>CATOAP020000071.1:0-600000 GCA_951394115.2 Drosophila phalerata
TCGCGATTTGCGGGGGCGGAGGGGGGCGTGGCTTAAATTTGAAACAAACTTGATCTGCGTGAGGTATATGGAAATCTGTGTGACAAATTTGGTTATTCTATCTCTTATAGTCTCTGAGATCCTTGTGTTTATACAGACGGAAGACCAGTTTTTCGCGAATTACGGGCGTGGAAGGAGGCGGGTCCAAAATTTAAAACAAACTTGACCTGCTCCAACGCATTTGTGATCTACGTGTGAAAGTTTGGTTACTCTATCTCTTATGGTCTCTGAGATCTAGGCGCTCACACGGACAGACAGACAGACAGACGGACAGACACACATGGCTATATCGACTCGGCTGTTGATGCTGATCAAGAATATATATACTTTATGTGGTCGGAGATGCCTCCTTCTGCCTGTTACATACATTCCAACGAACACAATATACCCTTATACTTATTTTTTATAAGTAACGGGTATAATGAATAAAATTCAAAAGAAAATTTTCAATTATAAAGCAATTTAATACCAAAAAAAAAAAAAGGGTTGAAATTGATATTTTAAACATTAGGTTAGGTTACGTTAGGTTAGAGCGGCTGTCGATTCTACGACTCACTTAGGCCACAGTTGGGCCCATTGTAGTACCGCGGATCTAGGGTTCCCTTCAACCCTTGTGGTGAAAGCTGAATAAATTTAGCGATTTTGCGCGGTGTAATTGAGGCAAGTTCACCTTAAGTGGAGAGAAAAGGTTTTCCCAGGGTGTGGAGTCTTCTAAATCTCAATGCGAGACAGGAGCAGAAGAAGTGTTCTGGTGATTCAATTTCTTCTTCGTCTCTACAGCTCCTGCAGAAATCATTGTATGGGGCATTCAGCCGTGTGGCGTGGATGCCTACCAGCCAATGTCCTGTCAGTGCTCTTACTACTGCAGGACAGTCTGTTCTGCTTAGTTTACATAGAATACTAGAACGAGTCTTATTCAGGTGAGGTCAGGTTTACCTTGCGACACGACAATGGTGCGTGTTTTGCCATCGGTTTTCGCTAATTGTTATAGATTGAACTAGAAGTAGTAGCTTGCAGGTCGCCAGTGGCTTACGCGTATCCTCCTTGTGAGGAAGGAGGTGTAATGTTGTACCTTTCCTGGCTAGTTCATCAGCTATACAGTTTCCTGTAATGTCCTGATGCCCTGGTACCCATATTAGGGAAATGTCGAAATGCTCAGCCATCTCATGTAGAGATTTGCGGCAGTTCGAAACTGAGGTGGAATTAGTTGTGGTCAATTCTATAGACTTGATAGCTGCTTGGCTGTCACTGTATATGTTAATACGGCCCGAATTGACTTGAGATTCCCTTAGGAGTTTTAAGGCTTCATTTATAGCCAGGATTTGGGCTTGAAAGACGCTGCAATGGTCAGGTAGCCGGGTAGCAGGTAAAAGAGACCTGTATATTTAGATCCTGAGAGTATACCCCTCCACCCACTTCATTGTTCAACTTTGAACCATCTTTGTAGAAGGATATGGTCCCACTTTGTCCCGGGGTATGTGATGACCATTCCTCCCTGCGCGGATAGATTGTTTGAAAAGGAGTTTCAATATGCTCTATTGGCATACAGAAGTCGGTTCTGGAAGGAACTATTTGGTTGTCCTTAAGAATAGCGGAGTGCCCTATTGAGCATTCAGTTGAATTTCTGTCATGGTGGAAATATTGTTGCTTACTTGTTGAGCTGTTTTTTTATGGACTGCTTTGTTAAGGCAGGCCAACATATTGCTATACCATATAGAAGTATCGGTCTGACTATAGCTATGTATAGCCAGAGGACGATATATGGCGACATGTTCCATTTCAGGCCGATCGCTTTCCAGCAAGTGTAGAGTGCAACTGTTGCCTTTCTACATCTATCTTGCGTGTTAATTTTCCAGTCCAGCTTCCTGTCCAGAATTATACCCAAGTATATGGCGCTTTCGCTGAAGAAGAGGACGGAGTCTTTTTTTCTTGGGGGTATTAGAGTTGGGATTTTGTATTTTCTAGAGAAGAGTACAAGTTCCGTTTTGGCTGGGTTTACTCCCAGGCCACACTCATCGGCCCAGGTGACCAGTTTTTGTAGCTTGAATGACATCAAGTCGCATAGTGTTTGAGGGAATTTTCCCGTGAATATCAGTGCTACGTCGTCCGCGTCCTCCTTGAGGTGTTCCCCTACTGACGAACCTGGTGAGTGTAGAAGAGCCAAGTCTGGACGTTAAGACCCTGCATGTGAGCAATTGGTCGATGAGTCTCACTAGCCGGCTTTCAATCCCCAAGTTTGTCAGTGCTCCAGTAATAGCTTCCGGGACGACGTTGTTAAAAGCTCCCTCGATGTCTAGGAAGGCTATGAGGGAATATTTAGTGAGCGAAAGGGATTTTTGTATAGTGGCTGTTTCCGTCAATTTGCCTTTCCGATAAGCGTGTTGAGAATTAGACAAGAGATGGGGAGGGAATGGATGTTCTTAGATGAAGAGCCAAGAGTCGCTCGAAGGCTTTGAGCATAAATGACGACAGGCTGATTGGTCTAAAGTCCTTTGCTGTTGTATGGGATGATTTGCCATCATTTGGTATGAAAACTAATTTAGAGACTCGCCATGCGGCAGGGATATCGCCAGTTTTGAGAACTTCTAGAAAGATAGATTGTAGCCAGTATATGGCAGTGTGCTTGTTGTAGTTGGGCAGGAAAAATGCCGTCTGGTCCAGGTGACTTGTACGTTTTAAAGCTGTTTATAGCCCAGGTTGTGTTGCGTTTGCTTAGAAGAGAGGGGCTGATTGGCACCTCAGTTGGGGTTTGGTATCTACCCTGATTGGTTGCTTTGCAGTCTAATAAGTGCTTTTTACATCCAGCGACTCTTCGCTTGATGTAGTCCAGGTGTCATCCTTTTTTTGAGGTATCCTAGTGTGGGGGCAGATTTCGATAAAATCTTCCTCAGTCTGGCCGCGTCCGGTGTTGATTCTATGTCAGAGCAGAAAGCTCTCCATGAATCTCTTTTGGCTTGTCGTGTCGCCTTTTTGTATGTTAATAGGGCGTGTTTGTAATTGAGCCAAGATTCTTCTGTGTTAACAGCCTTGGTTTGATTGAAGAGGTTGCTCGAGCTCTTGCGAAGTTTTTGTACGTTGGGTTCCACCATGCTGGTTTCTTTCCCTTTTTAGGTCTGGTGATGAGACAAACTGCCTTGAAAGCAGAGTTGCAAGCCTTAGTAAAGGTTTTTACTAGGTAACTTAGTCGCTCTGTAGAGTGAAGTCCTTCTGGTGTTACCTCTGGGATAGCCTTTCTAAGGATAGCAGTAAATATTGGCCATTTGGTCTTTCTCAAATTGGTAAAAGGTATTGGTTTAGAGAATTCGATGATCTGTGATATAGAGGATAGGATACCAGGGTAAGGTCAAGGACCTCCTTCCTGTCCTTGATTATAAAAGTAGGTTCACAACCTTTGTTGCCTAGAATTAGGTTAGTGCTGAGGAAATAGTTTACCCACTGGGTATGGTGTGCATTGACATCGCATCCAATGATAAGGTTGATACTTCGCGTTTCGCAGTTTTTTATTAGACTTCTCGTGACGTCTTCTGCTAGAGGGCCCAGGGCCATTTAACAGGACAGCAACCTTATCGGAGCTGACTGGAATTTCAGGCTTGCTGCCGTATTGTCCTCATTGCTAAAATTATGAAGCAAGAAAATACTCATGTGTTTTCTGGCAAGAATACAGGTACGGGTTTTACCTTGTGTTTCAGCAACTCCTAGCTTGTAGTCAGAAACCTTACCACCAATCAACCAAGGTTCCTGGACTAGGACGATGTCGGCTCCGTCTCCAGCCAGAAGGAGTAGCAGCCCAGTGGAGGCTGCTTTACAGTGGTGGAGGTTTATCTGCAGAATCTGACGCTACATCAGAGGTCGCCGCTCCATCACCCAGTTGAGGTCCCGCGTTATGGATGACTCATCGGAAGTGTAGCCGCGTTCAGCTTCGCTATGCTCTGGATCCTCTGGCTCTGCCGTTATATCCTCCTCGACTGGCGTGTCGGATGGATTGAAGCGCTTGCCTTTTTAGATCGATTTCATTTATTTGAATGGCACACAAGATTTTTTGGAAATGAAGGTCGGGAAATAATAAGACATTTAGTTATCAATTGGGATGAATATCGTTTATTCACATCAAACTCTGAGGGAAATATTTGTCAAAGTTCAGCAGAATATGAGGTACAAATAATGCATTCTTATGATACGACGGGAGAGCTAAAAGCAGCGACGGAACTTTATCGAGTTCATATTGAACTATTAGTTCGTTTTGGAAGAGATGAAGATTCATTAAAAAGACTGCGTTTTTCGGGAGATTTATCTAATGATTATGATGTTTACAAATCCTTAGAAATCATGGAAAATAAAAATTCCGATTCACAAAAAAAAGCATAATCCAAATAAACGAAAAAGGAGAGCCCGAGTATCTGATAGATTAATAAAAAAAACCAAAAAAGGGTCCGCATCGTAAAAATGTCAGACACAGAACGGCTGTTGCAAGGTATAAGACAGACCACCAAGAAGAGCACCAAGCGGCTGTTGCGAGGTATCAGACTGACCACCCAGAGAAGCACCGAGCGGCTGTTGCGAGGTATCAGACTGACCACCCAGAGGAGCACCGAGTGGCTGTTGCGAGGCATCAGACTGTCCACCCATAGGAGCACCGAGCGGTTGTTGCGAGGTGTCAGACTGACCACCCAGAGGAGCACCGAGCGGCTGTTGCGAGGTATCAGTCTGACCACCCAGAGGAGCACCGAGTGGCTGTTTCGAGGTATCAGACTGTCCACCCAGAGGAGCACCGAGCTGATGTTGCGAGGAATCAGACTGATCACCCAGAGGGGCACCGAGCGGCTGTGGTTAAATATCAGACTGAGAATCCAGTGGTGCACAAGATGGCTGCATCCAAATATCAAACTCAAAATCAAACTGCTAGAACTGAGAGACGTTTAAGTACATGGAAAAGTAAGAAAAATACTGCCCTTACATATAATCCCGAAACGACATATAGTACAGACCAATTAATTAAATTAGGTAAAATGGATCAGAAGTGTGAATTTTGTAGGAGACGATGAGAAAGAAGCAAATATTAGATGTAAAAATAACTTAGATATTCAGTTAGATTTATTGCAATCTTTACAATGAATGTTACACAAATGCAATTCCTATATCAAGGTTTCAAAACAGCTCTTCAAAAAGTGCCTGAAGACTGTATTGATTATAAAATGGTTATTCACGTAAAATAACAATTAGCAAAAGGACACTAGGGGCGGTTCAATAAACCACAAGTAAATGAAGTGGCATTAGTGATGGTAGAACAACAATTTGAGAAAGAGATATTGTAATTGAGAGTCATGATATAAAACTGAAACATATCAGTGAATTACACAGATCTTATGATGCATTACAATATCCGATAATATTTTGCTATGGAGAAGATGGTTATGAGAATGATATACCTCAAATTGATCTGAAAACAAAAAAAAAATTAAAAAGACAGTGTCAGCATCAAGTTTTTATAGTTATAGAATTATGTTTAGAGAATAGGATCGATCGACGTCTTGGAACGGTGAAACAATCATTTTTAATGGCCGCATCAACTTTACTGGACCCGCGCTTCAAAAAAATTCATTTTCAAGATCCCATTGCCTTGTCTTTAGTAATAAAACATATCTGGAAGGAAATGGCAGAGCTTTACCTAGCGAATGAAAGCCTAGGAAGCGTCAGTGACAGATCCTCAACTGGCGAAGTTGAGATTGATTTATGGGCCCACCACAAGTCGCTGGCACATAGCTTAAGAAGTTTGATTCATCTCTAATTCAGGACAAGCTCAGCGTTTTTATAAATGCTCTGGTCTTGGAGCTTGCCTGGGAGGAGATGCGAGCAGTCTACCCCAAGCTATATCCTATAGCTCGTCGATATTGCTTCCTGATTGGCACATCGGATCCATAAGCATTATCATTACTTTTTAATTAGCATTAAAAAAAGTAGTGCTAATGAAATTTCATTTCACTAGCATTAAAAAAGTAATGCAAATGAAACTGCATTTCACTAGCATTGAAAAAAATTAGTTCTAGTGAAAATTATTTAATTGGCATTGAAAAAAAGTAGTGCAAATGAAATTTCATTTCACTAGCATTGAAAAAAAGTAGTTCTAATGCAATTTCATTTCACAAGCATTGAAAATTGTCCGTCTGTCTGTCTGTCCGTCTGTCCTGACGTCTGTATGAACACCTAGATTTCAGAGACTATAAGAGCTAGAGCCACCAAACTTGGTATTGTAGTATACCTATCCTGCCAGCAATTCAAATCAAAGGGTATCACTGCGAACGGCAGTTCGCTCTAGTGACGAAAGCAGCACGAAGGGTGCGAAAGGCGACTAGCAATATATACAGCTAATTTGGAAGATTTGCTACGACTGTCCGATCAGATCGAGTTATATACCGATCGAAAGGTTGAGTCCTAACTTACAAAATGGCATACTAAAACTTTTTGTAACTCACCTGGTTCATGAGATACGGGGGTGTAAGTGGGAGGGGAAAAATTTAAACGATCGCAGCTAATGGGGCCGTTGGGGCCTTTTTGAAAAATTTTTTATTTTTAAAAAATTCTAATCAAAAATACGCGTCGATTGAAGCCCCGATCACCCAAATCCGATAACTGGTTCGAAAGATAATAAAATTTAAAATTTTTAGTGGACTTCTCAAAATGAGATGAAAAGTCAGTTTGTTTGTCGGTTCGTTTGCGCGTATCAAAGCGCTAAAATAGCTTAGATGTAATGATGAGGATTTGTTTCTTTTCAAAAATATAGAAATGTTTCTTCTACGACTTTTTGAATTTCCCGCTAGTTTAGCGGGAAAACGCTATTTCCCGCTAAAATTGAAACCCCAATAGTTTGCAAACCAAGCTACAGATATGTCCTATATATCATTGGAAAGGTGAGTCTAAGGGCTTTTTGACGTACCTTCAAACTTTTTTTCTAAAGTACTCAGGTAACATTTTACAGGTGAAATAAGGTTTTTTAGCTTATATTTTGGCGATTTCTGACAAAACGGCTCTAACGATTTTTATTAAATTTATGTATGTTTTAGAACGTAAAATTCGTTTTTTGGTATATAACACATAAATTTTGGTTGAGGGGGTTGGAAGATATTGCCTGTTAACTGAATATATATATTTTTCCATCGGTCGAAAATCACGTTTTAGTTCGAAAATCACGTTTTAGTACTAAAAACTTTTTGGTTTTATGAGATATCTCAACCAAACTGATAAAATACGCATTTTACATTGTTTTATATATCCTGACCAAAGTTGGTTCAAATCGGACCACTATATCATATAGCTGTCATAGGACCGATCGGATCAAAATTAGGTTTTAGTATGAAAAACTTTTTTGTTTTACGAGATATTTTAGCCAAATTGATAGAATATGCATTTAAGTTAGTTTTATACATCCTGACCGAAATTGGTTCATATCGGACCGCTATATCATATAGCTGTCATAGGACCGATCTGGTCAAAATAAGGTTTTAGTATGAAAAACTTTTTTGATTTATGAGATATTTTAAACAAATTGATAGAATATGCATTTAAGTTAGTTTTATACATCCTGACCGAAATTGTTTCATATCGGACCGCTATATCATATAGCTGTCATAGGACCGATCGGATCAAAATTAGGTTTTAGTATGAAAAACTTTTTTGTTTTACGAGATATTTTAGCCAAATTGATAGAATATGCATTTAAGTTAGTTTTATACATCCTGACCGAAATTGTTTCATATCGGACCGCTATATCATATAGCTGTCATAGGAGCGATCTGGTCAAAATTAGGTTTTAGTATGAATATGCATTTAAGTTAGTTTTATACATCCTGACCGAAATTGGTAACCTGTAATCAAACCACTATATCATATAGCTAACATAGGACCGATCGGGCGAAAAGTCTTAGTATGAAAAGTAGACAGTAGTAACGCGAGCGAAGCAAACAGGGGCGGAGTCTCTTAGCTATATTTTTTACTATCTCCCTGCATTTATGATAAAGTTAAAATGTCAAAAGCAAAAGCAATTGCAAAAATTTCTGATATCCCACAAAAAAAACCTCTACACGAGGTAAAAGTCTAGTGACGAAAGCAATTTTTAGCTCCAAAATTTCTGATATCCAATTGTGTGACGAGCTAAATTCAGTTTATTATAAAAACTTTAAATAAAAATAAAAATTATTAAAAAAAAACTCGAAAATTGGTATTCGGCACTGTGCAAAAAGTAATTTTTATGTACAAAGAAGCTCTCCCTTTTTGAGCACAGTGCACAATGCCAATATTCGTGTTTTTTTTTTTTTTTTAATAATTTTTATTTTTATTTAAAGTTTTTATAATAAACTGAATTTAGCTCGTCACACAATTGGATATCAGAAATTTTGGAGCTAAAAATTGCTTTCGTCACTAGACTTTTACCTCGTGTAGAGGTTTTTTTTGTGGTAACAATAATTACATACAATGTGACACTCTGTCATAATGATAATAAATATACAAATACCCAAAAGACCACACTTATACACATACACATTCCAGCGCACAAGAAATACGATCTATCGCTTATACATAAGCCGATCGCGGCGCGTGGGAATGCTGAGCATGCACTTTGCAGCTCAAGTGGTCAAGATATATACAGCATATGTATGCCCTCTGCATACATATGTATACACCAGTAAACTAACACATAAATATAAGACATATATATAAGTATTGCATGTTTCGGGTTTGAAAAGCCCAACATGAAGATATAAAGATGATTCTAAATAAAGACACAGAGAGGAGCAGACGCTCCATAAGAAATGAACTAAGTTTACAATTATTACATGGCGACCGTGACAAGTGTCTCGAACGCAAAGACAATTTTAAAGCTGCGGTGAACACAGAAAAATCAAAGTGGAAACGTTTATTTTAACAGTGCACGGGAGACGACGCTGAAACGACGTCAAAGTTTTGGACGAAATAAAATAATGCTGAAATTGAAAGCAGCAGCCGAAAAACAATTGCAATGTGTGCAAATGCAAGCAATCAATATGTGTTTTTTATCAAAGTGCGTGTGTTAAGCAATAAGTGCGATCTGTAGGCGTTGCAGAGAAGTCACAGCAAACACAGCAAATGCTACACGTTTAACTTATACGACAACTTGCCATTTAAATCCGTGATGTGCTGCATAATGAAGTGATAATACAAATCTTATACGAACGCCAGCAGCACGCAGAAAGACAACCCGAGCCTGTGCGATGACCAGCACCGGCTCAGGCGGCCCATAGGCCCAGGACAGCAGCAACAGTATACAAGTGTGAGAGGCAGTCCGCCGCTTACACCGACGTGGGACACTTAATTTGGAAACATTTACACATGGCAGAGGAGCCACAGTTTATCAACGCTGTTCCTACCGAACAAAGGGACTAGCCGACGTTGCAAGAGGCTTTGCAGGCAAATCCAGCCGATGGACCACGCCCACTCACAATAGCTGAGTATCGGGCTCGACAAAAAAAAAAATGACCAGCTTCGCATTGGTGCGAAACAACGCAAACGGGCTGCATAATTGCCAATGCCCCAATTTGCCTTAAATATAAGCTCTAATCTCAAGCCTATGCGGGGAACCGTTGCTTGAAAAATACTAAACTCTGTTAGGCTTTTTACTAACATATGTGGTTGGAGAATTTTTTTTTATATATATGAAATGTAATTTGACTTGTGAGCCAACCACATAAACTAAACAACTAACTTTTCCACGTCTGTGGCGCTGAGTATTTATACTTAGCTGCGTTTAGAATCTTTGTGTAATTGATAAATATTGCAACAAGTTCACTGCAATGAAAATATCACTCCAATCTTTATTTTCGATTTTCAAAGCGAGGAATATATTTCTTCTTTCTTTATAAATCCCATATAAAAAAAAAAGGTTAAATGAAAACTAAACTAAGATTTTGAAGATAAAATTCATTATTCTTTCATGAACGTTAGATCAAAAAAAAAAATTCTTTTCATTGAATATATACAAAGACAATTAGAACTACATAATGGGGTGGTTTAGTGATTCCAGCGAAGCAAAGGACAATACTGCAAACGTTGTAAACAACGTAAAGATAACACTAGGCAACAGCCAAAAAATTACACGAACCAAACCCACTTTTTTGGATAGATTTGGGGCCAAAAACGACGAAAAACATTTTTTTTTTTTTTTCTATGGTGAAATTTTTTTTTTAGAATTTTTTAAAAATCTGGCTTTTTTTTCGTACTTTTTTTCAGAGGTGCACCGACTTATGTCATCATTACTCGAGAATGACAAAACCGATTTTCAAAAGCTTTACTGTTTCTGAAAGTCAATGAATATATCTATAATTCATTAATACAAAGTTTTAGATTTAAGCCAGGAGTTTAAGAGACATTAATTTTTGAATTAAGAAAATGATGATATTTTTAAAGCATTTTTTTTTAGCTTTTTTTACTTTAAAATTCGAGGAAAAGTCGAAAAAAATTTATTACATTTTGTCTTTAATTTTATTTGCACAGCTGCAATAATTACGCGTCGTTTAAGGTATGCCTTATCAAAATCTGTGGAGAGACAGCGAAATAAAATTTTTTTGTGTCTAGACATGTTTTTGTCGACTTTTTTGACTTCCTTGTAGAGTGGCATAACCTTAAGTATGAAAATTTTTTGTGATTTTTAAGATATCTTCACCAATCTTACACAATATCAATTTGTTATTATTTTACACATTTTGACCAAATTTGGTTCAAATCGGTCTACTATATCATATAGCTGTCATAGGAACGATCGTTCGAAAATCAAGGTTTAGTATGAAATTTTTTTTTGTTTTTTGAGATATTTTAACCAATCTGACAGAATATGCATTTAAGATGGTCATCTGAACTATTAAATTTGTTTTTATATATATAGCTATATTAATTACCAATCGTTGTGTATGTTTACCGTTAAAATCTATGGAAGGACGGCTAAGTTATTAGTATATTAACAATGAAACAATTTTTACGCAAAGGTAGATTTTCGAATGATCGGTCCCATGGAAGCTATATGTTATAGTGATCCGATTCCAACCAAATTTGGACAGGTTGTATAAGGCAATAAAAGGCTTATAACTTGTAAGTTTGGTACAGATAACTTAAAAAACAAAAAAGTTTTTCATACTAAAGGTTGCTTATCGACCGTTCGTATCGATTGTTCCTATGGCAGCTATATGATATAGTGGTCCGATTTCTAATAAATTTCGTAAGGATGTAATGGGCAATGAAAGATGCCCAATTTATGAGTTTTATAGAGATTTCTCCAAAAACAAAAAAAATTTTTATACTAAAACATGATTTTCTACCGATCGGTCCTATGACAGCTATATGATATAGTGGACCGATTTCAACCAACTTTGATCAGGATGCATAAGACCAACTTATATGCATATTCTATCAGTTTAGTTAAGATATCTCCAAAAACACAAAAGTTTTTCATACTAAAACTTGTTTTTAGACCGATCGGTCCTATGGCAGCTGTATTATATAGTAGACAGATTCGAACCAAAATTAATAAAGATGAAAATGACAACATAGAGTACACAATTTGTGAGTTTTATTAAAATATCTTAGAAAATAAAAAAGTTTTTCATACTAAAGGTGAATTTTCGACTGATCGTTCCTATGGCAGCTATATTGAATAGTGATCCGATTTGAACCAAATTTGGTAGGGATACATACCACATTACTAAATACATAACCAGCGAGATTGGATAATATATCTTAAAAAACAAAAAACTTTTTCATACTAAACCTTGATTTTCGAACGATCGATCCTATGGCAGCTATATGATATAGTCGACCGATTTTAACCAAATATGGTCAAAATGTGTAAAATAACAACAATTTGATATTGTGTGAGATTGGTGAAGATATCTTAAAAATCACAAAAAATTTTCATACTTAAGGTTATGCCACTCTACAAGGAAGTCATCAAAGTCGACAAAAACATGCCTACACACAAAAAAATATTATATCGCTGTCTCTCCACAGATTTTGATAAGACATATCATAGACGACGCGTAATTAATGCAGCTATGCAAATAAAATTAAAGACAAAATGTAATAAATTTTTTTCGACTTTTCCTCGAATTTTAAAGTAAAAAAAGCTAATAAAAAAGCTTAAAAAAAATCATCATTTTCTTAATTCAAAAATTGATATCTCTTAAGCTATAAGTTTAAATCCAAAACTTTGTATTCATGAATTATAGATATATTCAATGGCTTTCAGGAAAAGTAAAGTTTTTGAAAATAGGTTTCGGCGTTCTCGAGTAATGATGAAAAAACTGGGCGCACCTCTGAAAAAAAGTACGAAAAAAAAAGACAAATTTCAAAAAATTCTAAAAAAAAAATCTTACCATAGAAAAAAAAAAAAAAATGTTTTTCGTCATTTGGAGCCCCAAATCTATCCAAAAAAGTGGGTTTGGTTCGTGTAATAGACAAAAAGTTGAAAATTGTTGCCTAGTGTAATTGATCATACGGATGACATAAACGCATTGTGGATCCTATTATTAATTATCACGATAGTATTGGTTTTGCAATTTCTGCTTACACTCTATGTTAAGCATAACAAAATTATCAAGAAAAGATACATGAGCAGAGCAATTAACCTGAATAGTGTATAAATAGCACAGAAAATTAAAAATTCAAAGTACTTCAAATACATCATAGTTTCTCTATCAAGGCTAAAGAATATATATATATATATCTTTACACATCTTTAAAAATCGAGATAAATTCAAAATGCATTCAAGCATTAAAGGCCTTATACAAAAATTACAGGTCGATGATCCCAGTAGATTACGTTGCGTATAAATATTAATGGATTGGCGAAACGTAAGTGCCACCATTACCGAGCAACGAGCAGAATTTCAAAAGTCATTTAAATGCCTAAATAAAACTGCATCTGTCTCCAATAATACGAAACTCAAACATTTTCGAGTACTGGTGAATTCATTCAATACAGTACGCCAAATCGTAATTGACAATTTGGAGAAATGTGATTCGTTACAGTCCATACAATTAAAGGACGTAATAAAAAGGCTTAAGGAAAATCTCCTTTATGTCGCAGAACGGCACAACTTACACATTTTAGTGCCCAATACTCTAAATTTTCCAGCCGAGTTCGATGAATCGCTTCTACTAGAACCAGATACCGAACTAGAAAGTATTGATTTCAAAGATCCGATGACCTCAGAGGTATCAAAAATACCCGAATTATCAGATCAAGTTAGCTCTGAATCTGATAGAGACATCGAAACTTTAAAAGAAAGCGATGCAATCGAAACAAAACCGGAAACGACAACAATTTCAGAAATGGCACAAACAGTTACAGAATTTATCAAGCTAGCCACATCTCTACTACCAGAGTTTGATGGTAAGCCGGAAAATCTGCAAAGTTTTCTAGATTCTCTGAATCTATTGGATACTTTAAAAGGCACACATGAGCCAACAGCCATAAGCCTTATTAAAACAAAACTAAAAGGCCATGCAAGAAATCTAATAAGTAATGAGAAGACAATTGCTGCTATCATTACGCAACTGTCAACTGCAGTAAAAGGAGAATCTGTAGAAGTCGTATCTGCCAAGCTACTTAATCTGCAACAGAAAAACAAAACGGCTAACCAATACACCCAAGAGGTGGAAAAACTGACAAAGGCCCTTGAAGGAGCCTATGTCAGTGAAGGTCTAAGCCAATCACTTGCTAAAAAATACAGCACTACAACAGCTGTAAAAGCTATGACACAAAATTGTTCGATTGATAAGGTAAAACTTATCATGCAGGCAGGCACATTCACAAATATGAATGATGCCGTCTCCAAATTCGTCAATAGTTGCACGGAGATAACAGGTCAAAGTAAAACTGTCCTGTATTATCGACGAGGTGCAAACAACAATAATAGAGGAGGCCGAGGTTATAATCGTGGCAGAAATTACAACCACAACAGTTACAACCGAGGCGGTAACAACAACAACAATAGTTACAATAACCGTGGAGGAAGACGAGGCCAAAATCGGGGAAGAGGCCGAGGTAACTCCAACCAAGGTTATAATAATAACAACGTGAGAGTGGCGCAAAATTCGTCGGAAAACCCTCAGAACCCTTTAGGAAACAATCAATAAATGTAAAAGTTCATTCAATCAATTATAGTCTTAATATATTTGTCACCTTTTGTAATCACTTAACTCATAATAAACTCACATTCCTAATAGATACTGGTGCAGATATCTCACTACTAAAAATAAATTCAGATAATTTCCAAATTCAAAAAGATAAAATTATAAACATCCAAGGCATACCCCAGGGTGTAATAAAATCTCAAGGAACAACTTCGATAGAACTTCAATCCACAAAATATATTATTCCACACGACTTTCATTTAGTAGACTCAGATTTTTCAATACCATGTGATGGAATAATAGGCATTGATTTTATAAAAAAATTCAAAACTTAAATTATCCTATTTATGTTCCAATAACATATAGTGCTGGCAACAATACAGTTCTTCTGCCAGCCAGATCCCAAGTAGTTCGAAAAATAGAGATTAATTCAGTAAACGATTATATATTTGTTCCAAATCAAGAAATACATAATGGAATTTATGTTGCAAATACAATAGCAGCATCCAAACATGTATACATTCGCCTTCTAAACACAACTAATTTCGACCAATTGGTCAAAGTAAACAAAATTGAATATGAAAATCTAACAGATTACGATATTCATATAACTAATCCAATAAACAGGTCCGAACAAGTACTTTCAAAGTTAAAGAAAAATTTTTCAAAACAATTCAGAAATCAATTAATTATGCACCAAGTATAGTGATGTATTCGGACTGGAAACCGAACCAATAGCGACAAATAATTTCTATAAACAAACATTAAGACTGAAAGATGATGAACCCATTTATATCAAAAACTACAGAAGCCCGCATAGCATGTTGAGGAAATCCAAAAACAAGTAGGAAAATTAATAAATGATAAAATCGTAGAACCGGCTGTGTCCGAATACAACAGCCCACTCTTGTTAGTTCCGAAAAAATCTTTACCAAATGGCGATTAGTAATTGACTATCGTCAAATCAATAAAAAATTACTTTCTGATAAATTCCCGCTCCCCAGAATTGATGATATTCTAGACCAACTGGGTAGAGCTAAATATTTTTCATGCCTTGACTTAATGTCAGGCTTTCATCAAATTGAACTTGAAAAAAATCATTTTGTTCATTTTTTATGCATGAAGTGACATTCTTAGGTCACAAATGCACTGACAAAGGAGTATTGCCAGATGACAAGAAATTTGACGTCATCAAAAATTATCCTGTCCCTCACGATGCGGACAGTGCGAGACGATTTGTAGCATTCTGCAATTATTATCGTCGATTTATTGAAAACTTCGCCGATTATTCACGGCACATAACTAGATTATGTAAAAAGAATGTTCCTTTTGAATGGTCAAGTGAATGCCAAAATGCATTCCAATACCTAAAAGAAAAGCTTATGCATCCCACATTATTACAATATTCAGATTTTCGCAAAGAATTTTGCATTATAACAGATGCTAGTAAACAAGCTTGCGGAACAGTTCTAGCTCAGAACCGTGAAGGAATTCAACTTCCAATAGCTTATGCATCTCGTGCATTTACAAAAGGGGAAAGCAATAAAAGCACAACAGAACAAGAGTTAGCAGCAATTCATTGGGCAATTACCCATTTCAGACCATATATTTATGGCAAACACTTTACTGTTAAAACGGATCACAGACCATTAACATACCTTTTTTCTATGACCAATCCCAGTTCAAAATTAACTCGCATGCGGCTAGAGCTTGAAGAATATGACTTCACAGTAGAATACCTAAAGGGGAAAGACAATTTTGTAGCAGACGCATTACAAATGATGAAGTACGAAAAGTAGTGACTGTTTGGTCACAGACCCGTATTAGGAATTAGAATTGAATTGAATTGAATAATATCTAAGTAGCATGTAAGAATTAGCATAATGTATATATTGAAGTACCCTAGATTGTAGTTATTCTCTTGTATTGTATAAGTGCAAGCGAAGCGCAGGCAGCTCAAAACGGCCGAAGAAGAAGGGCAGAGCTAGCAGCTGTGTAAGCGAGAGTTTTTCAGTTGTCATACGAAAGCTTAAGCGGTCGATCGTTTTAATTACGCGCAGCAGCCACTAATTACTCTTTAACGCCTTTGCAGTCTCATTTTGTTTGATAAATAAAATTATAAAGTTTAATTGAAACTCCGGTTTTTTATTTGTCCCTTGTTTTCAAATTTTTCATTGGCGCCCGAGCAGGGACCTCAATCGCGTTTTGTCGGTCTTTATTAAAAAGACAATTTTCAAGAGTTGGTTGGCTGTTTGCGGTAATTCGGTTCGCGATCGTTGTTGTTGTTGCTGCCCTATTGGTGTCGCCGCTGAGTTCCGCTTGCTGTTGTTGCTGGAACTTTATTGTAAATTCCCTGGACATCGAGATGCCAAGGATTGAGACCATCGATGACTCCTCCGATGACCAGGTAACAGTGCCCAAACGAGTGAAAGCATAGTGCAGCGTAATACATATTTACATACATACATTGGTATATATGTAAGTGCAAGCACATACACATGCATATGTATGTCCATACATATGTGCATAACAATTAAAATTGTTAACACTTGCAGTTAAAAGTATCACTGCGTTTCGGCACTGACAATATTTTCATTTTTTTATAAGTGAATCGTGAAGCAAAATATAAATAAACAAGGGGGCTCCGCCCCCTGCTCGCTTCGCTCGCCTACCCCCGGCTCGCTTCGCTCGCGGTGAGGTGCGGCTACAGTCGTGCACGCTCGACAGTAAGATACCCTGAGCCCAGGTACTCTTTTATAAATGTTGATTTTCGACCAATAATTCCTATGGCAGCTATTTGATATATGGAACCGATTTGAACCAAATCTGGTCAGAATGTACAAAACAAACATAAATGCATATTCTATCAGTTTGGTTAAGATATGTCAAAAAACAAAAAACTTTTTCATACTAAAACTTGATTTTCGGAAGAGCGTCTGTATGACAGCTATATGATATAGTGGGCCTATTTAGACCAAACTTGGTCAGGATGTATAATACCAGCCCAGATACATATTCTATCAGTTTGGTTACGAAATCTCTAAAAACAAAAAACTTTTTCATACTAAAACTTGATTTTCGCAGAGCGTCTGTATGACAGCTATATGATATAGTGGGCCGATTTGGACCAAATTTGGTCAGGATGTATAATACCACTCCAAATATATATCGTGTGAGATTGGTTGAGATATCTCAAAAATTAAAGAAGCTTTTCATACAAAAACTTCATTTTCGATGTATCGTTCCTATGGCAGCTATATGATATAGTTGTACGATCCAAAAATAAAAACAAACTTGATCTGCGTACGGTATCCAGGAACCTACATACCAAGTTTGAAGTCTCTACCTCTTATGGTTTCTGAGATCGACGCGTTCAAACAGACGGACAGACAGACGGACAGACAGACGGACAGACAGACGGACATGGCTCAATCGACTCGACTGTTGATCCTGATCAAGAATATATATACTTTTGGGGGTCTGCCACGCCCCCTTCTGCCTGTTACATACATTCTGCCAAATGCATTATACCCTTTTTTGCCCATTTTCAATGGGCTCAGGGTATAAAAACAAATACATTTATTTGCTAGAATCATACATAATTGCATTGTTTGATTTCTGTTTTTCCTTACGTTGCTTATAGGTATATATATGTACATATCTACACATATATACTCCAACGTGCATGTATATATATATAATATATAGATAGGTTCTTGCCCTTTTTATTTTTTGTCGTTAGCCGCTACTTATACATACATACATAAGTTCAAGCGCGCGCCAACATAAAACACATACATACATATTGGTTGCGTTATTCTTTGCTTTGCTGTCCGTTAGCCGCTGCGTATGCATAAGTGCAAGCGCGCGCAATTTAACACACATACATACACAGAATTGGTTGCGGTACTCTTTTTCGTCGCTCCCCAATAAAACCCGAAGCAACGTGATTACCCGAGCAATCCCTGCTGGCAAGGTTGCCAACTCATGCGAAATGAGCAATACTTTACTTGACAGGGTGCTAAAAGAGCTCAAAACAAACTTACAATAGGAGTAAGTTACAATTTCTGAATTTGCAAGGCTAAATGCCAGGGCTTTTAAAACGTTCGCTGCTCTGCTATGTATTTTGGTTACGCCCTCTCCTTCTCAAAGAGAGACAATAACTCTGTTAACTACCACGAATGAGCGGGCAAAGCATAATTAGCGCGATTTTTACCGTTTTTTCTTTTTGTCTCTTTTGTTGTTTTCTTGACGATCGTCCTATACTTGTAATTTTTCAATCTCAAAAAAGAAGAAGCTGCCGTCGAGTACACACGCGTTTGGAAAGTGATTGTGAAATGTGAAAAAACTAGGAAAATAATTAATAATTACATCACGTAAGTATTAAAATATAGGTTTTCCTTTTGCATTTATACTTTGTATTAAATTAGTTATAAAATAAATTCTAACATTTCCTTTTATTTCTTATTTATTTATTTAGGAGCCGTCAAATATAAGATTTATGTATATTAATACGTAAAAATGCGTGGTTCGACTTTATATTAATATGTAAGTACGAGTCGACATTATTTTATATAATACAGTGTTTAATTCATAAATTAATTAATTTCTTTTTCATTTCTTAAAGTGTGGAAGTACACGCAAAAACATGCCGACGCCACTAGAATTGAGAAAACCGAACCAAGACAAGGCAATACACTGAGAAAGACTAAAATACCAAAATCAGAATATTTACTATTCCTAGTTTTAAATATTTTTATTTCCAATATGTAATTATTAATATAGCACATTTGTTTAAATAAATATATGTATTATTAATATTTATTGTGTTTTTATGTACGCATGCATTTTTTCGTACGGAATGCCGAGGGCCTGCCTTTTTACTGCCTACTACCTTGCATTGTAATGCATTCAAAATACCTTCCAGAGCAATGCCTTCTGGATGCATTATTTTCGAAGCGAACGCCACAGGCCTGCTTTACTGCCTTCCAAAAGAAGGCCAGCAGCAACCTTGTTTTTGGAAATGGGCGTTGGAAAGGGAAATGGGCGTTAACAGAGCCATAACAGAAGCCCTGACAAACTACCTTGCAAAAACACCCTTCTTTCAGCGTTTCACCCCTGTATAAAAGCGAATGAAAGACTTCAGATTTATCAACTGCTGACACATTACTTGCGGTGTTGTTTAAAGTAGCTTTTAGTAGGTGTAAAGTCTTACTGGGTAAGTGTGTGTATGAGTATGTATTTGTGTGTATGAGTATGTATGTGTGTGCATGTGAGTGTATGTATATGACCTTTAGTACGGCTGGAGCAGGTAAAGTATTTCCGTCAACCCAGAGTTGTCACTTGTACGGTGATGCGTCGTGACGAAAACGATTGATGCCGAACTCTAACAGAGAGAGAGAGGCTGTCTCTCATTCTTTTCTATGACAATTAGTGTGCAAAGGAAAGAAAAATAATTTTAAAAAAGGAATATACGAATCTTTGATCACCCTAGCAGAAAAATATTTCACAGCATGTCAGTGGAATGTATTGGAAAAAGCATTTATTATTAAAATGAGAACTTTTGACCAAAATAAAGAAATATTTTATAGTTTGGTTAAAATATTTTGTTGGGAAAAAATATTTGTACTGTTTAATATTTTCAATTTCGGGAAGGGTATTCAAACGTCGCACAATGGGAGTTCAAAGGAAAGTGAAAAAAAAATGATTTGTTTGCCTTTGTCTTATTTTGACATCTGTCATAAATTTGTCATTTGAGGTGTAAAAAAGCATTTGTGGCGTGAGAACTGTAATTTAATTTTGGTTATTAAAAAGCAAGTTTTAATAAATATTAAGCTTATAATTATGGTTGGAGAACGGCAAATGCGGTGCTTGTGTATAGGAGTTGAAACAGAGCAACCCGCCGCGCATGAAGTGCGTGCGCTCGATTTGGCTTCCGCCGATGATAGTGCGCACGAAATGCTAGATAGAATGGATTTGGACATGGACATTGACTTACCGGGCAGTACATGTAACAAAATGCAAATTACTTTGACTGCTAAGTTGCGCAATTGGTTTTAAAAATATAGACCTAGACGCGATTGCACCATTGCACTTATAATATCCTGCGGGATGAAAATTTGAATGTGGGCGCTTTTTACAAGTTTAACTCCAAATCAAAACCCAAAATATCCAACATTAATGAGGGCTCATATTTAAATGTGGGGTTAAAAAATCAATTAATCAAAATAAACTCAGGAATAAAATTGCCAAGCAGCTTGAGCTTAGATATCAATATTGATGGAATACCTTTGTTAAAAAGCTCAAGGACTCATATGTGGCCGATTTTAATCCGTTTGAATAACGTTCAAAATGTCCCAATTTTTCCGGTCGGTGTTTTTTTAAGAAAAAGTAAGCCAGGAAATTGTAATGAGTTTCTCGGTGACTTTTGTTCAGAGTTGGAAGAAGTTGTTAAAGGCGGTGTTAGATTGGACGAAAGAAATGTTTCTGTGGTACCTTAATAAGTGGTACACCTGGTCATACGTCTCGCCATGGTTGTGCAAAATGTACACAGGTAGCCAAAAAAATCAATTCGACCTTAACGTACAGCACAGAGTCGGGAGTGTTATTAACGGACGCAGATATCGCAAACAGAACTTTTCCTGGCCATCACAATAAAAAGAATTTAATGCAAAAGTGCGCCTTCGAAAAAATTAATGTTGGTATGGTTACTCAGATACCCTTAGATTGCATGCACCTAATTGAACTAGGTTTCATGAGAAAATTTTTGCTTCGACTTCAAAATAATTTAGTTAAAAAAAAATGTCCGATGCTCAAAAAAAAAAATGCTTCTGATAAATTAAAGTCTATGAGCAATCATGTTCCGAATGAGTTTGCACGCAAACCGCGATCATTAATCGAACTGCCGCAATGGAAAGCGACTGAGTTCCGTCAATTTTTGCTGTATACTGGAATTGTCGCTTTGCAAGACGAGGTTGATGATGACCAGTACTATGTATTTTTATTGATACACTGTGCTTACAGATTACTTTGTAATCCACAGCAGCGCGTTTCTAATTTGAGAATTTGTTGAATCTATTTGTTGAAAATTTTCCAAAAATTTTTGGCGAAGACAGTGTATCATATAACGTACATAGTCTTTTGCATGATGGCGAAACAATTCAACTAGTCGGTGATCCGATTGCTGGTTCTGCATATGCATTCGAAAATTATTTGCAAGTTCTCAAAAATTTCATCCGGAAGTCAACAAAAATTCTAGATCGAGTACATAGGAAAATAGTTGAGGAAACGTTTAAAGCCCCTATAATAAAGGGAACAAAATGCATGTTTAGAGAATTTGTGTTGTCTTCAGATGGTCCCAACAATTACACTAGGCAACAATTTTCAACTTTTTGTCTATTACACGAACCAAACCCACTTTTTTTGGATAGATTTGGGGCTCTAAATGACGAAAACATTTTTTTTTTTTTTGTGGTGAGATTTTTTTTTTTAGAATTTTTGGAAATTTGGCTTTTTTTTCGTACTTTTTTTCAGAGGTGCGCCAGTCATAAAATTTGACAAAAACATGCCTAGACAAAAAAATAATACATCGCCGTCTCACCACAGATTTTGATAAAATATATCTTAAACGACGCGTAATTAATGCAGCTATGTAAATAAGATTAAAGACAAAATGTAATAAATTTTTTTCGACTTTTCCTCGAATTTTAAAGTAAAAAAAGCTAAAAAAAAAGTTTAAAAAAATCATCATTTTCTTAATTCAAAAACGTATATCTCTTAAACTATAAGTTTAAATCCAAAACTTTGTATTAATGAATTATAGATATATTCAATGTAAAATCGGTTTCGGCGTTCTCGAGTAATGATGAAAAAACTGGGCGCACCTCTGAAAAAAACTACGAAAAAAAAGCCAAATTTCCAAAAATTCAAAAAAAAAAATCTCTCCACATAAAAAAAAAAAATGTTTTTCGTAATTTGGAGCCCCAAATCTATCCAAAAAAGTGGGTTTGGTTCGTGTAATTTTTTGGCTGTTGCCTAGTGTTATTGTTACATTAACAAAAATATCCCTATCCGCATTGAGTCCTTTTCAAATAGCTCTGAAACTGCTCTTATAACTGGTCGGAAAGTCAATGATTTAAGTCCCTTCTTTAGCGAACCAATAAATTCCGAAAATTTGGGGATTTATTTAACAAAAACAGATTCATTAGGTGAAATTGATTCTTTTAAATTCTCCGATTTTGAGTCTAAGGCTGTCGGGCTACCACACAAGGGTGGATTGTTACTAATGCCGCTTCTCCACTGTTATTCACTTGAATAAACAAAAATTTTGATTTAAATCAATAAATTCTCCGCCTTTATATGCAATTTTTTTTACAATAAAAGGATACAATCAAAAGAAAAAATGTCAAACCCAAAAATTAAACGTTTTGCACCTGCTCCACTGCTTAAGTAAATCAAACCCCTTTAATTTTTTTGGTGTGATTTTACTTTTTTCCTTTCTATTTATTACAGAAGAGAATATTCCATGTGACACGGACAAGAAAATCGATATATTGACTGGTAATTGAAAACATTATTTACACATTCTTTAAATTATTAATATAGCCAATCAGAATGTTCTGATTCGGCAGCTTGTTTCCGAAAAAAGGCATTCCGAGGAGGTACTCCAAATGTTTCCACTTGAGAAATAGGATGATTTGTTGAGCCTGGAGGAAGCCATTAACCCAGAAACACGCCAAAAATATGTAAGTTAGGCAGATGAAATGCAATTTATATACATATATTCATAAATGCTTTGTATCTTTTTTTTACAGGTTGCAGCAATGAAGACAATCCTGACCCCGGTCGGAATAAAGAAGGGACTACCACGGATTTTGTCCGACTGCATTGTGGAGCAGTACAACATTCATGGCGTAAAGCAAAAAAAGGGTTTTTTGTCTTTGCCCAAATTTTACCGTGCGCTTCTTGGTAATAGATTTAAGAAAAAATGTTTGAAAAATTTCTTAATATTAGTCTTATCCCTCTATATTATTTTAGACTCCAGGACTCAGCTAGTGGCGATGTGGAGGAGGAACTTCGTCTTGCCCTTGTTGCTCAAAAAAAAAACTTGCACAAAAAAAATTCAATGAAGCGGAAGGCGGAGAAAGAAAATACAATAGTTTAGTTTATAAAATAGTTCAATAATAATTTAATTTTTTTGATTTAAAAGAAATAAATTCAATCATTTTATATAAAGAAACGTATATAATTTGAAATATTGATAAAATGAGAGAAGCATCTGTCCAGGCACGGCAATGGGTCAAACGAGCGGTGATAATGTCTCTCCATGCACGACAACGGGTCGAACCAGTGTCGATAATGTCGCTGTCTGCATGGCATTGGGTCGAACTAGCGTCAATAATATCGCTTACTGCACGGCAATGGGTCTAACGAGAGTCAATGATATCTCTCCAGGCACGGCAATGGGTCGAACGAGCGGTGATAATGTCTCTCCATGCACGGCAATGGGTCGAGGTAGCGTCGACAATTTCGCCTCCTGCATGGCATTAGGTCGAACCAGTGTCGATAATGTCGCTCTCTGCATGGCAATGGGTCGAACGAGCGTCGCCTATGTTCCTTCCCTGCATGGCATTGGGTCGAACGAGCGTCGTTTATGTCGCTCCATGCACGGCATTGCGTCAAACGAGCATTGTTTATGTCCCTTCCCTGCATGGCATTGCGGCGACCTATCGTGCCTTAAAATTCGTTAACGTTTTGAGCGGACATCGCCTTGCAAAATACGTTAGTCGAACACATTGTGAGGGAAATAAGCGTGCGTCGACGACAGTCTCAATAACGTCGACGAAACGTTGATACAGTGTCGGTCTGCCTGAGCCCATTAAAAATGGGCAAAAAAGGGTATAATGCATTTGGCAGAATGTATGTAACAGGCAGAAGGGGGCGTGGCAGACCCCCAAAAGTATATATATTCTTGATCAGGATCAACAGTCGAGTCGATTGAGCCATGTCCGTCTGTCTGTCCGTCTGTCTGTCCGTCTGTCTGTCCGTCTGTTTGAACGCGTCGATCTCAGAAACCATAAGAGCTAGAGACTTCAAACTTGGTATGTATGTTTCTGGATACCGTACGCAGATCAAGTTTGTTTTTATTTTTGGATCGGACAACTATATCATATAGCTGCCATAGGAACGATACATCGAAAATTAAGTTTTTGTATGAAAAGCTTCTTTAATTTTTTAGATATCTCAACCAATCTCACACGATATATATTTGGGGTGGTATTATACATCCTGACCAAATTTGGTCCAAATCGGCCCACCATATCATATAGCTGTCATGGAGACGCTCTGACGAAAATCAAGTTTTAGTACGAAAAAGTTTTTTGGTTTTTTAGGATATCGTAACCAAACTGATAGAATATGTATCTGGGCTGGTATTATACATTCTGACCAAGTTTGGTCCAAATCGGCCCACTATATCATATAGCTATCATACAGCCGCTCTGCCGAAAATCAAGGTTTAGTATGAAAAAGTTTTTTGTTTTTTGAGATATCTTAACCAAACTGCTAGAATGTGCATTTATGTTGGTTTTGTACATTCTGACCAGATTTGGTTCAAATCGGTTACATATACCAAATTAATGTAATTTCATGAAGTCTAGTCTAAGTTAGTTTAGGGCAGAGCGGGAGCGCAATAAAGCGCTCTCTTCGTCGCAAAACGAATTCGTCCCGTTTCTACCGCTCTAGTGTAAGATAGGCATAGGAGAAAATTATGAAATATTAAAGGGTTAGTTGTCGTTCGCATATGAAACACAGCGCATATTTCTTTCGTCACAAAGTGCCATTAATAAATAAATTCAAACGCGTCTCAATTTTATCATAAAAACTCTTATGAATTTTCATGGCGCCCGAACCGTGCGTATATACATATATATATATATACATATAGTAACTTAGTTATAGAGCTAGATGCACGTACCAATACAAACATAACTCAACCGACAGAACCACAGCCAGATACAATTCATAACATAAACACTTCTCAGGAAGCTCAAATTCAAAACATAACAATTAAGAAACAGAACGGTTCACAGGCAGATCATATAAGCCAAATGTAAACATAAAATATCTTGATAAGTCCCGCAGCTGCCGATTCAACTTATAAATAAATAATTTGCATCGACAGCATAATTTCTCCAACATATGCGCCTCGCGACAATGGTTACGTGGGCCGCAGCTGAAAATGAATTGTAAACATAACTTTTGAGGTTTCTTTATTCATTTCGATCGAAGATCGAGTTAGTCTTAATTTATTCTTAAGCTCACAAAGAACACGCTGAATAAAAACTTATCTGCACTCAAATGTGTTTGTGTTTTTTGTTCTAATATTTAATTTCGGTACTTAGCGAAAACAAGTGCCAAGTAAGTGGCGCAGCCGGTAGGATAGAAATTATTTATTGACGTATACGATAAAGTTTCTATCCGCTAAAGAACTACATTTCCAATACCGCGTTAATTGTAACATTCGGTTAGTGAAATATTAAATCAATCAAAGCTCGAACGAAGCTTTTTGGTGAAAATAATAAACTTAAAAATAAAAATCTTAATTTCCTAAACCGCGTTAATTGTAACATTCGGTTAGTGAAATATTTAATCAATCAAAGCTCGAACGAAGCTTTTTGGTGAAAAATAAGAAACTAAAAAAAAAAAAAAAAGTTAATAAATTAAAAAAATGGCACCAGATCCAGATTCAGCCAGCAGTGCTAACGCCGAGCTTAGCGTTGAGCAAATAGGAATGTGCTTAAAATATATTAACAGCCTACGGAAATTCGATGCCAACACAACGCACCTGTGCTTGTTTGTGAAGAGCATCGATTCAGCTCTTTCGCTGTTTTACACCGGTAGACCAATCCAGATTACACTCCAGCTGAATGCAGTGAAGGGGCTTCTCATCGGAGACGCTATGCGGGTATTGATGAAGGCGAACTACGAAACGTGGTCCACCTTAAGGGCAGCCCTACTACAACATTTTGAAGACCGGGCACCATTACATCAGTTAATAGCGAGCATCAGGACGATTAAATTTAAAGGAGATCTCAGTAAGTTCATAAACGATCTTGAATTTACATCAAATCGGGTTTATAATCGACTAAATTTATGCGGAACTCCAAGTGAGAAATTAATGTATTCGTCATCCCTTGATGACTTTTTAAGTGATTGCATTTATGAAGAATTACCAGAAAGAATTTTGTTTAGCCTAAGTAGATTTGACATAAGTACACCTATGAAATGAAGACAAATAGCTATGGAAAAGGGATTATTAAACAATTGTCCACAAAATAATGAATATTCCAAGAATGATCAATTTAATAAGATCAAATACAACCAGACCAATTTTAGACCAAATTATACTTTTCAACCAATTCCACAAAACGCAGTACCGCTGTATACACCAAGATAAAGCTTCAATCCAAATTATATACCACGACCAAATTTCGTCCAAAATCACCCATTGAATCAAATTCAACAAACTTTACCTCGAACAAGCCAATATCAACCCAGACCACAGTTTAACCCGGCACAAAACAATCAAACTCAGCAACAGCCAGAATTTAGAGTTCCATTTAAAAGACAAAGAGAAAGTACACAACAAAGACGCGTAGAGCCAATGGAAGTTGTTGACAATTTTCGGCTACAAGCCTCGGACAATCAGCAGGAACAGTTTCAGAACCAAATGAGTCAGGAGGAATACCAAGAGGATCAAGAATATCCTCAAATGTTCAACCAAATAGGTCAGGAGGAATATCAGCAGGATCAGGAATACGTAGTCCAGGAGCAGAGCTATATAACTCCGGAAGAATACAACCAATACCAGCAAGATTTACAACAGCAACCATAGAATTGTTTATTGAAAGGCAGCGTTGCAAATGTTTAATCGATACAGGGTCAAATATTAGTTTTTGCACGCCAAATATTTGGAAACATATAGTGGCCATTATATTAACTCATCCATTAAAAGTCACTACATTTGCAGGAACAATTAATATACCATACATGAAATATGTTAAATTACCAAATATACTGAACACAACATCGAAAATGTATGTTCACCACTTTTCTGATAACCACCACGTACTGATAGGCAGAGACTTATTACAACAATTGCACGCAAGCATCGATTTTATAAAGGGATCAGTAACTTTAAATAACACAGAATTTGAATTCATAAGCCCAGACCCAGAACCAACACTTGAAGCTAATCAACAATACGAGCTTACACACCCACACGAATGGTTAGGTAATATTGAAGAAGTAAAGGAAAATAAGACATTAAACGAACTTAATACAGAAGAACAAAATGTACTACAAAAAATTCTTACCGATTATAGAGACATTCAATATAGCGACGGCGACGTGTTAACTTTCACAAATAGTGTTAAACACGAAATAAAAACAAAAACAGAAGAACCAATTTATAGAAAATCATACCCTTATGCACAAATTCACGAAAACGAAGTAAATGAACAAATTAATGACATGTTAAAAGAGGGTATAATCAGGCATTCGAACTCACCATATAATAGTCCGCTACTAGTGGTAGGAAAGAAAGACGGTAAATTTCGTTTGGTAATAGACTATAGAAAACTAAATGAAGTTACAGTAGATGACAGATTTCCAATCCCAAACATCGACGAGATACTAGTCAAACTAGGCAGATGCCAATATTTCACCACACTTGACTTGGCCAAAGGGTTTCATTAAATCCAAATGCATTCAAATTCAATTAAAAAGACAGCTTTCTCAACAAAACATGGTCATTACGAGTATACTCGTATGCCATTCGGCTTAAAAAATGCACCCGCAACATTCCAACGATGCATGAATCACGTTTTAAATGGTATCATTGGAAAACATTGTCTTGTTTATCTTGACGATATCATCATCTTTTCGACTTCACTCCAAGAGCATGAGATTTCAATAAGAACAGTTTTAGATCGTTTAAAACAATACAATCTTAAACTACAATTAAGTAAATGCACATTTATGCAAAGAGAGATTTCATTTCTAGGACACATCGTAACTCCCGACGGCATTAAGCCAGAACCGCAAAAAAAAAAATTAATCCAACGTTATCCAATACCAAAAAATTCAAAAGAAATAACATCATTCTTAGGTTTGGCAGGATACTACCGAAAATTTATAAAAGACTTCGCAAAAATAGCAAAACCAATGACAAATTATCTTAAAAAAAATCAAACTATTGACGTTAATAATGAAGACTATAAAAATTCGTTTAATAAATTAAAGACCTTAATAGCCAGCGACCCCATATTAATAAGACCCAATTTTAATAAAAAATTCACCCTTACTACAGACGCAAGTAATTTTGCATTAGGTGCAGTTTTGGCACAAGAAAATAAACCAATATGTTTTGCCAGTCGAACTCTAAATGAACATGAAACCAGATATTCAGCAATCGAAAAAGAGTTATTAGCTATAGTATGGGCCACCAAATATTTCCGACCCTATCTATATGGACGCCGATTTACAGTACAAACAGATCACAAACCTTTAGTTTGGTTGGAATCTCTTAAAGAACCCAACATGAAACTTCAACGGTGGAAAATAAAGCTTAACGAATTTGACTTTGAAATAAAACACATACTGGGAAAAGAAAATCATGTCGCAGATGCTCTGTCTAGGATAAAAATCAATGAAACATTTATGGGAGATGCGCATAGTGAAGACCATTATAGTCAGGCTGATACGACCTTAGCAACAATACATAGTGCATCAGAGGATGGTAGTCAGTATATCCAGATAACAGAAAGACCAATAAATCATTACAATAGGCAAATAATAATGACTAAAGGAACCGGGCATAAAGTAAAAACAGAAAAATATTTTAACAAGAACATAACGCAAATAGAATACCTATCGCCATTAAATGAAACCGAAGCAAAATACATACTAGAAAACGTCGTAGGAACCAAAAATACAACAATTTATATTACCGACGATCAAGACTTCGCGCTAATACAAAGAATATACTTGACCTTTTTAAATCCCAGAACTAGAGGAAAATTGACATAATCCACAACATTAACAACAAGAAAAACATGGAAAGCTACGCAGATTTTAAAGAAATGATTTTAAAATTACATGAAGAAAAATTACACCAAGGTATAGAAAAAGTTGTAAACGAATTTAAGGCTTCAGATTTGTACTTCCCCGACTACCATAATTTAATACAGAATATTATTAATAAATGTGAAATTTGCAAACTTGTTAAAGCAGAACATAGATTTACCAAATTGCCTATGGAAATTACACCGAAACTTAATAAAACCAGAGAAAAATATATGATAGATTATTACATAAATAACAGACGGAACTATCTGACTTGTATTGACGTATATTCTAAATTCATGATGGCCGTAGAAACAGAATCAAGAACATGGCTCGATGTAAAAGGAGCATTACTTACAATATTTAACACAATGGGGAAACCAAATCTAATTAAATCAGACAGAGATACAGGAATGAACAGTTTAAGCCTTCGAAACTGGTTAGAAAGTGAAAACGTAGCCATAGAATAGAATACAAATAAAACAGGAGTTGCAGACATTGAAAGAATTCTTAAAACAATTAATGAAAAAATGAGAATAATATTAACTACCAAGGATATTGAACAATCAGGTACAGAAATGCAGGAAATAGCTTATACTTATAACCATAAAATAATAAACAATAAACAACCAATAAAAAATGTGCAAGATAATAAAAAAATTAAGATCGATAAAATAAATGCAAATAGAAAAGAACATGAAATTGAGCCACAAAATTCAAAAAATTTACAGAAGACTCAGAAATCGCACAACCTATTTAGAAAAAATACTAACGTTACACAAACGTTAAGTAGACAGCAAACGATACGAAATACAGAACCGAGGACATTTCAGAAGAAAAAGAAAATAAACAAATCTAAATATTCCAGGGAACCCGACGAAAATATTTTCAGTTAAACCAGGACCAACTCCTACATATTGAAACATCAGTTTGGGTATCAATAGATAATAATTTATACATTATTTTACAAATTCCATTAAAATCTTTTGAAATCCCAGTACAGTGGTGCCGTATCCGGACTATAATGAAAACCTTATTGAATAATTAATAAATAATATTGTATCAGCATACTTATACAAAGACAATGTCATAGATTTTAAAACTAAAACATTAATAACTGATGAATGTATTATATCAATAGTTAAGAAATCAAAATTACAATGTAAAACAAAACAAGGGCATGTACCTTTGATTCAATATGTCTTTCCAAATATTTTAATTACTTACAAAATAAGTCCAACGTCAAATTAATAATGTAACAATAACACTAGGCAACAAATTGCAACTTTTTTCTTCTGAATTGGACCAAACCGACTTTTTTGGATAGATTTGGGGCCCCAAACACCGAAAAGCATTTTTTTTTTTCTATGGCAGAATTTTTTTTTTAGAATTTTTTGAAATTTGGCTGTTTTTAATGCTTTTTTTTAGAGGTACGCCCACTTTTGTCATCATTACACCCGAATGCCAAAACCGATATTCAAAAGCTTTACTTTTCCTGAAAGCTAATGAATATACCTATAATTCATCTATACACAGTCTAAGATTAAAGTTAGTAGTTTAAGAACTATTAATTTTTGAATTAAGAAAATGTTGTTTTTTTTAAGCTTTTTTTTTAGCTTTTTTTTGTTTTTTAATTCAAGGAAAACTCGAAAAAAAATCTGAACGGGGGTTCACATTTTTTTTTGCAAAGCTGCATTATTTGAGCGTTGTTTAAGATATGTTTTATGAAAACCTGTGGAGAGACGGCGATATAATATTTTTTTGTGTCTAGGCATGTTTTTGTCGACTTTTTTGACTTCCTTGTAGAGTGGCATAACCTTTTGTATGAAAATGTTGTGTGTACTTAGAGATATCCTAACCAAACTCACAGGAAATCAATTTGATGTGGTTTTACGCATAGTGACCAAAGTTGGTTCAAATCGGTCGACTATATCTTATAGCTGCCATAGGAACGATCGTTTGAAAATCAAGGTTCAGTATGAAATTTTTACTTTTTTACTTTACTTTAATCTTAGACTGTGTATAGATGAATTATAGGTATATTCATTAGCTTTCAGGAAAAGTAAAGCTTTAGAATATCGGTTTTGGCATTCGGGTGTAATGATGACAAAAGTGGGCGTACCTCTAAAAAAAAGCATTAAAAAAACAGCCAAATTTCAAAAAATTCTAAAAAAAAAATTCTGCCATAGAAAAAAAAAAAAATGCTTTTCTGTGTTTGGGGCCCCAAATCTATCCAAAAAAGTCGGTTTGGTCCAATTCAGAATTGGGCTGTTGCCTAGTGTAACAGTAGAAGAAATTTATCCGTACAAAACGGAAGTAATTTAAGTGATACTTCTAATTTTGAACCAATTGAACACATAAACAAAGAAATGAAATACTATGTAAAAAAAATCCAATCAGCAAGAAATAATATTGTACATTATAATTTTTGTTATCATCTCCATAGCCATTTTATACGTATATTTGCGAATTCGAGGACGTAATTCGAACAAGGAAAGGGGGAGTAACGTAGTTATAGAGCTAGATGCACGTACCAATACAAACATAACTCAACCGACAGAACCACAGCCAGATACAATTCATAACATAAACACTTCTCAGGAAGCTCAAATTCAAAACATAACAATTAAGAAACAGAACGGTTCACAGGCAGATCATATAAGCCAAATGTAAACATAAAATATCTTGATAAGTCCCGCAGCTGCCGATTCAACTTATAAATAAATAATTTGCATCCACAGCATAATTTCTCCAACATATATAGTAGGCCGCAGCTGAAAATGAATTGTAAACATAACTTTTGAGGTTTCTTTATTCATTTCGATCGAAGATCGAGTTAGTCTTAATTTATTCTTAAGCTCACAAAGAACACGCTGAATAAAAACTTATCTGCACTCAAATGTGTTTGTGTTTTTTGTTCTAATATTTAATTTCGGTACTTAGCGAAAACAAGTGCCAAGTAAGTATATATATATATACATATACCGAGTGACAGTGACACATACAAACACCGATAATCACGGTTAAACAGTGCAATATCGCAGTAAAATTATAAACAAAACATAATTGGCCCGCGACGGTGAACAATAAAACAAATAAACAAACCAAGCCGCGTCGGCCGTGTAATGCCAAATCATCGTCAGAAACCCTGTGATTGCTTGGACTGCAAAAGGAAAGTTGCTGCTGGACTTATGAACCCAAATTACATCCCAGAGGTATTGTGCTAAAAACTGAAAGGTCAAAGAATAACAATTAACTTTATATTTGATTCGGTGCTAAGTAAAGCACGTCCCTTTTAATTCTTGGCACTGTAGTACAAATAGTAGAGCTTGGCATTATTATTAACGAATTGCATGATTATTTATTAATTTGTATATCATTTTGGATGCTAAATTTGTTGTTAATAATAGCTGTTCTGTCGCCCCTTCACTCACACACAGTTTTTCTATCACCAAGTACGGCAGTGTTTTCCCTCGTTGCAACAATTGTGAGCTTAAAACCGCGTTCCACGACTGCAAACAGGAAAAAAAATTTTTTTTCGTAATTTGGAGCCCCAAATCTATCCAAAAAAGTGGTTTTGGTTCGTGTAATTTTTTGGCTGTTGCCTAGTGTTATTGTTACATTAACAAAAATATCCCTATCCGCATTGAGTCCTTTTCAAATAGCTCTGAAACTGCCCGTATAACTGGTGGGAAATTCAATGATTTAAGTCCCTTCTTTAGCGAACCAATAAATTCCGAAAAAACAGATTCATTAGGTGAAATTGATTCTTTTAAATTCTCCGATTTTGAGTCTAAGGCTGTCGGGCTACCACACAAGGGTGGATTGTTACTAATGCCGCTTCTCCACTGTTATTCACTTGAATAAACAAGAATTTTGATTTAAATCAATAAATTCTCCGCCTTTATATGCAATTTTTTTTACAATAAAAGGATAAAATCAAAAAAAAAAATGTCACACCCAAAAATTAAACGTTTTGCACCTGCTCCACTGCGTAAGTAAATCAAACCCCTTTAATTTTTTTGGTGTGATTTTACTTTTTTCCGTTCTATTTATTACAGAAGAGAATATTCCATGTGACACGGACAAGAAAATCGATATATTGACTGGTAATTGAAAACAATATTTACACATTCTTTAAATTATTAATATATTTTTTATTTTTGAAGAAATGGTAAAACAGCAACAAATACAAATAAAGGTGCTAGCCGACCAAATAGCCAATCAGAATGTTCTGATTCGGCAGCTTGTTTCCGAAAAAAGGCATTCCGAGGAGGTACTCCAAATGTTTCCACTTGAGAAATAGGATGATTTGTTGAGCCTGGAGGAAGCCCTTAACCCAGAAACACGCCAAAAATATGTAAGTTATAACATAAACATTTCTCAGGAAGCTCAAATTCAAAACATAACAATTAAGAAACAGAACGGTTCACAGGCAGAACATATAAGCCAAATGTAAACATAAAATATCTTGAAAAGTCCCGCAGCTGCCGATTCAACTTATAAATAAACCCACAAAAAAAACCTCTACACGAGGTAAAAGTCTAGTGACGAAAGCAATTTTTAGCTCCAAAATTTCTGATATCCAATTGTGTGACGAGCAAAATTCAGTTTATTATAAAAACTTTAAATAAAAATAAAAATTATTAAAAAAAAAAAAAAACACGAATTTTCAATTTTAGCGGGAAAACGCTATTTCCCGCTAAAATTGAAACCGCAATAGTTTGCAAACCATAGAAGCTACAGATATGTTCTATATATCATTGGAAAGGTGAGTTTAAGGGCTTTTTGACGTTCCTTCAAACTTTTCTTCTAAAGTACTCAGGTAACATTTCGTGTTTTTTTTTTTTTTTTAATAATTTTTGTTTTTATTTAAAGTTTTTATAGTAAACTGAATTTAGCTCGTCACACAATTGGATATCAGAAATTTTGGAGCTAAAAATTGATTTCGTCACTAGACTTTTACCTCGTGTAGAGGTTTTTTTTGTGGGATATATATATATACATATAACGAGTGACAGTGACACATACAAACACCGATAATCACGGTTAAACAGTGCAATATCGCAGTAAAATTATAAACAAAACATAATTGGCCCGCGACGGTGAACAATAAAACAAATAAACAAACCAATCCGCGTCGGCCGTGTAATGCCAAATCATCGTCAGAAGCCCTGTGATTGCTTGGACTGCAAAAGGAAAGTTGCTGCTGGACTTATGAACCCAAATTACATCCCAGAGGTATTGTGCTAATAATTGAAAGGTCAAAGAATAACAATTAACTTTATATTTGATTCCGTGCTAAGTAAAGCACGTCCCTTTCAATTCTTGGCACTGTAGTACAAATAGTAGAGCTTGGCATTATTATTAACAAATTGCATGATTATTTATTAATTTGTATATCATTTTGAATGCAAAATTTGTTGTTAATAATAGCTGTTCTGTCGCCCCTTCACTCACACACAGTTTTTCTATCACCAAGTACGGCAGTGTTTTCCCTCGTTGCAACAATTGTGAGCTTAAAACCGCGTTCCACGCCTGCAAACAGGAAAAAATCTTTACATAGTGATGAAAAAACTGGGCGCACCTCTGAAAAAAACTACGAAAAAAAAAACCAAATTTCCAAAAATTCTAAAAAAAAAATCTCACCACATAAAAAAAAAAATTTGTTTCGTATTTTGGAGCCTCAAATCTATCCAAAAAAGTGGGTTTGGTTCGTGTAATTTTTTGGCTGTTTCCTAGTGTTATTGTTACATTAACAAAAATATCCCTATCCGCATTGAGTCCTTTTCAAATAGCTCTGAAACTGCCCGTATAACTGGTCGGAAATTCAATGAATTCTTTAGCGAACCAATAAATTCCGAAAATTTGGGGATTTATTTAACAAAAACAGATTCATTAGGTGAAATTGATTCTTTTACCACACAAGGGTGGATTGTTACTAATGCCGCTTCTTCACTGTTATTCACTTGAATAAACAAAAATTTTGATTTAAATCAATAAATTCTCCGCCTTTATATGCAATTTTTTTTACAATAAAAGGATAAAATCAAAAGAAAAAATGTCAAACCCAAAAATTAGACGTTTTGCACCTGCTCCACTGCGTAAGTAAATCAAACCCCTTTAATTTTTTTGGTGTGATTTTACTTTTTTCCGTTCTATTTATTACAGAAGAGAATATTCCATGTGACACGGACAAGAAAATCGATATATTGACTGGTAATTGAAAACAATATTTACACATTCTTTAAATTATTTATATATTTTGTATTTTTGAAGAAATGGTAAAACAGCAACAAATACAAATAAAGGTGCTAGCCGACCAAATAGCCAATCAGAATGTTCTAATTCGGCAGCTTGTTTCCGAAAAAAGGCATTCCAAGGAGGTACTCCAAATTTTTCCACTTGAGAAATAGGATGATTTGTTGAGCCTGGAGGAAGCCATTAACCCAGAAACACGCCAAAATATGTAAGTTAGGCAGATGAAATGCAATTTATATACATATATTTATACCCTGAGCCCATTAAAAATGGGCAAAAAAGGGTATAATGCATTTGGCAGAATGTATGTAACAGGCAGAAGGGGGCGTGGCAGACCCCCAAAAGTATATATATTCTTGATCAGGATCAACAGCCGAGTCGATTGAGACATGTCCGTCTGTCTGTCCGTCTGTCCGTCTGTCTGACCGTCGGTTTGAACGCGTCGATCTCAGAAACCATAAGAGCTAGTGACTTCAAACTTGGTATGTAGGTTCCTGGATACAGTACGCAGATCATGTTTATTTTTATTTTTGGATCGGACAACTATATCATATAGCTGCCATAGGAACGATACATCGAAAATGAAGTTTTAGTATGAAAAGCTTCTTCAATTTTTGAAATATCTCAACCAATCTCACACGATATACATTTGGGGTGGTATTATACATCCTGACCAAATTTGGTTAAAGTCGGCCCAATATATGATATAGCTGTCATAGAGACGCTCTGCCGAAAATCAAGCATATGTATGAAATAGTTTTTTGTGTTTTGAGATATCGTAACCAAACTGATAGAATATGCATCTGGGCTGGTATTATACATCCTCACCGAATTTGGTCCAAATCGGACCGCTATATCAAATAGCTGCCATAGAGACGCTCAGTCGAAAATCAAGTTTAAGTAAGAAAAAGATTTTTGTTTTTAGAGATAGCCTAACCAAGCAGATCACTGCGAACGGCAGTTCGCTCTAGTGACGAAAGCAGCACGAAGGGTGCGAAAGGCGACTAGCAATATATACAGCTAATTTGGAAAATTTGCTACGACTGTCCGATCAGATCGAGTTATATACCGATCGAAAGGTTGAGTCCTAACTTACAAAATGGCATACTAAAAATTTTTGTAACTCACCTGGTTCATGAGATAGGGGGGTGTAAGTTGGAGGGGAAAAATTTAAACGATCGCAGCTAATGGGGCCGTTGGGGCCTTTTTGAAAAATTTTTTATTTTTAAAAAATTCTAATCAAAAATACGCGTCGATTGATACCCCGATCAACCAAAACCGATAACTTTTTCGAAAGGTAATAAAATTTAAAATTTTTAGTGGACTTCTCAAAATGAGATGAAAAGTCAGTTTGTTTGTCGGTTCGTTTGCGCGTATCAAAGCGCTAAAAAAGCTTAGATGTAATGATGAGGATTTGTTTCTTTTCAAAAATATAGAAATGTTTGTTCTACGACTTTTTTTCTAGTTTAGCGGGAAAACGCTAATTCCCGCTAAAATTTGCACACCATAGAAGCTACAGATATGTCCTATATATCATTGGAAAGGTGAGTTTAAGGGCTTTTTGACGTACCTTCAAACTTTTTTTCTAAAGTACTCAGGTAACATTTTACAGGTGAAATAAGGTTTTTTAGCTTATATTTTGGCGATTTCTGACAAAACGGCTCTAACGATTTTTATTAAATTTATGTATGTTTTTTTGTGCGTTTTTTGGTATATAACACATAAATTTTGATTAAGGGGTTTGGAAGATATTGCCTGTTAACTGAATATATATATTTTTCCATCGGTCGAAAATCACGTTTTAGTTCGAAAATCACGTTTTAGTACTAAAAACTTTTTGGTTTTATGAGATATCTCAACCAAACTGATAAAATACGCTATTTTATATATCCTGACCAAAGTTGGTTCAAATCGGACCACTATATAATATAGCTGTCATAGGACCGATCGGATCAAAATTAGGTTTTAGTATGAAAAACTTTTTTGTTTTACGAGATATTTTAACCAAATTGATAGAATATGCATTTAAGTTAGTTTTATACATCCTGACCGAAATTGGTTTATATCGGACCGCTATATCATATAGCTGTCATAGGACCGATCTGGTCAAAATAAGGTTTTAGTATGAACAACTTTTTTGATTTATGAGATATTTTAACCAAATTGATAGAATATGCATTTAAGTTAGTTTAATACATCCTGACCGAAATTGGTTCATATCGGACCGCTATATCATATAGCTGTCATAGGACCGATCTGGTCAAAATTAGGTTTTAGTATGAAAAACTTTTTTGATTTATGAGATATTTTAACCAAATTGATAGAATATGCATTATATGATTAAGTTAGTTTTATACATCCTGACCGAAATTGGTAACCGGTAATCAAACCACTATATCATATAGCTAAAATAGGACCGATCGGGCGAAAAGTCTTAGTATGAAAAGTAGAAAAGTAGTAAACACGAAAATTGGTATTCGGCACTGTGCAAAAAGTAATTTTTATGTACAAAGAAGCTCTCCCTTTTTAAGCACAGTGCACAATGCCAATTTTCGTGTTTTTTTTTTTTTTTAATAATTTTTATTTTTATTTAAAGTTTTTATAATAAACTGAATTTAGCTCGTCACACAATTGGATATCAGAAATTTTGGATCTAAAAATTGCTTTCGTCACTAGACTTTTACCTCGTGTAGAGGTTTTTTTTGTGGGTAGAATGAACATTTAAGTTCGTCTCATATATTCTGGCCAAATTTGGTTCAGATCGGACCACTATATCATATAGCTGCAATAGAGACGCTCAATCGAACAGTAAGTGTTAGTATGAAAAATGTTTTGGTTTTTTGAGATATCTTAACCAGACTGATAGAATATGCATTTAGGTTGGTTTTGTACATTCTGACCAGATTTGGTTCAAATCGGTTCCATATTTCATATAGCTGCCACAGGAACAATTGGTCGAAAATCAACTATTATAAAAGAGTACCTGGGCTCAGGGTATTCTACTTTCGAGCGTGCTCGACTGTAGCCGCACCTCACCGCGAGCGAAGCGAGCAGGGGGCGGAGCCCCCTTGTTATAAATGCTTTGTATCTTTTTTTTTACAATGAAGACAATCCTGACCCCGGTCGGAATAAAGAAGGGACTACCACGGATTTTGTCCGACTGCATTGTGGAGCAATACAACATTCATGGCGTAAAGCAAAAAAAGGGATTTTTGTCTTTGCCCAAATTTTACCGTGCGCTTCTTGGTAATATATTTAAGAAAAAATGTTTGAAAAATTTATTAATATTAGTCTTATCCCTCTATATTATTTCAGACTCCAGGACTCAGCTAGTGGCGATGTGTTGCTCAAAAAAAAAACTTGCACAAAAAAAATTCAATGAAGCGGAAGGCGGAGAAAGAAAATACAATAGTTTAGTTTATAAAATAGTTCAATAATAATTTAATTTTTTTGATTTAAAAGAAATAAATTCAATCATTTTATTTAAAGAAACGTATATAATTTGAAATATATATAATTTATAAAATGAGAGAAGCATCTCTCCAGGCACGGCAATGGGTCAAACGAGCGGTGATAATGTCTCCATGCACGACAACGGGTCGAACCAGTGTCGATAATGTCGCTCTCTGCATGGCATTGGGTCGAACTAGCGTCAATAATATCTCTTACTGCACGGCAATGGGGCGAACGAGCGTCGCCTATGTTCCTTCCCTGCATGGCATTGGGTCGAACGAGCGTCGTTTATGTCGCTCCATGCACGGCATTGCGTCAAACGAGCATCGTTTATGTCGCTTCCCTGCATGGCATTGCGGCGACCTATCGTGCCTTAAAATTGGTTAACGTTTTGAGCGGACATCGCCTTGCAAAATACGTTAGTCGAACACATTGTGAGGGAAATAAGCGTGCGTCGACGACAGTCTCAATAACGTCGACGAAACGTTGATACAGTGTCGGTCTGCCGAACTAAAGGGTGTTTATGTTTGTGTCTGTGTGTATGTAAAATTTGACCACGAATTTGACCCCCTTCCGGTGCGAATTTCGGAAAAAGCCGTCTTATTGCACGATAAGATTTCCTCAGCTATGTTGTGCCCAAATTTCATCCTCATCGGCCTTACCGTTTGGGCTCCACGAATATTAGTCTATCAGTCAGTCAGTCAGGACAAACAGTTTTATTTATATAGATGTGAACACTTAAAAGAACTTCAAGTTTTTACTATAACTTAATCAATTCGTTTTTAAATTTTCTATTTAATTAATTTTTAATTTTATGTTTTTGTTTTTTATACCCTGAGCCCATTGAAAATGGTCAAAAAAGGGTATAATGCATTTGGCAGAATGTATGTAACAGGCAGAAGGGGGCGTGGCAGACCCCCCAAAGTATATATATTCTTGATCAGGATCAACAGTCGAGTCGATTGAGCCATGTCCGTCTGTCTGTCCGTCTGTCTGTCCGTCTGTTTGAACGAGTCGGTCTAAGAAACCATAAGAGCTAGAGACTTCAAACTTGGTATGTAGGCTCCTGGATACCGTACGCAGATCAAGTTTGTTTTTATTTTTGGATCGGACAACTATATCATATAGCTACCATGGGAACGATACATCGAAAATTAAGTTTTTGTATGAAAAGCTTCTTTAATTTTTAAGATATCTCAACCAATCTCACACGATATATATTTGGGATGGTATTATACATCCTGACCAAATTTGGTTCAAATCGGGCCACTATAGCATATAGCTGTCATAGAGACGCTCTGCCGAAAATCAAGTTTTAGTACGAAAAAGTTTTTTGTTTTTTGAGATATCGTAACCAAACTAATAGAATATGTATCTGGGCTGGTATTATACATCCTGACCAAGTTTGGTGCAAATCGGCCCACTATATCATATAGCTGTCATACAGACGCTCTGCCGAAAATCAAGTTTTAGTATGAACAAGTTTTTTGTTTTTTGAAATACCTTAACCAAACTGATAGAATATGCATTTATGTTGGTTTTGTACATTCTGACCAGATTTGGTTCAAATCGGTCCCATATATCATATAGCTGCCATAGGAATAATTGGTCGAAAATCAACATTTATAAAAGAGTACCTGGGCTCAGGGTATCCTACTGTCGAGTGTGCTCGACTGTAGCCGCACCTCACCGCGAGCGATGCGAGCAGGGGGCGGAGCCCCCTTGTATATATTTATTTTCTGAATTTACTTTTTCTTATTCACTACTTTCTTATTATTATTTTAGCAGATTTAATTTATGTTAAAGTGTTAAGTTTTTTTCTTATTCAGTAGTTAAATGATTTGTTTTCTTTTTAAGTTCTTCAATATAGCTTTTTTTTGTATTCTTTGTACTATTTTTCGCAACTTTAAATTTTAAAATGTATTCTCTTTTTTTTCTTTCTTTTTATTGTTTTTGTGAATTTTGCATGCATATATATATTTTTATACCCCTTACTTATAAAAAATAAGTATAAGGGTATATTGTGTTCGTTGGAATGTATGTAACAGGGATAAGGAGGCATCTCCGACCCTATAAAGTATATACAGTTTGTCAATTAATTGTTTGCAAAATGAAAATAGGCACACAATTTCAACTTTAACATACAAATTTTGTGGTATGGGCACAATTTTTGAAAAAAAATTTTTTGTAGATTTGAATATTAATGTATTACTTATAGATAAAACCAAAAAAAATTAACAAAAATAAGTCCAATAACAAAAATAACACAAGAAATACAAAAAGTGGCATATTTCATACTGTCAATTAATTGTTTGCAAAATGCAAACTCTGTTTGCAAAAATGCCGGAAAATAGAAAAATTAGAAGCAAAATAATCAAATACGCATTGTTCTTGCTCCTAGCCTCTATCCCAGCTTGATAATGTCGCGGCATGGACTGAACACATGCCTGGAGCATGGTAGATCTGACCATTCCTCCTGTATGCTTTAATTAAAGCACTTTTGTTACTTGGGCTCCGTGTAGGTACCCTAATCTTTAAAAATGTCCACAAATTTTCAATGGGGTTTAAGTCAGGGCTTTGGGCAGAGGTAACTATAGCCTTGCTGCAGTGGTACAGCGTCCAGGTCCGGCACAGCAGGGATTTGTTCTTAGGATCGTAGTCCTAAGAGATTTGAATTTCGGTTTTTGGGGACCAGGGGGGACAAAATTTGGTGCAGTTATCGTCAATTCGTTTGTAAGGATGTCCAAATAAAACTCCTTGATCATGATATTGTGGAAAATGTCCAGCACTCCAACATAATTTAAGGATAAAGAATCCCCTACCATAACACCATAGCATGAGATGGTGTGCAGCAGTTTATCTTCAAATAAGGTTGGAGTGCTGCACATTGTCCACAATATCATGATCAAGGAGTTTTATTTGGACATCCTTACAAACGAATTGACGATAACTGCACCAAATTTTGTCCCCCCTGGTCCCCAAAAACCGAAATTCAAATCTCTTAGGACTACGATCCTAAGAACAAATCCCTGCTGTGCCGGACCTGGACGCTGTACCACTGCAGCAAGGCTATAGTTACCTCTGCCCAAAGCCCTGACTTAAACCCCATTGAAAATTTGTGGACATTTTTAAAGATTAGGGTACCTACACGGAGCCCAAGTAACAAAAGTATGTTCGCTTTCCAGGCATTGTCAAAAACGTTCTTTAAAGCTTATTGTGGACGCTGCCGAAGTCAAAATCAAATGTTAAAAATACACAATGCATTGCAAAGACGCATAGCACTTTTAAATTCCCGGAAAAAGACCCGTTTGAAGTACCGTTGGTTAGTTTCAAGGCACTGCTCGAGTTTTGTTAGCATTTTGCAAACAATTACTTGACAGCTTAGAAAATACCATTTATTGTTTTTTTTGTTATATTTCTGTTATTAAATTAATTTTTGCTATTTTTTTTATATATATATGTAGGTAATAGTTTAATACATACAACAGTAAAAGAAAAAAACTGGAAAAAAGTGCCAATTTGAATAAATTCTTATGTTAAAGTTGAATTTGTGTGCCTATTTTCATTTTGCAAACAATTAATTGACAAACTGTATATTCTTGATCAGCATCAACAGCCGAGTCGATATAGCCATGTGTGTCTGTCCGTCTGTGTGAGCGCCTAGCTCTCAGAGACCATAAGAGATAGAGTAACCAAATTTGGCACACAGATTTCTATATACCCAGCGCAGATCAAGTTTGTTTCAAATTTTGGCCACGCCCCCCTCCGCCCCCACAAATCGCGAAAAGCTACCACACCCACAGTTTTTAAGATAATATGGTTTTTCTTGTAGTCACTGATATCTATTATTATTATTTATTATCCCACTGAATCGCAACACGATCGGACAAGTAGAACAGCAGTTATTGTCTGAAAATGATTCTTTAAGCAATACATGGCAATAAATGCCCCCTAGAGTATGCAATAGATTTTTATTGTTAGAAAATTTTCTTTAAAGTACTTTTATATGTAGTGAAATAAGTAACGGGTATCCTATAGTCGGGATCTCGACTATAGCCTTTCCCACTTGTTTTTAATTATTCTCAATTTTTTTTTTAAATTTGTTTTTTGCTTAATATTTGTTTCTTTTTAGTTTTTCTTGAATCTTTTTTCTTTTGTTTCTTTATATATTTAAATATTTTAAAATCAAAATAAATTCTTTTCAAGTTTTAATAATTGTTTGTGCTATATATTTATTTAAAATTTTTTTAATTTTTAAATATTGTTGACGCAGTCGGCGGATTTTGTTTTTTTATACCCGTTACTTATAAATAATAAGTATAAGGGTATATTGTGTTCGTTGGAATGTATGTAACAGGGAAAAGGAGGCATCTCCGACCCTATAAAGTATATATATTCTTGATCAGCATCAATAGCCGAGTCGATATAGCCATGTCCGTCTGTCCGTCTGTATGAAGGATCTCAGAGACCATAAGAGATAGAGATACCAAACTTTCACTAAAAGACTTCTATATACCCCACGCAGATCAAGTTTGTTTAAAATTTAAGCCACGCCCCCCTCCGCCCCCGCAAATAGCGAAAAACAGTCTGAACAAAGAAATCTCAGAAACTAAAAGAGATAGAGTAACCAAATTTGGCACACAGATTTATATATACCTCACGCAAATCAAGTTTGTTTCAAATTTAATCCACGCCCCCATCCGCCCCCGCAAATCGCGAAAATCCACCACACCCACAGTTTTTAAGATAATACGTTTTTTGTGATTATTACCGTTATCTTTTAGCATTATCTATTATCCCACTAAATCGCATCAAGATCGGACATGTATAACGACAGTTATGGCGAATTGAAGTTTTCAGAGCAAAACAAGTATTTTCTTTAAAGTACTTTTTAATATATTTAAGTAAGTAACTGGTATCATATAGTCGGGATCTCGACTATAGTCTTTCCCGCTTGTTTTTATATAGTTTAAGTTAGTCAAATCAATGTAATTTCATGAAGTCTAGTGTAAGTTAGTTTAGGGCAGAGCGGGAGCGCAATAAAGCGCTCTCTTCGTCGCAAAACGAATTCGTCCCGTTTCTGCCGCTCTAGTGTAAGATAGGCTTAGGAGAAAATTATGAAATATTAAAGGGTTAGTTCTCGTTCGCATATGAAACAAAGCGCATATTTCTTTCGTCACAAAGTGCCATTAATAAATAAATTCAAACGCGTCTCAATTTTATCATAAAAACTCTTATGAATTTTCATGGCGCCCGAACAGTGCGTATATACATATATATATATATACATATAACGAGTGACAGTGACAAATACAATCACCGATAATCACGGTTAAACAGTGCAATATCGCAGTAAAATTATAAACAAAACATAATTGGCCCGCGACGGTGGACAATAAAAAAAATAAACAAACCAATCCGCGTCGGCCGTGTAATGCCAAATCATCGTCAGAAGCCCTGTGATTGCTTGGACTGCAAAAAGAAAGTTGCTGCTGCACTTATGAACCCAAATTACATCCCAGAGGTATTGTGCTAAAAACTGAAAGGTCAAAGAATAACAATTAACTTTATATTTGATTCGGTGCTAAGTAAAGCAAGTCCCTTTCAATTCTTGGCACTGTCGTGCAAATAGTAGAGCTTGGCATTATTATTAACGAATTGCATGATTATTTATTAATTTGTATATCAATTTGGATGCAAAATTTGTTGTTAATAATAGCTGTTCTGTCGCCCCTTCACTCACACACAGTTTTTCTATCACCAAGTACGGCAGTGTTTTCCCTCGTTGCAACAATTGTGAGCTTAAAACCGCGTTCCACGCCTGCAAACAGGAAAAAATCTTTACATTAGTGTTTCTTACTGTGCCGGTACTCACAGTGGATGTTATCTGGTCTCTCCGACGACTCGTCAGGCTGCGGTGGTCCAAAAAGCATCGTGCCACACCCAGGAGGAGGGGGTAAACTCTGTTTTTTGGCGCCTTTCACTAGTAATAGTGTTAGTGCCGGCAAAAAACTTAAACGTTTGTTTGTTTGTTTTTGCTGCGACCGACGTCGACTGATCAGCTGATCGCGCAGAGTTGCCCTTCGCGTGCGAAGTTGCCGGACACCTGTCGCTCAACTTGGTGCTGCCAGACCGTGTGCCGTTGCCAGCGTTGCCAGTCGGTCATAAACTGCGCACCAAGTTCAAAACTGAGCAGATTATTAGAAAATCGCATTTCAAAATTGCAGTTTCTTGCCAAATAAATTACTATTAATAAATAGTTATTTTCTGGTTCGAAATTGCGCACTAATTTTGGAATTTGCTGTCGATTTGGATTTAACTTTTTCCAAGGCCCTTTTTATTTATATTACTAGTGAATAAAAGTGTAAAGGTCCCGGATCCGACTATTGCCAACCTCCTGCCGCCTTGCGGCTCACAAAAAAGGGAGGCTCTGGCGACCGAAACAGGGCGGTAAAACCCCAAGGTGAAACCTTTTTGGCCTACGTGGGACCCTAGTAAATAGAAATAAAGGGCCTTGAGAATGGATGTGGAAGAACGGCTGGCCTTTGGGCGTCTACCGAGGATACAGCGATCTCCCCCACTGCAGTGGCAGTCGCCAAAGGCATTATGGCCGAAGATCACTGGCGAAGAGACAGCCGACGAAGAGACTGTTTCTGACACCGGATTATTGCCCGTTTCAGCTCCGGCAGTGCTCCCAGTCAATCCCTTTGATTTTGGCGCAGCCACCGTAGAGAAGAACACTCTTGGCGTTTATGTCACTGGCGATCTTCGTATAATTCTTACGACGCTTGTTGAAAAGACGACTGAGCTGTCAAAAACGCTAAGAGACGCTCGCTATCTTAATAAGGATATGAAGGAGATGGCGCAGCGAGTGCTGAGGCTTCAAAAATCAGAATTGCGCAACTATGATACTAATCATCGTGGGAGAGAGAGTGTTTCGAAACAAGAAAAGGAAACCCAGTGGTCTCCACAGAAATAGGGTCCAAAACGGCAACAGGAGTAGCTAGATAAGAGCACTACAAAACGCAGGAAAGGTCATGAAGGCTCTTCTGCAGGTTTGGCAGAGCCGCCTCAGCAGTCAACTGCTCCGGCTACTGAGAAACGTGCGCCTCCGGAGAAAGAGTGGACCAAAGTAAAGGGAAGATCAAATTTGAGGCAGCCCACACCACGTCCCAACGCAATCATCATCGAGCCCAGAGAAAAGATGACGTACTCGGAAATTTTGAATCTGGTGACCCGCAACCAGGACGAGAAATTAAAGAGCGTTGGTGAAAGTGTGCGACGGGTAAAGTGCACAGCAAAAGGAGCACTCTTGCTGGAGCTTAATGATGCCACTATTGAGAGCACGCAGCAGTTACGTGATGACATCGGTTCTGCTCTTGAGGGAAAGGTTGAGGCACGGGCTCTGACCCAACAAACGAGACTGGAGGTTCTTGATCTGGACGAGATGGTTACCCCAGATAATATTAGAGAGGCATTCAATGAGCAAATCGGCGTCTCGCTCGACATGGACGCTATAAAAAGCCTGCGACGAGGTTATGGTGGTACACAACGGGCTATTATCGTCCTGGCAAGGTCAGGATTGCTTGGTCTGTCTGTCGCATCCGGGAGCGCAATTTGCCATCAAGGTGTTATAAATGTCTGGAGTACGGCCATATAGCAGCGAATTGCGGTAGCTCTGTGGATAGAAGCGGCTGGTGCTTCCGATGCGGTGGTCAAGGACACAAAATTCTTCTGTGCCAGCATTGGAAAGCCAGACAAACATGCTGCAGGTAGCCTCAGATGCCCAAACTGTACCAATGTTTAGGTTTTACCAAATAAATCTAAACCATTCTGAGGCTGCCAGTGACTTGCTCAACCAGTCTGTACGTGACGAGAGATCGGATGTCGCCATTATCAGCGAGCCGTATAGGTCCCCAGAAGATGGCTGCTGGGCTCAAAGTTTGTCTGGAAAAGCAGCGATATGGTCCTGTGGCAGGCCACACCTGCAGCCTTCATTCTGCGCTGCATCGAGGCACTTTGTTAGGGCCAAGCTGGCATATCTCTGGATCTACATCTGTTACCTCCCACCTAGTCTGAGCCGTCAGGGTTTCGCTGCATCAATGGATGAGCTGGTTACTGATGCAAGAGACCACAAACCAACTGTGATTGCTGGTGGTTTTAATGCGTGGGCACAGGAGTGGTGAAGCGACACCTCTAAAAGCAAGCAGCTCCTTTTAGCAATATCTTGCATGCCACATATATTTGCAATGGTTAACACGCAGTGCCTTCGCGAAGGACAGTTTCCGGCGCAATGGAAAATCCAGCATCTTGCTCTTATACCTAAGCCGGGCAAGCCACCAGGCACTCTCAGTTGTAGGAAAGCACCTTAATGCGGTAGAAAACACATGCAATGCAGCTATTCAGCGCATATCAGACTGGCTTCTTACCGTGGGACTTGAGTTAGCCGCCCATAAAACGGAGGCAGTGCTCATTAGCACACGTACAGCGGTGAAGACTGCGTACATTCAAGTGGGAGGTCAGACCTTAGCTTCGAAGCGTGCCATTCGGTACCTTGTACCAGTTATGCCAGGGGCATTAAATCTATCCATCGCCTCTGCGCGCTGAGAATATGCTGTGGTTTTCGCACCATTTCGGATAAGGCTGCGCTGGTAATCGCTGGAGTTATTCCAATCGACCTTTTGGTTGCTGAGGAGAAAGCCGTGGCAGATGCGATTAGTTCAGGCAACGACAAGAAGGCAGCTCGGATGCTTGCAAGGGAAGAGAGCATCAGAGAATGGCAAAGCCGCTGGAATGCATCCGAGAAAGGCCGATGGACTCATCGCCTTATTCCAGATGTTAGCTGCTGGATCAACAGGAAGCATGGTACCGTAAACTACTACGTTACGCAGCTGCTCAGCGGGCATGGCTGTTTTGGTCGATACCTGCACAGAATCGGCCACGAAAGCACACCACATTGCGGTAACGTGCTGCAAGACGCGATTTAATCGGCTAAGGGTCGAGCTCTGGAGATTGGCGGGTCGTCAACTGACACCCGACAACTTGGTGAAGACGATGATGGGGGATGCAAGTTTCTGGATCCAACTCAGTAACTTTGCAGCCAACACTATGATAGAGCTCCGCAGATGCGAGCGGCAGAGAAGGGAGGCATCATAGGAGGAGCCATTGTCCCTGCGAAGCATTGCTTCGCGGCCGTACCGCAGGGGCAGAAACTTCTTATGTTATCACCATTAATATAATTAAACTATAAGCTAATATTTTATACATAGTTGTAAATAATAAAGAATTTAAAAAAAAAAACACACACGCACACTTGAACTGCGCACCACACACATACATACATACGTGCTAACAACTGCAATCGGTGTTTTCTTTGGTTTTCGTTTTCGGTCAGCGGCACCTTCGCTGTTGCTAACGCTTGGAAAGTGGCGCGCACCTGAACAGCTGTAAATCAAGTGACGCTCGCTCCCCTACAATTGGTTGGGCATATTCGGTCTTTCAGATCGTTTGCCACCAAAGGCTTTTCGCATTATCGATTATTGATGAGTTCAGTGGGAACCATTAGTAATATAAACTAGCTCCCCTACACCTGTTTTTTGAGCATATTAGTTCTAATAATAAATATAAAATTTATATAATTATTTTATATTGTTTTTTATTTTATTTTATTTTTTTTACTTAATTATTTTGTTTGTTTAAATTAAAATATTATAAACGAATTAAATTAAAAAATGGGACCTGAAAACCAGAAAAAATCAATTTCGTCTCTTGAAGAGTTAAAATCGAAAATCCAGCGGCCTACCAGAAATATTCTTCGGATTAAAAAACAATTGGATACAGGAGGCCTGTCGCTCAAATTAATAGAACTTGAGTGCAGGCTAGAAGTCCTAAATAAATATATTGAAAAAGCAAGTCAATTACAGGCTAAAATTGACGAATTGACTGATGATGATGAGGATAGTGCAGAATTAGAAGAACTGTGCATTGTGACAAAGGCAGATCTTCTTACTCTAATTACTGCTCTTAAAACTTCAAGTGCTGACAATACGACTGTAGCATCTGTTTCTGGATCATCTCAGTCTCGTCTTCCAAGTTTAGTGGAAAATATTCGGAGTATAAAAATTTCATCAGTCTGTTTGAAACGTTGGTTCATAACGATGATTCGATTCCAGTCATAGAAAAGTTTAACCACTTGATCTCTTGTCTCTCAGGTGCTGCTCTAGAAACTGTCGCAGCATTTCCAGTCAACGAGAGCAATTATGAGAAAGCAAGAGCAGCGTTGTTCAGTCTGCCCAAAATTGCATCACCTTCAGCATCGGCTTTACGAAGCATTATCGACACAGTGTCAGCTGTGTATGGCTCATTGCTGTTACAAAAATTCTGGTCACTGTAAAGCCTCCCAATTCCAGAAAATGGTTATGTCTCCAGAACAACAGTTGTGGGAGAAGCATTTTGCCAACCATGTGATAGTTCGACCATCAGGACGTTTCGAAGTTAGGCTGCCGTTTAAATCTGATCCTAAGGTTCTGGGCAGTTCATTTGAAGTAGCCAAACGACGTTTCTTGTCGCTCGAGAGAAGATTAGCACGAGATGACCAGCTAAGGAGAATTTACATGGAATTCATGGAAGAATACATTTCGTTAGAGTACATGATAGAAATTGATAATAAAATACCGAACACACCTCACTATTTCATTCCGCATCAGTGCGTATTGCGACCTCAAAGTACGTCCACAAAGTTGCGAGTTGTCCTTGACGCGCCATGTAAGACGTCTACTCAGATTGCGTTGAATGACATCCTGATGGTCGGACCTACGATCCAGGAGGAGCTGTATTCTACTCTACTCCGTTTCCGGTTAAATAAGTATGCGCTAACCGCGGATATTAAAATGATGTATCGCCAAGTAATGGTAATCGAAGCGGACATACAGTTGGCATGTCCCAACAAAGTAGAACCCAGCGGATATTGTATCTAGAGGTTGTGACGTTAACGAGTTGATGGAGTCAATCTGGATGACTGGTCCGTCATTTCTATTAGAACCAGAAGAAGAGTGGCCTGTGAACCCCCATTTCTTGTTGTCGAAAGAGGTTCTGGAGATGGAAACTCGAAAATCGGCTGTTGGGTGAACTGTTGCAAAAAAGAATGTAGAGTTGCTGGAAATCATTAAAGGATACTCGTCACACCTGAGACTGCTGAGAGTGTTCGCTCATATGTTCCGTTTTGTTCGAAAATGCAAAGAGAAAACAATCCAGTTTGAAAATATTCCTTCTGTACTTGAACTCAAAGAGGCATTTCAGTAAATAGTGAAACTATCCAAAAGAATGAATTCGAAGATGATATCCAAAAGGTTAAAAAGAGCGCGCGTGTAGGTCCAAGTCTCCAACGATTAAATCCCTTTATCCATGAGTTTCGGGGAACTTGGTGTGCCTTTTCCTTGTTGCGAGCTGGGGAGCGGCTAGTAAATGCTCCTATTGCGTACGATGTCAAGTTTCCACTTCTATTAACGAAACGCTCACAGTTTATGCAGAGCTATGTTCGCTATCTTCACCAGACCAATTTCCATTCAGGCCCTAGAGCGCTTGTAAGCCAACTCAGAGAGCGACTTTGGCTTGTTAACGCACAAGAAGATTGTCGTCAAACAGTGCGATCATGCATTCGATGCTTTAAGTGCAAACCTCAGCTGTTGACCAAAATTATGGGAAACTTGCCAGTAGATCGGCTTCGTGCTCTCCGCCCATTTTCCACATGCGGCGTTGATTTTTGTGGCCCAATTGATACGTCCCTAAAGATTCGTAGAAAAACGGCGTATAAATCTTATATTTCACTTTTCGTGTGTTTTGCATCCAAGGCGGTACATTTAGAACTCGTATCAGACTTATCAACTGACCCTTTCTTATTGGCCTTTCAAAGGTTTGTTGGTCGCCGCCTAGTTCCCCACGTCGTTCATTGCGACAACGCGACGAACTTCGTCGCCACTTCGAGGAGCTGCGAAGGAAGATCGAGGCAGAAGAGAGCGCAATACGAACATTCGCGTCAAGGAGCGGATGCACGTTTGCGTTCATACCTCCAAGAGCGCCTCATTTCGGAGGTCTATGGGAGGCAGGTATAAAAACTGCCAAGAGCCTACTCCAACGGACGGTGGGCAGCGCGCTTCTAAGCGCAGAGCTCCAAACGGTGCTGGTGAGAGTCGAGGCCGTGATGATCTCTCGACCTCTGAGCCAAGACCCAAGCGATGGAGAGGCTCTCACCCCAGCGCACCTGCTGATAATCGGGTCGTTAATCGCTCCACCAGCAGTCGGGATCCCGGACCAGCAGGGTCTCATCTGCTTGAAGCGATGGCGACTTGTCTCGCCTCTCAGGCGCACGTTTTGGCAGCGTTGGCCCCGGGAATACGTGCTGGAATTGCAGACCCGGGCCAAGTGGCACCAGCAGCAGCTGAACCTCAGCGAGGGAGATCTCGTCGTCGTGGCAGAGGACAACATGCCTCCCCAGCAGTGGCTCGTGGGCAGAGTCACGGCCGTGTACGCAGGGCAGGACGGCATGGTCAGGGTCGTCGACGTTAGGACGACCAAAGGCGGCGTGTACAAGAGGGCCATTCCCAAGCTAGCTCCTCTACCAGGATGTTGAAGCCTGTGCAGCCGTTCAAGGGGGCCGGTGTTGACGCAGTCGGCGGATTTTGTTTTTTTTTTATATAGTTTAAGTTAGTCAAATTAATGTAATTTCATGAAGTCTAGTGTAAGTTAGTTCGTCGCAAAACAAAAGGCTTAGGAGAAAATTATGAAATATTAAAGGGTTAGTTGTCGTTCGCATATAAACCAAAGCGCATATTTCTTTCGTTGCAAAGTGCCATTAATAAAAAATTCAAACGCGTCTCAATTTTATCATAAAAAATTTTATGAATTTTCAAATATGTTAGTTATTAATTTTGTCTTAAAAATATTAATTTAATTAGCATTAGCTAATGATTTTGGCTGAAAAAAAAAATTGAAAATAAAATTATTCTATTTTGATTACGAAAAAATTTAATAATTAGCAATACCATTTATTCAAAATATTAATTATAATAAAAAAAATAAAACAGATGTTAGAAAAAAGAAATATTGTTAAAATTTTTATTTTTACGAACTATCAGTTAATTTAGATAATATTTGCATAAAAATACAAAAAGAGTATTTTTCTTGAACTTGAATATCCCATTGATTGGTTCATTTGTTGGAAGTCAAAAGCCAGCTAATGTTAACCAATACATGCACGATTTTGTTTTTGAGGCTCTTAAGCTATCTGAGAATCCCTTAGTGATCGCCGGCAAACAAATAAAATTTAAAATGGGATGGATTGTGCACTGTGCTCAAAAAGGGCGAGTTTCTTTGAACATAAAAATTACTTTTTGCACAGTGCCGAATACCAATTTTCGTGGTTTTTTTTTAATAATTTTTATTTTTATTTCAAATTTTTCAAATAAACTGCATTTTGCTCGTCACACAATTGGATATCAGAAATTTTGGGTCTAAAAATTGCTTTCGTCACTAGACTTTTACCTCGTGTAGAGGTTTTTTTTGTGGGATATCAGAAATTTTTGCAATTGCTTTTGCTTTTGATATTTTAACTTTATCATTAATGCAGGGAGATAGTAAAATATATACTAAGAGACTCCGCCCCTGTTTGCTTCGCTCGCGTTACTACTGTCTACTTTTCATACTAAGACTTGCATTTCGGATTATGTTAGCTATATGATATAGTGGTTTGATTACCGGTTACCAATTTCGGTCAGGACGTATAAAACTATCTTTAATGCATATTCTATCAATTTGGTTAAAATATCTCATAAACCAAAAAAGTTTTTCATACTAAAACCTAATTTTGACCAGATCGGTCCTATGACAGCTATATGATATAGCGGTCCGATATGAACCAATTTCGGTCAGGATGTATAAAACTAACTTAAATGCATATTCTATCAAGTTGGTTAAAATATCTCATAAAACAAAAAAGTTTTTCATACTAAAACCTAATTTTGACCCGATCGGTCCTATGACAGCAATATGATATTGTGGTTCGATTTGAACCAACTTTGGTCAGGATATATAAAACTATGTAAAAGGCGTATCTTATCAGTTTGGTTGAGATATCTCTAAAAACCAAAAAGTTTTTAGTACTAAAACGTGATTTTCGAACTAAAACGTGATTTTCGACCGATGGAAAAATGTATATATTCAGTTAACAGGTAATATCTTCCAAACCCCTCAACCAAATTTTATGTGTTATATACCAAAAAACGCATACTTTTATGTAGTACAATATACTTAAATTTAATAATCGCCAAAATATAAGCTAAAAAACCTTATTTCACCTGTAAAATTTTACCTGAGTACTTCAAAAAAAACTATCTGAAGGTACGTCAAAGAGCCCTCAAACTCACCTTTCTAATGATATATACCACAAATCTGTAGCTTCTATGGTTTGCAAACTATTGGGAAATATCGTTATCCCGCTAAACTAGTGGAAAATTCAAAAAGTCGTAGAGCAAACATTTCTATATTTTTGAAAAGAAACAAATCCTCATCATTACATCTGAGCTTTTTTAGCGCTTTGATACGGACAAACGAACAGACAAACAAACTGACTTTTCATCTTAATTTGAAAAGTCCACTAAAAATTTCAAATTTTATTAACTTTTGAACAAGTTATCGGAATTGGGTGATCGAGGTATCAATCGACGCGTATTTTTGATTAGAATTTTTTAAAAATAAAAATTTTACAAAATGGCCCCAACGGCCCCATTAGCTGCGATCGTTTAAATTTTTCCCCTCCCATTTACTCCCCCGTATCTCATGAACCAGGTGAGTTACAAAAAGTTTTAGTATTCCATTTAGGACTCAACCTTTCGATCGGTATATAACTCGATCTGATCGGACAGTCGAAGCAAATTTTTTAAATTAGCTATATATATTGCTAGTCGCCTTTTGCACCCTTCGTGCTGCTTTCGTCACTAAAGCGAACTGCCGTTCGCATTGATTACATATTTTTTTTGTATGTATAAAACTCGTCGGAGAAATAGTCAGCGAGACACTGTAGCACCCTTCGTGTTGCTCTCGTCACAAGCGCGAACTGCCATCCGCAGTGATGTTGCCAGTATATAAAAAAGCTGCTCACATACACACATATTAACTCATTTTCTATTGCGTTGTTTATTCGATTTTTACTTACTTGTATACAACTTTTGATCCTTGTTGAATGACGCTTATGCCTAATATTTAATATTTAATGACAATTATTTTGTTTTTTTTTATTCTTTCTTTAAAAATTAAACAAATTAAGTGCAGCTCATCTCAACAATTGCCAAATTGGTATTTGTTTTGGTTATCGGTGTGAAATACCGATAGTGATGGACGAATAATAGTGGTATTCCAGAAATAAATTCGGATATGATTTCGATTTGGATTAAGCAAATCTGAATCAGTTTCAGGAACTACCCTTTTTGCACATTGATTTGATTTTGATTTCGAGAATTAAAAAAAAATGGTGGAAAACACAAATTAACAAATGAAAGTGTGAAAACTATTTTTCTTAGACTTTTTATTAATAGTTAACTTGCAGAATAGTATAATTAGAATAATAGTATTTGTCTATAATGGGAAAGCTGCAATTTAATGAAATATCAGCTCCATTTATTATTTTTAAATTATTTTTGTGCTTTAACTTCAATTCTCACAGACCTTTCTTAGATGTTATATCCATCTGGGACATTTATAGAATATATTCTGCGTTAAGTATATATTTAATCTGTAACGAAACCAAATCCGAATTTGTTTCAGGAATACCACCAATATTTTATTTTCATGCAGACATAGAAATTTATTTCGCCAAATCAAAATGTAGAAGTAAAAAGAAAAACGTTAACGAACTTAATACAACTTATTTGACATTAAAAAAATTAAAATTTTAATAATTATTTACAGAATAAATTTTGCATACATATGTTAGATATCGATAGGCTAGTATGACTGCCTCGATAAATGTAATGACAGGGGTGGCCAAGAGGAATTCCAAATTCGTAGAGAATATCACATTTACAATGTTTTAAATTTCCTCTATTTTATTTTGGTTATATGTTGCTACTTGAGTTTCCTCAATTTATTAAATCAGTTCTGCATATTTAAAATGTAAGCAAACCACAGCTGTCAAAACAATGTGCCCACACTGGTTATTTTATCTTTATGGTATGATACTTCGTTGGAGAACAGTTACGATTCATGGTGTATTAAGTCCGATCGTAAGACCACAAAATATATCGACTTGTTATGTTCATGGTCATTTATTGAATTGATTTCATTATTCATTCTAAGTCTTAACATAGCTAAAAGCTGCGCCGCCAGATACGCTGGCAGCGTTTTGTGTTTTATATGTACTTTTATATAAGTACTTATATATATACGGCAACATAGGTGTCGCTGAGAGAGAGTGGTATGTGTACACAAAGTGAGCGACATGCGCGACAAGCTAATATGCCGACTCGGCGCTTATGCTGCCCACTGCATTCTTGTGCGATCATATTACATTGCACTTGCAATATGCTTGGGACTTATGCTTATGTAAACATTGAAACAAAGTGTTACAATGTGCTTGTTATGAACGACACTGAGTACAGTGTGTTTCCGCTATGTGTGCATACTACATCTCCCTCCTTTTGAAAAATAACGTAAAGGGCTTTAAACACTATAGAGTTTTTTCAGTAAAGGTTGGTAGAGCTAAGTAGAGAAGTGTAAACACCGTGTAGAGCACTCTACGAGAGCATTTTGACACCTCTACTGTAGTGCTTTCTCTACAATTTTACTCTATAATGTAAATGCATATTTTCGACTTTTGGAGAGCTCTAGAGCAGCTCTACTCTCTATCAAACAAGTTAGATAGAGTTTAGGGCTTTACGTAGAGAATTTGACAGTGTAGTCACGGCCAATGTTTTGAATTATATATTTGATCATATACATATTTGTTAGTATAAATATTATAGTATAATAGCAAATAAATATACTATTATGCATAGACTGCATATATAACGTATCCCTTTCAAACATTTTTATGTGGTTGTTTCGCAGTGCTGCCAAAGTTTGGCCGGACAAAAGGACAAAATTGAAAATACATATGGATATTAAAAAATAAATATGAATAAGAAACGTTATAGATAAATGCAGCCAAAACGCAAAGACAAATTTATGATTTCATTGATTTTTTTATTCTAAAAAACGTTTTAAAAAAGACTGAAATGGCAAACACTTCTATTTTGATTGGTTCATTGAGATACTTGTTTTAATCGATAGTCAGCACTTCTGCATGAAAACGCATTATTACTGTGAATATTTTGCCGCAGTGATTGATTTTCTTAAATGTGTATCTTGATTTTGTATTTTCGGAGTTACCATTAAGAGCAACGATTGAAAGTCTGCATACAACATACGTAGAAAATTTTCGTACGCTGCCTTATTACTATCCCTCAATTCAGTCATCAGTTCTTGAAAGAACCCGCTGCATAGCATCCTTCTTGCAATCCACTGTCGTTCCCACAATCTCTTCTTCTTTTATTCCTCTTTCTTGGTCCCTAGCAATAGCACAACGACGGCTGCAGCAGCTACTCTCTTGCGAGAACTCATTTTGCAGTGTTGTATTTTATTATTTTTCACATACAAACAAGTCAGAGCATGATGTGAGCTATGCAGTATAATCTCAACCGTTCTCTATAGTAGAAAAAAAATCCAACATAGTCTAAACAGTCTGCAGAGCACTACACAAAGTTTCTCTCTCAAAGCTTTTCGACAGCTCTACGTAGAGCAGAAGAGTCATAAAGTTGAGCTATAGTCTAAACGCAATCGTTTTTTCTTTTTTTTTTGTGTTTTAAATGTTGTGTATATGTTGATTAATTATCTATATATATAAAGTTTTTTGTCCAACTAATTTAGCATTGTACAGGCAAACGGTTTATCGTACGACCTTCAAACTTGGGCACAATATTCTTAAGATAATTTCATCGGGAGATAAGGCGGGATTTTTCTAAAATCGACCTGAAAGGGTGTTAAATTAAAGGTCAAAGTTCCCATGTATATGCTGTTTACATCCGTTTGCAGTGTAGTAGAGTTTGGTCAGGCGAGCCATCGAGTGGCAGATGGTGCAGAGGATGGTATGCTAGACTCACACGCAAAGCATCACGGGTTCAATACCTGCCGGCTCAGCCCTAGCAAATAATACTTTATTTTTAATAATCTATATCAGCGGCGGGTACAGAATTTGCTATAGTGAGCACAACAACATCTACAACAAACACAACTTCTAAAGTCATAAATTAAAGCAAAATTAGCACATTTATGACTCTGTGCGCCGCTACGAAAAATCTGTGTGGTTGTCGTTAGTTTTGATGAGCCAAAACATTATACACTAAAAGAAGAACGCATCAAAACTTTTCACACAGTGTACAAAACGCTACTGAAGTCATAAGTCTTAGCAAAATGAACACTCTTATGACGGTACGCGGCGCAGCCGAAACTCGAGCATTTGCTGTGTGTTGGTTGTTTTGTTTTATTGGGGGCCATAAAAAATTTGCGCGCAGCGTCAAAAGTTGTTGTATTGTCAAATTGGTTGTTAGATTCAGAAGCAGTAGCTCTGGGTTCGAGTCTTGGTTAATCATGGCATTTTAGACCCCGTACTTAAGAAAAAGTACAGGGGTCTATTGGGTTTGTTTTACCGAAAATGTGCGTAACAGGCAGAAAATGGCGTGGCAGACCCTATAAACTATATATATTCTTGATCAGCATCAATAGCCAAGTCGATATAGCAATGTCCGTCTGTCTGTCTGCAGTTCAAGTTTGTTTCAAAACTTGACCACGCCCCCTTTGTCGCCCACAAATCGAAAATGAAAATTTCATACCCAAATTATAAGAACAATTTCATAGCTAGGGACATCAAACTTAGTTTGTAGATTCCTCTATATTGCAGGCATATCAAATGTGTTTCTTTTTTGGATCGGACCACTATATCATATAGCTGCCATAGGACCGACCGCGAAAATCAAGTCTTAGTATGAGATATCTCAACAAAACTATTACAGTATGCATATAACTTGGTTTTATATATCCTGTCCGAAGTTGGTTGAAATCAGTGGTCTGATATATATCATATAGCTGTCATTGAAAAAAGTAGTCGAAAATGTATTTATTACAACTCTCTGCAACAGCATTAAGCGAGCAAAATATTTTTTATATTTTTGTAGTCTTTTCTATTTCCATAGCAATGACGGGGTCTACGACAGTCGAGTATGCTCGACTGTAGCACCGCGAGCGAAGCGAGCAGGGGGCGGAGCCCCCTAGTTTTAAATCGAGTTGATAAAACAAAGATATACTTTGTGCAGAGGATGGTGTGTTAGACTCAACAGCTGGGAAGCGCGGATTCATCTCCCACAACAGGCAAAATTTTTTTAATATTTTTATATTTTTGTAGTCTTTTCTATTTCCATAGCAATGACGGGGACTACGACAGTCGAGTATGCTCGACTGTAGCACCGCGAGCGAAGCGAGCAGGGGGCGGAGCCCCCTAGTTTTAAATCGAGTTGATAAAACAAAGATATACTTTGTGCAGAGGATGGTGTGTTAGACTCAACAGCTGGGAAGCGCGCGCTCATCTCCCACACCAGGCAAAATTTTTTTAATATTTTTATACCCTGAGCCCATTAAAAATGGGCAAAAAAGGGTATAATGCATTTGGCAGAATGTATGTAACAGGCAGAAGGGGGCGTGGCAGACCCCCAAAAGTATATATATTCTTGATCGGGAACAACAGCCGAGTCGATTGAGACATGTCCGTCTGTCTGTCCGTCTGTTTGAACGCGTCGATCTCAGAAACCATAAGAGCTAGAGACTTCAAACTTGGAATGTAGGTTCCTGGATACCGTACGCAGATCAAGTTTGTTTTTATTTTTGGATCGGACAACTATATAATATAGCTGCCATAGGAACGATACATCGAAAATGAAGTTTTAGTATGAAAAGCTTCTTCAATTTTTGAAATATCTAAACCAATCTCACACGATATACATTTGGGTTGGTATAATACATCCTTACCAAATTTGGTTAAAGTCGGCCCACTATACGATATAGCTGTCATGGAGACGCTCTGCCGAAAATCAAGTTTAAGTAAGAACAAGCGGGAAAGGCTATAGTCGAGATCCCGACTATATTATACCCGTTACTTACTTAAATATATTGAAAAGTACTTTAAGGAAAATACTTGTTTTGCTCTGAAAACTTTATTTCGCCATAAATGTCGTTCTACATCTCCGATCTTGATGCGATTTAGTGGGATAATAGATAATGCTAATAGATAACGGTAATAATCACAAAAAACGTATTATCTTAAAAGCTGTGCGTGTGGTGGTTTCGCGATTTGCGGGGGCGGATGGGGGCGTGGATTAAATTTGAAACAAACTTGATCTGCGTGAGGTATATATATATATATATATATATATATAACCAAATTTGGTTACTCTATCTGTTTTAGTTTCTGAGATTTCTTTGTTCAGACTGTTTTTCGCTTAAATTTGAAACAAACTTGATCTGCGTGGGGTATATAGAAGTCTTTTAATGAAAGTTTGGTATCTCTATCTCTTATGGGCTCTGAGATCCTTTTGTTCATACAGACAGACAGACGGACAGACGGACATGGCTATATCGACTCGGCTATTGATGCTGATCAAGAATATATATACTTTATAGGGTCGGAGATGCCTCCTTCTCCCTGTTACATACATTCCAACGAACACAATATACCCTTATACTTATTTTTTATAAGTAACGGGTATAAAAAGTTTTTTGTTTTTAGAGATAGCCTAACCAAACTGATAGAATGAACATTTAAGTTCGTCTCATATATTCTGGCCTAATTTGGTTCAGATCGGACCACTATATCATAAAGCTGCAATAGAGACGTTCAATCGAAAAGTTAGTGTTAGTTTGAGATATCTTAACCAAACTGATAGAATATGCATTTAGGTTGGTTTTGTACATTCTGACCAGATTTTTGTTCAAATCGGTTCCATATATCATATAGCTGCCACAGGACCAATTGGTCGAAAATCAACTTTTATAAAGGAGTACCTGGGCTCAGGGTATTCTACTGTAGAGCGTGCTCGACTGTAGCCGCACCTCACCGCGAGCGAAGTGAGCCGGGGGTAGGCGAGCGAAGCGACCAGGGGGCGGAGCCCCGTTGTTTTTACAAAATTTTATTAATAATTCTTAATTTAAAGATTTTTACATTTTTGTCAAAACCAAGTTACTATATAACAGAGTTGGGTCCATAAGCATTATCATTACTTTTGAATTAGCATTAAAAAAAGTAGTGCTAATGAAATTTCATTTCACTAGCATTGGAAAAAGTATTGCTAATGAAATTTCATTTCACTAGCATTGAAAAATAGTAGTGCTAATGAAATTTCATTTCACTAGCATTGAAAAAAAGTAGTGCTAATGAAATTTCATTTCACTAGCATTGAAAAAAGTAGTGCTAATGAAAAATTATTTAATTGACATTAAAGGAACAATTTTTCGGTGGCATTAAGTAATGCCGATGAAAATCAATTGTAATTAGCATTGAAAATATTTTTTTTAAATAATTAAAATATTTTAGAAAAATTTGGAAAATAGATTTTCCGACTTGTATGCAATGCAATTGCTCGCCTACGCCCGGCTCGCTTCGCTCGCGGTGAGGTGCGGCTACAGTCGAGCACGCTCGACAGTTGAGATACCTTAAAAAACATAAAAGATTTTCATACTAATGTGAACCCGATTGTTCCTTTGGCAGCTATATTATATAGCAGAGTTGTTCCTAATTAACTACTTTTTAAATTAAATCGTCATTTCACTATCATTAAAAAAAGTAGTGCTAATGAAATTTCATTTCACTAGCATTGAAAAAAAGTAGTGCTAATGAAATTTCATTTCACTAGCATTGAAAAAACGTAGTGCTAATGAAAAATTATTTAATTGTCATTGAAAAAAGTAGTGCTAATGAAATTTCATTTCACTAGCATTGAAAAAAAAAATTGTGCTAATGAAAAATTATTAAATTGGCATTGAAAGCAAGTATTGCCAACTTCGCGAGCCAAGCGAGCAGGGGGTTGGTGAGCGAAGCGAGCAGGTGGCGGAGCCCCCTAGTAATTGTATATATTAATATAAAGAAACTATAGGTATTATAAGTATCTATTTTTCTTTGTGTTTTTTTCTTTTATAAATTTATATGTTAGTTGCTAAAGAAAAAAATAGTAAGTCTATTTTGTTTTTTCTTATTTTGTTTTCTATTTTAAATTTTGGTTTTCGCAATAAAAAAATTTTTATTTTTTTATATTGGTTGATTAGACCTTTTTCATGAAATTTTTCAGTTATTAAATTTTTTTAACCTATCTTTAAGATCTATTGGTTTCTTTTGTTTGCTGTCATTAATTAAAATATTTTCATTATCTTCTATATTTTCTACTGTACAGGGTCCTAAATATACTGGATCCAATTTATGGCCAGTTTCATTTCTTATCTTCCTTATCTCCTATTTTTAATTCAAAATTTATTACTTTCCTATCATAATATTCTTATTTTTAGCGTTATGTTCTTCTAACATTATTCTGGCTCTTTTGTAAGCTTGTTCCAATCTAAACTCAGATTCTTTAGCGTAATATTCTATATTGTATAATTCATTTATTTTATCTATCGTATTAAAATATGCTTGCAAATTGCTTTGTTTGCCGAAAACTAACTCATATGAGCAATAATCATGTGCCATAGAGGGGGTTGTGTTGAAACAATAAACAAAATATTGAAGCCATACATCCCATTCTGTTTTATCAACAGATATATATATAAACGGATGTATTCATTAAAGGTTCTATTACGTCTTTCGACTGCTCCAACTGTTTGGTGGTGGTGTGCTGTAGACGTTATATCCCACAAAAAAAACCTCTACACGAGGTAAAAGTCTAGTGACGAAAGCAATTTTTAGATCCAAAATTTCTGATATCCAATTGTGTGACGAGCTAAATTCAGTTTATTATAAAAACTTTAAATAAAAATAAAAATTATTAAAAAAAAAAAAAAACACGAAAATTGGCATTGTGCAATTTTTCAAAAGGGCCCCAACGGCCCCATTAGCTGCGATCGTTTAAATTTTTCCCCTCCCACTTACACCCCCGTATCTCAGGAACCAGGTGAGTTACAAAAAGTTTTAGTATGCCATTTTGTAAGTTAGGACTCAACCTTTCGATCGGTATATAACTCGATCTGATCGGACAGTCGTAGCAAATTTTCCAAATTAGCTGTATATCTATCTAGTCGCCTTTCGCACCCTTCTTGCTGCTTTCGCCACTAGAGCGAACTGCCGTTCGCAGTGATTGACTATTTTTAGGTTTTTGCACAACTCGCTAATTATGGATAATAATATTCAGTTCCCATGTTCCCATGAAATTAACGTCTTCATTGGACCGAACTTCAGTATAAGAGATTCGAATATTGTATTAGCAGTTTTGTTTGGTATTGGAATAGCTACAAGATATTTCGTTAAATCGCATATCAATCTAACTGCGAATTCGTTGTTGTTTTTAGATTTAAGTAGCGGACCTATAGTATCCACTATCACTCTGTCAAAAGCGCTTATTGGGGTCTCAGTAATGGTCATTGGTGTCCTTGTATGTATCAACGTTTTTGATGTTAGGCATTTATGACATGTTCTTATTTACTCTTTAAAACGACGAGGCATGTTTTTCCAATAGTAGTGTCTTTTGATTTTTGCTAGCGTTTTAGTTAAGCCTGTATGACCTACTTGAATGGGATCGTCATGAAATGTAGACAGTATTGCTTCTATTTCTTTTTCATTATTAATTAGGGTCACCGGCTTGAGTAGCGCTACTCTTAATGACTTTAATATCTTATTGCCCTTATTTTTAAAAGTATCTATTGAAACTAATACAAAGATCTTTTCGCTCGGTGCCACTTTGAGTTGGCTGATCTCATGTTTACCGGCTTGCATTTCAAGCCTTTGCAAGAACTGGCCTAAATCAAGAGTTCCACTGGTGTACAGATCGCTTACATCTATTTTTGCAATAATTTAATTTCCATGTTTAAGCAAACATTTTTTATTTGTTATGTGCAAGGCCATTATTTTTCGTACATCGTCATTTTTGATGACTTCATATACGTTCTTTGGTTGCTATTGTTGTTGGATCCATCGTTATTATAATCGTTTCTCCTATAGCTTCCACGGCCTCTGCCATTATTGTTATCACTGCGAACGGCAGTTCGCTCTAGTGACGAAAGCAGCAAGAAGGGTGCGAAAGGCGACTAGCAATATATACAGCTAAAGTCCGAAAGGTTGAGTCCTAACTTACAAAATGGCATACTAAACTTTTTGTAACTCACCTGGTTCATGAGATACGGGGGTGTAAGTGGGAGGGGAAAAATTTAAACGATCGCAATGGGGCCGTTATTTTTAAAAAATTCTAATCAAAAATACGCGTCGATTGATACCCAAATCACCCAAATCCGATAACTGGTTCGAAAGATAATAAAAAATTTTTAGTGGACTTTTTAAATTAAGATGAAAAGTCAGTTTGTTTGTCGGTTCGTTTGCGCGTATCAAAGCGCTAAAAAAGCTTAGATGTAATGATGAGGATTTGTTTCTTTTCAAAAATATAGAAATGTTTGTTCTACGACTTTTTGAATTTCCCGCTAGTTTAGCGGGAAAACGCTATTTCCCGCTAAAATTGAAACCCCAATAGTTTGCAATAGAAACTACAGATAGGTCCTATATATCATTGGAAAGGTGAGTCTAAGGGCTTTTTGACGTACCTTCAAACTTTTTTTCTAAAGTACTCAGGTAACATTTTACAGGCGAAATAAGGTTTTTTAGCTTATATTTTGGCGATTTCTGACAAAACGGCTCTTTTTATTAAATTTATGTATGTTTTAGTACGTAATTACAAAAAGTAATTTTTAGGTAAAAAGAAGCTCGCCCTTTTTGAGCACAGTGCACAATGCCAAATTTCGTGTTTTTTTTTTTTTTTTAATAATTTTTATTTTTATTTAAAGTAATAATAGTATAATAAACTGAATTTTGCTCGTCACACAATTGGATATCAGAAATTTTGGAGCTAAAAATTGCTTTCGTCACTAGACTTTTACCTCGTGTAGAGTTTTTTTTTGTGGGATATCGGTTACCGTAATTATTATAATTATTACGATAGTAACCACGTCCATTTGAGTTACTTCCTCTACCTCGGTAATTATCTATAAAGTTGTTACCTCGGGAGGCGTGTCCTCTTTGAGCGTATAACACTGAACCTGCATTGCCAGTCATTTCTGTACTGCAATGGATGTACTTGCTGATGGCTTCATTCATTGTTTTGAATGTGCCGGCTTCCAATATGGTCTTTAGCTTGTCATGCTCACAATTTTTAATCATGACACTAATGGCTTCCTTGGTGCTAAATTTATTAGCATGTTCTGATTTCAATCCCTCATCGATATACGAAGATTCAAGCAACTTTCGTAAATGATCGATTTCATTTGTGAATTGCGTGGCTCCCTTTTGGTATACATTTGCCAACTTCGCTTTCAATACGTCGGATGTTTCACCGACAATTGTTTCTTGCAATTCTTGTATCAAAAAACCGCAACGGGTAAGAGATGTTCTCGATCTGACTCGTACCCGTTGTGATTTGTTCGTTTCGAACTAGTCACGAGTCATGACTGAACTTGCTGGTTGATTTGATTTGATTCAATACCCGTTTTCTTCAAACGGTCGTATCGAGTCGTCGAATCATACTCGAGTTGACTCGTTCAGAAAATGTGCGACACAGAGCGCGCACGCAGCGGCGTTTGCGCTTACAATAATATGTATTTATGTGTGTAAAAATGTATGACTCTGTGCGCCGCGACGAAAGATCTGTGTGGTTGTTGTTGGTTTTGATGAGCCAAAACAATTATACACTAAAAGAAATTTTAATAAATTTAATTTTGTAAGTCGAACGCTTATTATGTGGTTAAGATCAAAACGTATCAAAACGCATCAAAACTTTTCACACAGTGTACAAAACGCTACTGAAGTGAAATGACCACTTTTATGACGGTACGCGTCGCAGCCGAAACTTGAGAATTTGCTGTGTGTTTGTTGTTTTGTTTTATTGGGGGTCATAAAAAATTTGCGCGCAGCGTCAAAAGTTGTTGTTGTATTATCAAAAATCGCAGGCAAGCCAATTTACTGTTTTGAGCAGAGTGGGCTGCTCTTAAATTAAAAAGTTTTTTTATATGATATAAGTTTAATGTTTAAATTTTTATTTTTAAAAGACATTTTTCCTAATTTTATTTTAATTTTAATCAACTTTTCTAAGTTAGTATTAAATAAATAATAAAATATTTGAAATTATATAAATATTTTATTAAAATGTGTGTACATAATTGTGTCATACTCGAACGGTCACGAACGGGGACGAGTCATACGACTCGAACGCTACTCGACCCGAATTGTCCGAAAGCAAAACAAATCATACCCGTGAATCGTTCGAAAGCAAAACGAATCATACCCGTGACTCGTTCGAAAACAAAAAGACCCGTGTCTCGATCGAACACGTTGCGTCGCACTGATGTTCGAACATACCCGTTGCAGCTCTCTGGTATGTATGCCCTTTGGGCAGCTGGTTCTTCAACCATTGTAATAGGTTTTAGCTCTATTACGCTTGGGTTTGTATCAGTGACAGAAGATTCTGACAATTTTGGCTGTGTTGATACCGCTGGAATTGTCGGATCATATAGATCTTTCTGTTCGTTATCGGTATCTGATTTAAGTGAATCAAGCTCTTCTGGTTCAGTTGAGTCTGATCCCAGTAAAACTGATTCATCGAACTCGGCCGCAAAATGTAAAGTGTGTGGAACACGAATTTGTAACTTGTGCCGTTCCGCAACATATAAAAGGTTTTCCTTTAGCCGTTTGAGTAAATCTTTGAGTTGAGTTGTTTGTAATGAATTGCACTTAGGTAAATTCTCAATTAGAATTTGGCGTACTAAATTGAATAATTTTAATAGTACCCTTACGTGCTTTTATTTAGTTGTATTGGAAATTTGTACATTATTATTTAAGAACTTGAAGGATTTATCAAACTCATTACAAAGCTCTATGATGTTTTGGAGAACTTTTCGGAAATCCATGTATTTGTATGCAAGATACAAAATATATTTTTAATACAGGGTTTTTAAAGAAAAAATTAAAATATATTATTTTTTTTAATTATTTCAAGTAACATTAGTATCTTTATGAGCCTTCAATTTTTGTGCTTTGATTCTTATCTTCGGGATCGGCATTAATCGTCATTATTATTTATTATTACTTCTAATGTTTCCATTTTTTTTTTTAAAGCATATGTTTACGAAAGATATTATTAAATTTTGTCTAGATTATGTGCTGTGCTCATGTATCTTTTTTTGATAATTTTGTTATTTTTAACATATAATGTTAAAATGAATTGAGCAACACTGACGATTGTCAATATTAAGAGCAATATCTACAGAGATTGAATATCTTTGTATGTTCGACTATTTTGACATTATTGACCACATTGGCCGTATAGTCTTTGGTCTGACTATCGTCAGATCCGAACCAGCCCATTTTTAATGTTATTGTGAAATTAAAATGTAAAATAATATTTTTTTTTGTTGCAGCTGGGATTAATACCAGCGCCATAGACGTGGAAAGTTGTTAATGTTCATATGATTGGCTCACAGTTTTTATTTATTCAATTAAAAGTCCAATCATATGTTTTAGTGAAAGCCTATCAGTGGTTAGTATTTTTCAAGTAGCGTAATGACATCTTCTTGGCTAGAGGTTAAATATTAATGGCAAAAAGAGCATGGCCATAAATGCAGCTCTATTTGAGAGACGCTCAATGTAACGTTGTCGGTCCTCCTCGGATAGTTTTGTTTCCAGTTAGTCCTTCAGCAATCGTCTTTGCGAAGGAGCTCGATCCGTTTTCCGCCCCTGCTCCGTGTCTTCTTTTGTTGGGGCTGCTGCCGGGCCCTGTAGTTAACTATTGTGAGTGGGCGTGGTCTATCGTTTGGATACACCTCTAAAGCCTCTCCCAGGCTCGGTGTATCCCTTTTGCTCAACAGGAGCAGAATCTTCCAGGTTAATATTATCCAGTTTGTCTATGCGTCTGCAGTTGTCCGGGGCCTATGAGCTCAGGCGGGGCCGGTGGTGGTCAACGGACAGGTCAATATTTTTTTTTTATATATATATGTAGTTGCTGATCTCCGGGGTCTTTGAGCTCAGGCGTGGTCGGTGCTGGTCATCGCACAGGTCAATATTTTTTTTTATGCATATAATGTAATATATAATTTTATTTTAAAATTATCTTTTTTTGTTTTTAATTTAATTTTATTTTTTTTTAAGTTAACTTTTCGCTATGTTTATGAATTGTTTTTCATGTGTATTTCATGTTTGTATTTGTTCATTTCTTTTTTTTTAATTTTTTTTATTTCACTTAGATCACTGTCACGGTCGCCATGTATTAAGTCCGATCGTAAGACCACAAAATATTTCGACTAGTTATGTTCATGGTCATTTATTGAACTGAATTCATTATTCATTCTAAGTCTTAACCGCCAGATACGCTGGCAGCGTTTTGGGTTCTATATGTATATGTAATTACTTATGTATTTATGGCAACATAGGTGTCGCTGAGAAAAAGTGTTATGTGCACACAAAGAGAGCGACATGCGCGACAAGCTAATATGCCGACTCGGCGCTTATGCTGCCCATTGCATTCTTGTGCGATCATATTACACTTGCAATAAGCTTGGGACTTATGCTTATGTAAAAATTGCAACAAAGTGTTACAATGTGCTTGTTATGAACGACACTGAGTACAGTGTGTATTCGCTATGTGTGCATACTACAAAACATCGCGTGTTCGATAAAAAAATACTGAAATTCACTGGGGCGACTGGCAAAAAATCGGCTCATTCAATATGGATGAGCCAAATTGATCATGCGGATTTTGTACTGCAATTAAGTCCACATCAAACAAGTTCTCATTGTTCCATCGACTTTACAGCGCGAAGTTATCAAGCAAGCTCACGCCGCACGCTTTAGTTTGCAACCCAACGGGCACTAGGTGACAATCCAGGAGGAACCACGTGGAGGTAGTGCGTCGACTTAAGAATAGCAGGGACAAGAATCATGCTGGCATTAACCAAGCTGAATACATGAGTCATTTTCCTATATAATTATATTCCAATAATCATATAATAATCATATAAATAAATATTAAACCCAAATATTACCTAACTTTGAATACACCGTTGAGAAATTCATTCAGATATATATAAATACGTATTTAACTTCTCTAAGGTGTAGGCTCAGAGGCAGTGACTATCATTCCGCTATGATAACTATACCTTTTACCTAACCATATAATAATAATAAACAAATAATTAACAAAAAACCATATAATAATGTGAGAAACATAATGTTTCATATCATATTTCTTATTTATTCGCAAGTGCTGCAAAATATAAATTTGTTGCACGAACCCATAACGCCGACCGAGTTAGCCCGGTGAAGCTTTAAGGATCGTTACAAGTGGCGCCATACGTGCAGGGTCTTGCGAATAATAGAACAGATAAATTTCAAGATGGTACAAGCATGGGTTTACAACCTAAAAAAGGAAGAATTGATGCAATATGGCACCGAGTTCGGGATCACATTGACCGGAAATGTAGATGTGATGCGAAGGGACTTCGGCGAATGGGTCCAAACACAAGAAGGACAGATGCCTCACGCCGTACGGTTAGATACATTGGCCAAGAAACACGCCCGCGCATCTCCATTTAGGGAGACTACCACTACAAGGGAAAAGACAGAAAAAAACACAATGGTGACAGATTTGGAGAGCATGGATGTCGCTTCAATAAGCGCGGAGGCACAGCGACGGGAACAACAACAAAGACGATAAGAACTAGAATCGCAACGGCAGAACACATCAACCATGAACCACGACTACCGGCAACACACAGAAAGGAATCCAACATGGGATTATGCAGCAGTAGCCAAACAAGTGAGGGAATGGAGCTTCAAATTTGATGGCACCTTAAAGCCCTTAGAATTTCTGGAGCAAATGGAATGGTCGGCGGAAACCTATGGTGTAGAGCTGGACCAGATACCACGAGCAATGCCAGAACTCCTGAAAGGCACGGCTTTTAAATGGTACATAGCGAATAACGAGCACTGGAGGACCTGGACATCGTTCGCTATAAGCTTCCAGGAATATTTCCTGCCGAGAGATTACTTTTCAAAGCTGGCGGAGGAGGTTGCTCGGAGAAAGCAGTTCATGGTAGAGATGCAGACATTGATGAGGCCATTAAGGATATCAAAGGAGAGGGAACGGGAAAAGATCTATAACAGCAGCCTTCCCGACTTCAGAGCATTCGCAAGACCATATCAGAACGGCAGTTTGATCGAGCTAATGCAACTAGCAGAAGAGTTTGAAGAACTGGAGCGAGACAGGGAGAAAATGCGGCAACAAACTCGTGGAAACCGCCCCAGACTAATGGCCATAGAAGACACCAGGCCAACAGAAACCAGAGGCCCATGTCCTCGTTGTACGGACAGCCAACACAAAGACCATTTGCGGGACAGCCAACGCATATTCCAAACCCAACACAGGCATGTAGACGATGTGGAAATGAAGGACATTGGGCGAGAGAATGTCAAAACTCGAGTCTTCTATTCTGTTGGATATGTGGACGAATAGGGGTTCGCACAGTTCAGTGTTGCCGACAGGGAAACGATCGACGGCGTCCAGCTTCCAGGAGCGAGCGGATGCCGATAGAAGCAGCTCCACACAATTAATCGGCATGTTGAAGGACGAGTGCCAACGCCTGTCGGCAACAGTTCAAATCGGCAAAAACCTCTACAACGCTACCATCGACACGGGGGCAACGAGCAGTTTCATAAGCAAGGAGTTAGCAGTGACGTTGGGCGAAGAAGGATTTGAATTGGGATCAACACAAAAACAGGTGCGATTGGCAGATGGCCGAACTGGTGTCGTGACGGAGCAAGTTGAGGTGCAAACTAGGAAACAAAACGGTGGATATGCCACTATTAGTTCTACCAGGAGTCATCGACGAATTGGTGCTGGGATGGGATTTTCTGTCTAATATAGGAGCAATCTTTGAATGCGCCGGCATCGAAGTCAGAATCCCGACTCGTCAACAAATCAACAAAGAACGAGAGGAGAGACTCTCGGTGGTCAACACAGAACATATACATGAGCAAGTAACACAAGAGCAAGTAACACACGAGCAAGTAACACAAGAACAGATAACACAAGAAGAAGAACCAATCGAGAAGGGGACAACAAGCATCAACAGGGAACGTGGCGAACCCTTACATCCCGATGCAGCTGTGGATGAATTTCTTCGGCAGGAATTAGCCGCATTCACGGTCATGAACGGCATATCTCCAATTACGGAACATCGAATTGTGATGAACGATGACCGACCGATAAAGCAACGATACTTCCCGAAGAATCCAAGAATGCAGGAGGAGATCAACAAACAGATCGACGAACTGCTCGCAAAAGGATGTATCGAGGCTTCTAACAGTCCACACAGCGCACCGATAGTGATGGTCAAGAAAAAGACGGGCAAATGGAGACTGTGTGTCGACTTCCGGCAATTAAACAGTCGATCGATCAAGGACGCATATCCTTTACCCTCGATTGAAAGACGGCTATTGGCAGATCCCAATGGAAAAGTCAAGTCGACCATTGACCGCATTCACCGTCCCAGGCAGAGGATTATTCCATTGGAAGGTCATGCCATTCGGAGTCCATTCAGCGCCGGCAACGTTCCAGCGTGCGTTGGATCGGGTGATTGGCCCGGAAATGTTGCCTCATGCTTTCGCATACCTGGACGACATCATTGTCATGGGGAAAACGTTGGAGGACCACATGGCCAATTTAAAAGAGGTGTTTCGACGACTGCGGGCAGCGAATTTGAAGATCAACGTCGACAAGTGCGACGTCTTAAAAAAATAATTAAAATATCTGGGTCACTTGGTAACCGCACATGGAATATCCACCGACCCGGATAAAGTGGCTGCAATTTCACAATTAAAACCACCCACGAATGTCAAGGAGCTGCGGCAATATCTTGGAGTGGCATCTTGGTATAGACGATTTGTTCCTGATTTTTCAAACACGGTACATCCCCTCAACGGATAATTGAAAAAAGGTGTAAAGTGGGTATGGAGCGAACAGCATCAGCAGGCGTTCGAGATGGTGAAGGAGAAGCTGACAAAGGCACCAGTCTTGGCGTGTCCCGATTTTAACCAGCAGTTCACATTGCAAACTGATGCTAGCAACTATGGATTAGGAGCCATACTCACGCAGGAATCCAGCGAGGGAGAGCGGGTGATCGCATATGCCAGTAGAACACTCCACGGCCCCGAGATAAACTATTCAGCAACAGAGAAAGAATGCTTGGCAATCGTCTGGGCAATTCAAAAGATGAGACCATACTTAGAGGGTTACCATTTCGCGGTCGTGACAGACGTTAAAAATGGTTAAATTCTATCAACAGCCCCACCGGTCGTATCGCCAGATGGGCGTTTGAGTTACAGCAGTACGATTACGAAGTGGCTTATCGGAAAGGAAAGCTGAATGTAGTGGCAGACGCGCTATCCAGGCAACCACTGGAACAGGTGATCTGCGCACGAGTCGATGCTCAAAATGAAACAACAAATATCGGCGGCACGGACTGCAAATGGGTACAGAAGATGCTACAGAAGATTGGCAAAGACCCAAGAAAATTCCCAGACTACTTGGAGGAGTCTGGTAATCTATATAGACACATCCCTCACCGAGCCGGGCATGAGGATGTGCCATCATGGAAATTGTGCGTACCAACGATGAAGAGGCAGCGGGTATTGCACGAAAATCATGATGCAGTAGCAGCAGGACACACAGGGACAAGAAAAACAATAGCTCGAGTGGCGGCACGATATTATTGGCCAGGGTTACACCGGGATGTCCGCAACTATGTACAACGGTGCGAGGTCTGTCAACGATACAAACCGAACCAGTTACAGGCAGCCGGCCAGATGCTAACCCAGATTCCAGCGGAACCATGGGCAACGGTGTGCGCAGATTTCGTAGGTCCATTACAGCGATCAAAACACGGAAATACAACATTGTTAGTATTTATAGACCGATTTTCGAAGTGGACCGAACTGATACCGTTGCGAAGTGTAACGGCGGCAGCCCTACTGAAGGCGTTTAGGGAGAGAATACTGGCAAGGTTTGGTGTACCAAAAGTCCTTATCACCGACAACGGCGCACAGTTTACGAGCAAGGCTTTTAAGAACTTCCTGCAGGATTTGGGTGTCAGACATCAATATGCGGCACCATACACACCACAGGAAAATCCAACAGAACGAGCAAATCGCACCGTAAAAACGATGATAGCTCAATATGCAGGGACAAATCAACGGTGTTGGGATGAAGCATTGCCGGAGATCACCTTGGCAGTCAACACCAGTGTATCGGCATCTACAGGCTACACCCCTGCTTTTATAACACAGGGTCGAGAACCTCGACTGCCACAGGCATTGTACGATGAGGTAGCCATCGGCACTGGACAAACATCCCAAGACCCCCGAGCAAACGCTGGAAAACTCAAGGAAATTTTCGAGATAGTACGCAGAAGCCTGGAGAAAGTTGCACAGGACCAGGCCAGATATTATAATCTACGCAGGAGACCATGGAAACCCATCGTGGGGGAGCAGGTGTAGTTGAAGGAGCACCATCTGTCCAACGCGGCGGACGGATTAGCGGCAAAATTGGCACCCAGGTTTGGAGGACCATATCAGATCGTGGACTTCATATCACCGGTAATTTGTAAATTACAATCCCAGGTGGACAAGAAAGTACGAAGAGCACACGTGGGAGACCTGAAACCACACGCTGCAAGGAAAAACAAGGTCAGAGTAGCAACTAAATTTTTTTTTTTGTGGCAACCCTACGATGAAATTTTTTTTTTTCTCACACGGCGGGCACATTCTCAAGACAAGGATTTGTTTTTCGTTAAAAAAAAAAATTTTTTTTTTGGGTGGCAACCGTACTACACCCAAAAATTTTTTTTCTCACACGGCGGGCACATGCACGAGAGACAAGGATTTATTTTTTTTTGGGAAAAAAAAAATATTTTTTTTTGTTTTCTTAAGTACTCAAGTAACAATTTACAGGTGAAATTAGGATTTTAAGCTTACTTTTTTGAGAATTATGACAAAACGGCTCTAACGATTTTTATACCCGTTACTTATAAAAAACAAGGGGGCTCCGTCCCCTACTCGCTTCGCTCGCCTACCCCCGGCTCGCGGTGAGGTGCGGCTACAGTCGAGCACGCTCGACAGTAGGATACCCTGAGCCCAGGTACTCTTTTATAAATGTTGATTTTCGACCAATTATTACTATGGCAGCTATATGGTATATGTAACCGATTTAAACCAAATCTGGTCAGAATGTACAAAACCAACATAAATGCACATTCTAGCAGTTTGGTTAAGATATCTCAAAAAACAAAAAACTTTTTCATACTAAAACTTGATTTTCGGCAGAGCGGCTGTATGACAGCTATATGATATAGTGGGCCGATTTGGACCAAACTTGGTCAGAATGTATAATACCAGCCCAGATACATATTCTATCAGTTTGGTTACGATATCCTAAAAAACCAAAAAACTTTTTCGTACTAAAACTTGATTTTCGTCAGAGCGTCTCTATGACAGCTATATGATATGGTGGGCCGATTTGGACCAAATTTGGTCAGGATGTATAATACCACCCCAAATATATATCGTGTGAGATTGGTTGAGATATCTAAAAAATTAAAGAAGCTTTTCATACAAAAACTTAATTTTCGATGTATCGTTCCTATGGCAGCTATATGATATAGTTGTCCGATCCAAAAATAAAAACAAACTTGATCTGCGTACGGTATCCAGAAACATACATACCAAGTTTGAAGTCTCTAGCTCTTATGGTTTCTGAGATCGACGCGTTCAAACAGACGGACAGACAGACGGACAGACAGACGGACATGGCTCAATCGACTCGACTGTTGATCCTGATCAAGAATATATATACTTTTGGGGGTCTGCCACGCCCCCTTCTGCCTGTTACATACATTCTGCCAAATGCATTATACCCTTTTTTGCCCATTTTTAATGGGCTCAGGGTATAATAAGTATAAGGGTAAATTGTGTTCGTTGGAATGTATGTAACAGGGAGAAGGAGGCATCTCCGACCCTATAAAGTATATATATTCTTGATCAGCATCAACAGCCGAGTCGATATAGCCATGTGTGTCTGTCCTTCTGTCCGTATGAACAAAAGGATCTCAGAGACTATAAGAGATAGAGTAACCAAATTTGGCATACAGATTTCTATATACCCAGCGCAGATCAAGTTTGTTTCAAATTTTGGCCACGCCCCCCTCCGCCCTCGCAAATCGTGAAAAACCGTTCGTTGGTCTGTATAAACAAAGGAATCTCAGTTATTGTCTGAAAATGATTCATTAAGCAATACATGCCCCCTAGAGTATGCAATAGATTTTGTATTGTTAGACCTAATATGAATCGCTAGTCGACTCATCCCAAATGGTATTGATTATAGGGAGTGGCATCTCTTTAATCAGCTCTACCATGCCGTGCTCCATGCTATGCAAGTGTTGTGTTGTTGGTTGAGTCATTCACCTGCGAACGACATGTGGCTAAACAAAGAGATTTAAAAGTTGGTTTAAAATCAACGTGTCAACAACACACAATTGTATCCAAATCTTCTTGTCATTCATGCGCATTAGAATTCCCAACTGGTTTAGGCAAAGCAAAGATGACACTAAGCTTAAATTGCTGGTAAACTAGCAGAAACGGCTCTGAGGATGGAAAATTAACATCTCTTAAGACCTTGCTCCTTGCGTTTATGCAAGTGTGTTGTTGCTTGCTGAAGATGTCATATTGACAAAAAAAACAAGTGGGAAAGGCTATAGTCGACCAGAGATCCCGACCATAGGATACCCGTTACTTATTTCAATACATTAGCGATTCAATTCTAATGTCATACTTGCGTTGCCAGAACTACTTGAGAATTTGAAGCATTCTAATAAGGTTGAACAATACAATAACTATTGCATACTCTAGGGGGAACCTGTTGATTCAACAACTTAGGCACGCAATAACTGCTGTTCTACTTGTCCGATCTTGTTGCTATTCAGTGTGATAATAGATAACAAAAACAGATATCGCTTATTACCAAAAAATACGTATTATATGAAAAATTGCGGGTGAGGTGATTTTTCGCGATTTGTGACGGCGGAAGGGGGCGTGGCTTAATTTTGAAACAAACTTGATCTGCGTGAGGTATATGGAAATCTGTGTGCCAAATTTGGTTACTTTATCTCTTATAGTCTCTGGGATTTCTTTGTTCAGACGGTTTTTCGCTATATGCGGGGGCGGAGGGGGGCAAGGCTTAAATTTGAGACAAGCTTGATCTGCGTGGGGTATATAGAAGTCTTTTAGTGAAAGTTTGGTATCTCTATCTCTTATGGTCTCTGAGATCCTTTTGTTTCTACAGACAGACAGACGGACAGACACAAATGGCTATATCGACTCGGCTATTGATGCTGATCAAGAATATATATACTTTATGGGGTCGGAGATGCCTCCTTCTGCCTGTTACATACATTTCAACGAACACAATATACCCTTATACTTATTTTTTATAAGTAACGGGTATAAAAATAATAATAAAGAAATCTTTAAAGATTACAAATCCAAAAAATTATTGAAATCGGATAAAAATTGTGGGCGTGGCAGCTTCTCAAAGTTGACCCATATTTCAATGCGCGCACAAATGTGCAAATTTTCATAAAATACGAACTTTATAATTGAATTGTAGACAAGTATTTTTGGTTTCATGTGAAAAGTATGTTAATTTATGATATAATGGCGGAGAAATTAGTGTCGTCATTTGCTTACTTTTTATCCCAGCGATGTTTGAAAAACTCACTAAAATAAGGGTATTTGTCAACTTTGATGGAATATAAAAAAAATTGGACATTTTTGGACACCATTCCACTATCACAATACTCTCTAGTAATCAATTCTCTAACAAAATTACCCTGTTTCGTTTGCGCCGATTTGAGCCTTTTTTTTAAAGTCCTAAAACTGATGCAAACTCGCAATAAAATTGTGATAAAAGAGGAAGAGCACAGTACAATTACATACGTTTTCGCTATGCCAGACATCACACGAGATTAAAAAATAAATATTTTTTTTTGTAAAAAGCGTAACGAAATTTATTTAAATACTAATTAAAGCTGTTTAAAACATGAAAAAAGATTAAAACGTGTATTTTGGCCAAAAAAAATTGCTATCGAGTATCGACTTGTTGCTCGAGGGATCTGATCGAGAGTCCAAAGCGAATGGACTGCTTTGACGATAAAAATTCTTATCAAAAATACGCGTCGAGTTATACCTTTATCACCCAAATCCGACAACTGGTTCAAAAGATAAAAATATTTGAAATTTTTGGTGGTCTTCTCAAAATGAGATGAAAAGTCAGATTGTCTGTTTCTTTGTTTGTCCGTATCAAAGCGTTAAAAAAGCTTAGATGTTATGAAGGGGTTTTATTTCTCTTCAAATATCTAGAAATGTTTGTTTTACAACTTTTTGAATTTCCCGCTAGTTAAGCGGGAAAACACTATTTCACTATTTATTTAAAACCCTTGTGTTTCCCAACCATAGAAGCTACATATATGTCCTATATATCATTGGATAGGTTTTTTGAGGGCTTTTGGGCGCACCTTTAAACTTTTTTTCTTAAGTACTCAAGTAACAATTTACAGGTGAAATAAGGATTTTAAGCTTACTTTTTGGAGAATTATGACAAAACGGCTCTAACGATTTTTATACCCGTTACTTATAAAAAATAAGTATAAGGGTATATTGTGTTCGTTGGAATGTATGTAACAGGGAGAAGGAGGCATCTCCGACCCTATAAAGTATATATATTCTTGATCAGCATCAACAGCCGAGTCGATATAGCCATGTGTGTCTGTCCGTCTGTCCGTATGAACAAAAGGATCTCAGAGACTATAAGAGATAGAGTAACCAAATTTGGCACACAGATTTCTATATACCCAGCGCAGATCAAGTTTGTTTCAAATTTTGGCCACGCCCCCCTCCGCCCTCGCAAATCGTGAAAAACCGTTCGTTGGTCTGTATAAACAAAGGAATCTCAGTAATTGTCTGAAAATGATTCATTAAGCAATACATGCCCCCTAGAGTATGCAATAGATTTTGTATTGTTAGACCTAATTTGAATCGCTAGTCGACTCATCCCAAATGGTATTGATTATAGGGAGTGGCATTTCTTTAATCAGCTCTACCATGCCGTGCTCCATGCTATGCAAGTGTTGTGTTGTTGGTTGAGTCATTCACCTGCGAACGACATCTGGCTAAACAAAGAGATTTAAAAGTTGGTTTAAAATCAACGTGTCAACAACACACAATTGTACCCAAATCTTTTTGTCATTCATGCGCATTAGAATTCCCAACTGGTTTAGGCAAAGCAAAGATGACACTAAGCTTAAATCGCTGGTAAACTAGCAGAAACGGCTCTGAGGATGGAAAATTAACATCTCTTAAGACCTTGCTCCTTGCGTTTATGCAAGTGTGTTGTTGCTTGCTGAAGATGTCATATTGACAAAAAAACTAGGGGTCTCCGCCCCCTGCTCGCTTCGCTCGCCAACCCCCGGCTCGCTTCGCTCGCGGTACTACAGTCGAGCATACTCGACTGTCGGAGACCCCGTACTTACTATGGTTAAAAATGTTTCACTTACAATACTAAGACTTGCTTTCCGCACGATCTGTCCTATGACCGCTATATTATATAGTGTAGCGATTTGGTCCAATTTCGGTAAGGCTGTATAACTCTAACTCAAATGCATATTATATCAGTTTGGTTACGATATCTCATTGAACAAAAAAGTTTTTCATACTAAAATCTGATTTTCGACCGATCGGTCCTATTACAGCTATATAATATAGTGGTCAAGAAAGTTTTTCATACTTAAACTTGATTTTCGTCCGATTCCTCCAATGGGAGCTCTATGATATAGTTGTCCGATTTGCACCAACTTCGGTCATGAGTTAAAAGAATAACCCACATGCAAATGCTGTTAGTTTGGTTAAGATACATATCTTATAGACTTGATTTTTTCCAAGCGAAATGTTCATTTCCGAGTTTTTGTTAAGAAAACACACATGCATATTAGACTTCTGCAAACGTACATTCATAATACGAATCATAGTAGTGTACACTACTATGGTATAGCTAAAATAGTGTACACGCTTCTCATTGCACTATGAATACAAAAAAAGATGGAGAATAGGAACACCAAAATAGGAACACTATGCGTGTGGTGTACTTGTGTTTGCTATTCACCCGAATTCTTGTATAGCATTCAAAGCATGGTGTACATGGACTGAAATGAAGTGCATACGAAAGAAAACGAATTGTATAGCAAAATTTATTAAAATGTTTTAAAATTGCTAAAATTTAAAAAAAATGTTTTGAAAATTTAAAAGTTTTATAAAAATGTTAAAAAATTATAAAAATATTAAACATTAATAAAAAAATTAAAATTTAAAAAAATTTAAAAAATAAGAAAAAAATATTAGAAAATAAAAAATTTGAACTATTTAAAAATTTTTTTTTGCTTTCTTTCATTTTTAACATTTTCTTAAATTATTAACATTTTCTTTTCCTTCATTTTTATATATTAAAATGTTTTTTTAATTTTTTTTCCTTTTTTTATATTTTTATAATTTTTATTAATTTTTAACATTTGCATAATTTCTAAAATTTTGTTAACATAAAAAACATAAATAAATAATTAATTAAGCCGGTCTCTGGCATGTACATTGTACATTCATACTTAGGGTAACGCTGTACACGCGCTTCATACTACTATGCACTAGTAAATAGTAGTGTACAGTGTCTGTTCTGTGTGTACACATAGCATAGCATACGATTTTGTGTGTGCACGCGAACGTTGGAATAGGAACATTGCTATTCCTACTTTAGTGAATGCATAAAAATTGGCATTCACTATTCAGTGTTCCAAAAAACGTGCATGTTGTTTCAGCGTGAATGTTTCATTCGCCGTTTTGATTCCATTCATGCAGATGTCTAATGCATATGTTTAAAATGTTAATGTACATGACAAAACTAAATTATCAAAAAAACAAAAAATTTTAACAAAAACTATAAAATAAAAAAAAGATTGTTGATGGAGCCGGGAATCGAACCCACGACCTAATTTTAAAGAAAGCTTAAAACTTCGGTGGCTCAACCAATTGAGCCATACACGGTGTTGTGTACAGGATGCCAAATTGCCATATTGGTTTTACAGTACTCCATTTCATAATTTTAAAAATGTTTAATAACACTAAATGTTAATATTATATGTTATCATAACATTAATAAATACAAATTGAATGTCGAAGCAAAATTATAGAATTAAAAAAAAACACGTCCCTTGCAGGGTTCGAAACCCACGACCGGCTGACCAACCATATCCTTAGCGCTGCAAACCATCACACTACGCCATAAAAGCCCATGACTGATCATACGCCAATTTGTTATATAATATGTTAACTCAATTTTCATGTTATCAAGTTACACAAATTTTAATAACTGCCAACACTCCATCATCGAAACAGCACAATATCTTGGCTATTTACTGTCCGATCGGAATGAAATTTTCAGCAAAAATCTAGTACACTTTTCTCTTTGTCTATGCAAATTCTTGAATCTCTAGCTTTTAAATTGCTCTTATAATTTGGATATGAAATTTTCTATGTCAATTTTTAGGCGGTAAAGGGGGCGTGGCCAAATTTTGAAACAAACTTGATCTGCTTGCAATATAGACGAACCTACATACCAAGTTTGGTGTCTCTAGCTCTTATAGTCTCTGAGATCTAGGTGTTCATACAGACAGACAGACAGACGGACAGACAGACAGACGGACATTGCTATATCGACTCGGCTATTGATACTGATCAAGAATATATATACTTTATAGGGTCTGCCACGCCTCCTTCTGCCTGTTACGCACATTTTCGTTAAAACAAACCCAATAGACCCCTGTACTTTTTTTAAGTACGGGGTCTAAAAAGCAAACAAAAGACACATTTTTCGGTATTGCCTAATCTATCTCATATAATAACGATTCACAAAAGTCAAGGAGCTACATATACCCAAGTTGTGGATCACACTAGTTTAGGAATGCGAAGAGAAGCATTATATGTGGCCTGTAGTAGAGCGACAAGTGCTGCTGGTCTCTTTATAGTTGGACAATTCAATCCACCACGATCAGATAAGCAATCCGCTTCAGAAAGAGCGCTTCGTGAATTAAGATCTGAAAAATTACTTCAAACGCACTTTGACTGTTTATTAAATACTTCGAGTTTAAATATATTTTTTTATAGCACGGAAAGTTTGCACTGCCACATATGCGATGTGTGTGCAGATCCGCTAATGCTCCAATCCTCTATTTTGTGTTTTGTTGAGGCTTCTACAAATTCGAACGAAACATACAATATTCCTGGTTTTAATACAGCAGTGCGACTAGATTGCCAGTCCTTCGCTCACGGAAATTGACCAAATCGAGGCATTCTCATATTTATTAAAACTGATCTTTTTGAGAATATCAGTTTTTATACCCTGAGCCCATTAAAAATGGGCAAAAAAAGGTATAATGCATTTGGTAGAATGTATGTAACAGGCAGAAGGGGGCGTGGCAGACCCCCAAAAGTATATATATTCTTGATCAGGATCAACAGCCGAGTCGATTGAGACATGTCCGTCTGTCTGTCCGTCTGTCTGTCCGTCTGTTTGAACGCGTCGATCTCAGAAACCATAAGAGCTAGAGACTTCAAACTTGGTATGTAGGTTCCTGGATACCGTACGCAGATCAAGTTTGTTTTTATTTTTGGATCGGACAACTATATCATATAGCTACCATGGGAACGATACATCGAAAACTAAGTTTTAGTATGAAAAGCTTCTTCAATTTTTGAAATATCTCAACCAATCTCACACGATATACATTTGGGGTGGTATTATACATCCTGACCAAATTTGATTAAAGTCGGCCCACTATATGATATAGCTGACATAGAGACGCTCTGCCGAAAATCAAGCATAAGTATGAAATAGTTTTTTATTTTTTGAGATATCGTAACCAAACTGATAGAATATGCATCTGGGCTGGTATTATACATCCTCACCGAATTTGGTCCAAATTGGACCACTATATCATATAGCTGCCATAGAGACGCTCAGTCGAAAATCAAGTTTAAGTAAGAAAAAGTTTTTAGAGATATCGTAACCAAACTGATAGAATGAACATTTAAGTTCGTCTCATATATTCTGGCCAAATTTGATTCAGATCGGACCACTATATCATATAGCTGCAATAGAGGCAATAGAGAAAAGTAAGTGTTAGTATGAAAAATTGTTTTTGTTTTTTGAGATATCTTAACCAGACTGATAGAATATGCATTTAGGTTAGTTTTGTACATTCTGACCAGATTTGGTTTAAATCGGTTCCATATTTCATATAGCTGACACAGGAACAATTGGTCGAAAATCAACTTTTATAAAAGAGTACCTGGGCTCAGGGTATTCTACTGTCGAGCGTGCTCGACTGTAGCCGCACCTCACCGCGAGCGAAGCGAGCCGGGGGTAGGCGAGCGAAGCGAGCAAGGGACGGAGCCTCCTTGTTCTACTAGTGACCGAATTTATGCTAATAGTAGGAACTTGTCATCTCCAGTGTTTGAATACGCCATTTTTAAATACAGATCATTTGTAATTTTAATAGTCTACAAGAGTCAAACCTATCCGTTACTTAAATTCGATAGGGAGTTTGAAGAACTATTTGAAAGACATTCCCTATTAAATACAAACTTATTTGTGTTAGGCGATTTTAATTTATGTCTTCACTCGATGACAGGTTGTTGTAGAAGAATTTTTGATTTCTTAGTGAATTCTTAAGGTTGTACTTCGTTGTTAGACCTAGCAACATCCACGATAAATGGTAATACCCATATTGATTGGGCATTTTCAAATACCTCTGACAGCAGTGCCCGCACTTTTGAAACTACATATAGTTATCATAGCGGAATTATAGTCACTGCGACTGAGCCTACACCTTAGAGAAATTAATTAATTTGTTAATTATTTATTTATTATTATTATATGGTTAGGTAAAAGGTATAGTTATCATAGCGGAATTATAGTCACTGCCCCTGAGCCTACACCTTAGAGAAATTAAATACTTATTTATATATATCTGAATGAATTTCTCAACGGTGTATTCAAAGTTAGGTAATATTTGGGCTTAATATTTATTTATTTATTTATTATTAATTTATGATTATTTGAATATTATTAGATGTGTTGAGCCAATGATCTTTTTCATTAGCTGTATTGGGCAAGTTTTTTGAACAAACCCGGATAGCCAAATTAGTTATATAAAAAAAAGATCGACAAAGTTTCTTTAAATATATATTTGGCCACGCACGGCACTTCACTTAATATTAACAATGTTTTTAAATGTTTGTAATTTGACAGCTTGCTCGAAGTAGCAAGTGCCAGGCGAAGATAAAGAAAACGTTGGTCCAGCGAAAATCGGACCGACGATAATAGCAAGTAAATCGACACTAAAATGTAAGGTGCGCCGAAGCAGAAGACGACGGACACCTGATTACAGTGATTACAACGAGAATGTTAAATGCAACATAAGATCAAAGTAAGTTTTGAATTTAAGAGAGTATGCTGAGTTAGCTATTTATGGTTGATCAGCTGGGCGGTCGATTATGCGCATAACCCGACAAGATGGTTATTTGTTAATTATTTGTTTATTATTATTATATGGTTAGGTAAAATGTATAGTTATTATAGCGGAATTATAGTCACTGCCACTGAGCCTACACCTTAGAGAAATTAAATACGTATTTATATATATCTGATTGAATTTCTCAACGGTGTATTCAAAGTTAGGTAATATTTGGGTTTAATATTTATTTATTTATTTATTATTATTATATGATTATTGGAATATTATTATATGGTTATTTGTTAGGAGGGAGGATGGGGGATAGCATACAAGGCAAAATGACTCATGCATTCAGCTTGGTTAATGCCAGCATGATTCTTGTCCCTGCTATTCTCAAGTCGACGCACTACCTCCACGTGGTTCCTCATGGATTGTCCCCTAGTACCCGTTGGGTGGCAAACTAAAGCACGCGGTGAAGAGTCAAATTTAGCAACAAGGCATGGCCCATTAGGGGAGTCAGACCATATAATAATAAATTTTAGTTATAAAAGTTATTTCTCAAAAATCCATTTCTTTAAGAAAATTTTCTTTAAAGTACTTTAATATGTATTGAAATAAGTAACGGGTATCCTATAGTCGGGATCTCGACTATAGCCTTTCCCACTTGTTATTATTCAATATGTTGTAATACGTAAAGCTTCGCGTTTTTTGGTATATGAAACATAAATTTTGACTGAGAGGTTTAGAAGATATAGCCTATTTACTGAATATATACATTTTAATTAGAATTGAGAGGACAGCAGCAACAAGGCATGCGTAGTAGACAGAGTTTGAGAGTGTACTTGAAAACTTTTGACCTGCATAAAGAATTAGTGTTGCTAGACAAATTTGTTTTGTGGCAATGTGGACATTCATTCGATAAACTGAATTACAATGTTTGGGTCTTCCTGCAACTACAATATTTTTATAAATTTTAATATGTTTTTATATTCAAAATAACCTTCTAGAAAAATAACAATATCAACAAGCGGGAAAGGCTATAGTCGAGATCCCGACCATATGATACCCGTTACTTACTTTATATTGAAAAGTACTTTAAAGAAAATACTTGTTTTGATCTGAAAACTTTAATTCGCCATAACTGTCGTTCTACATGTCCGATCTTAATACGATTCAGTAGGATAATAGATAATGCTAATAGATAACGCTAATAATCACAAAAAACCTATTATCATAAGAACTGTGGGTGTGGTGGAGGGGTGCGTGGATTAAATTTGAAACAAACTTAATCTGCGTGAGATATATATAAATCTGTGTGCCAAATTTCGTTACTCTATCTGTTTTAGTCTCTGAGATTTCTTTGCTCAGACGGGTTTTCCCCATTTGTGGGGCGGAGGGGCGTGGCTTGAATTTGAAACAAACTTGATCTGCGTGGGGTGTATAGAAGTCTTTTAGTGAAAGTTTGGTATATCTATCGCTTATGGTCTCTGAGATCCTTTTGTTCATACAGACGGACAGACGGACGGACGGACAGACACACATGGCTATATCGACTCGGCTGTTGATGCTGATCAAGAATATATATACTTTATGGGGTCGGAGATGCCTCCTTCTGCCTGTTACATACATTCCAACGAACACAATATACCCTTATACTTATTTTTTGTAAGTAACGGGTATAAAAATAACAAGCGGTAAAGGCTATAGTCAAGATCCCGACTATATGATACCCGTTACTTACTTTAATATATTGAAAAGTACTTTAAAGAAAATACTTGTTTTGATCTGAAAACTGTCGTTCTACATGTCCGATCTTAATGCGATCTAATAATCACAAAAAACCTACTATCTTAAAAACTGTGGGTGTGGTTGTTTTTCGCGATTTGCGGGGGCGGAGGGGGGCGTGGATTAAATTTGAAACAAACTTGATCTGCGTGAGGTATATATAAATCTGTGTGCCAAATTTGGTTACTGTATCTCTTTTAGGGCCGTTTTCTCATCTTATTTTTAAAGCCTACTTTACTCATAGGGAACTTTGCTCTAAATGTAGGCTTTAACATTTTTCGTTCTCTCATCTTGATTTTAACGTCACATTTAGAAATGTGACTAAGTTGGCCGCTCGGTTCCACAAAAAGGGTCACATTTTTTAAAAATGAGCAACACTTGTCAGAAGGTTTGGCGCAAAATTTAAAATCCTGAAATTTTTGTGTGAATTGTTCCTATATCTCAACCGCTTTGAGAGCTAGTACAACCAAATTTGGTAGACGGACTACCATGAATGTGGAGTAATTCAATAGTCTTTCAAATTTATTCCACGCCACGGTTGTCCAATGCAAATCGCAAAAACAACATATTGCACCCACATTTTTGAGTATAAAACTCTTTTGTTTTTAAATAACGTTTCGTGTTATTTTTAGCCATTATTCAGCTTATTCTCATTAATATCAGATAAAAATTGCGGTTAAAAATTAGGATAAATGATGATAAGCAATTCAGGACCCTAAAGGTATGCAATAATTTATATACTTTATGGCGTTGCCCTTAGCAACACCGAAATAATCGTAGTTGGCGAATGTTAAGCCCTTATAATTTGGATCATGATGAAATTAACAAGGTGGAGTATTCATTCACCACAGGGGCCAATGTTTTCACCACTTTGAAAGCATTTTGACAGAGAGAGAGAGACGACAGTGAAAAGCATGCTACGTCGAAAATTTTTTGTCGTTCTCTTCTCTCTATTTCGTTATTTTGGGAAATATGTTTTACCCGATACTTTTAAATTATGTATAAAATTCTATTGTATTAGTTGGAATGCATGTTACAGGGAGAAGGACCAACTCATGACCTAATAAAGCATATATATTCCGAGTCGATATAGCCATGTGTGTCTCTCCGTCTTACATTGAGTTTGTTGCGTTAAGGCACCGCGTTTGGTAACAATCGCCTCCGTTTTACGTTGCTGTTGGAAATAGTGGAAATCTGAATCCTTGAAATGCAGTGGACAAATTCTATTTTGTTCCTCTAATTCAACTCCAGCTGCATCTGTCAAGAGATTTCTCTTGCTTCCATCCCTTAGTACACGAATTACCGCGTTTAAAAGAGAACCACAGATTTTGCATTTCCTGGGCATTTTTACAAGGTACAATTTGCTCAATCAAATAATTGTTAATTTCATCATGGTATGGATGATCCGCTCTGTAACTTACAGCCTGCCTGCAACTAAATTTTTGACAAGAAAATCAAAGTTTCCTTCAAGGCCAATTTGTCTAGACTGTAAGGTTAAAAGCATGATGAGAAAACGGCCCTAAATGTTTATATTATATGTTATCATAACATTAATAAATACAAGTTGAATGTCAAAGCAAAATTATTGAATTAAAAAAAATACGTCCCTTGCAGGGTTCGAGCCCACGAACGGCTGACCAACCATATCCTTATCGCTGCAACTCATCACACTACGCCACAAAAGCCCATAACTGATTAGACGCCAATTTGTTATATAATACGAGTATGTTAAATCAATTTTCAAGTTATCAAGTTACTCAAATTTTAAGCTTTCTTTAAAATTATGTCGTGGGTTCGTTTCCAGGCTCTATCCACAATTTCTTTTTTATTTTATAGTTTTTGTTAAAATTTTTTTTTTTTTTTTTTTGATAATTTTGTTTTGTCATGTACATTAACATTTTATACATATGCATGTGTGTTTTCTTAACAAAAACTCGGAAATGAACATTTCGCTTGGAAAAAATCAAGTCTATAAGATATGCATCTTAACCAAACTAACAGCATTTGCATGTGAGTTATTCTTTTAATTCATGACCGAAGTTGGTGCAAATCGGACAACTATATCATAGAGCTCCCATTGGAGGAATCGGACGAAAATCAAGTTTAAGTATGAAAAACTTTCTTGACCACTATATTATATAGCTGTAATAGGACCGATCGGTCGAAAATCAGATTTTAGTATGAAAAACTTTTTTTTTCAATGAGATATCGTAACCAAACTGATATAATATGCATTTGAGTTAGTGTTATACATCCTTACCGAAGTTGGACCAAATCGTTACACTATATAATTTAGCGGTCATAGGACAGATCGTTCGAAAATCAAGTCTTAGTATTGTAAGTGAAACATTTTTAACCACAGTAAGTACGGGGTCTCCGACAGTCGAGTATGCTCGACTGTAGCACCGCGAGCGAAGCGAGCAGGGGGCGGAGCCCCCTAGTTTTTAATTATTTTTATTTTTATTTCAAATTTTTTTAAAAAACTGAATTTTGCCTGTCACACAATTTGATATCAGAAATTTTGGGGCTAAAAATTGCTTTCGACACTATTTTTTCATAACACGGAAAGTTTGCACTGCCACATAAGCGATGTGTGTGCAGATCCGCTTATGCTCCAATCCTTTATTTTGTGTTTTGTTGAGACTTCTACATACTCGAACGAAACATACAATATTCCTGGTTTTACTACAGCAGTGCGACTAGATAAATCGACCAAAACGAGGCATTCTCATATTTATTAAAACTGATCTTTTTGAGAATATCAGTTTTTCTACTAGTGACCGAATTTATGGTAATAGTAGGAACTTGTCTTTTCCAGAGTTTGAATACGCCATTTTTAAATACAGATCATTTGTAATTTTAATAGTCTACAAGAGTCCAACCTACCCGTTACTTAAATTCCAAAGGGAGTTTAAACAACTATTTGAAAGGCATTCCCTATTAAATACAGATTTATAAATTTATGTCTTCACTCGATGACAGGTTGTTGAAGAAGAATTTTTGATTTCTTAGTGAATTCTAAAGGTTGTACTTCGTTGCTAGACCTAGCAACATCCATGACAAATGGTAATACCCATATTGATTGGGCATTTTCAAATTCCACCGACAGCAGTGCCCGCACTTTTGAAACTACATATAGTTATCATAGCGGAATTATAGTCACTGCGACTGAGCCTACACCTTAGAGAAATTAATTAATTTGATAATTATTTATTTATTATTATTATATGGTTAGGTAAAAGGTATAGTTATCATAGCGGAATTATAGTCACTGCCCCTGAGCCTACACCTTAGAGAAATTAAATAAGTATTTATATATATCTGAATGAATTTCTCAACGGTGTATTCAAAGTTAGGTAATATTTGGGCTTAACATTTATTATTTATTTATTTATTATTAATTTATGATTTTTTGAATATTATTATATGGTTATTTGTTAATTATTTGTTTATTATTACTATATGGTTATGTAAAATGTGTAGTTATCATAGCGGAATTACAGTCACTGCCCCTGAGCCTACACCTTAGAGAAATTAAATACGTATTTATATATATCTGAATGAATTTCTCAACGGTGTATTCAAAGTTAGGTAATATTTGGGTTTAATATTTATTTATTTATTTATTATTATTATATGATTATTGGAATATTATTATATGGTTATTTGTTAGGAGGGAGGATGGGGGATAGCATACAAGGCAAAATGACTCATGCATTCAGCTTGGTTAATGCCAGCATGATTCTTGTCCCTGCTATTCTCAAGTCGACTCACTACCTCCACGTGGTTCCTCATGGATTGTCCCCTAGTACCCGCTGGGTGGCAAACTAAAGCACGCGGTGAAGAGTCAGACCATATAATAATAAATTTTAGTTATAAAAGTTATTTCTCAAAAATCCATTTCTTTAAGAAAATTTTCTTTAAAGTACTTTAATATGTATTGAAATAAGTAACGGGTATCCTATAGTCGGGATCTCGACTATAGCCTTTCCCACTGTTATTATTCAATATGTTGTAATACGTAAAGCTTCGCGTTTTTTGGTATATGAAACATAAATTTTGACTGAGAGGTTTAGAAGATATAGCCTATTTACTGAATATATACATTTTAATTAGAATTGAGAGGACAGCAGCAACAAGGCATGCGTAGTAGACAGAGTTTGAGAGTGTACTTGAAAACTTTTGACCTGCATAAAGAATTAGTGTTGCTAGACAAATTTGTTTTGTGGCAATGTGGACATTCATTCGATAAACTGAATTACAATGTTTGGGTCTTCCTGCAACTACAATATTTTTATAAATTTTAATATGTTTTTATATTCAAAATAACCTTCTAGAAAAATAACAATATCAACAAGCGGGAAAGGCTATAGTCGAGATCCCGACCATATGATACCCGTTACTTACTTTATACTGAAAAGTACTTTAAAGAAAATACTTGTTTTGATCTGAAAACTTTAATTCGCCATAACTGTCGTTCTACATGTCCGATCTTAATACGATTCAGTAGGATAATAGATAATGCTAAAATAATCACAAAAAACCTACTATCTTAAAAACTGTGGGTGTGGTGGAGGGGTGCGTGGATTAAATTTGAAACAAACTTAATCTGCGTGAGATATATATAAATCTGTGTGCCAAATTTCGTTACTCTATCTCTTTTAGTCTCTGAGATTTCTTTGCTCAGACGGTTTTTCCCCATTTGTGGAGCGGAGGGGCGTGGCTTGAATTTGAAACAAACTTGATCTGCGTGGGGTGTATAGAAGTCTTTTAGTGAAAGTTTGGTATATCTATCTCTTATGGTCTCTGAGATCCTTTTGTTCATACAGACGGACAGACGGACGGACGGACAGACACACATGGCTATATCGACTCGGCTGTTGATGCTGATCAAGAATATATATACTTTATGGGGTCGGAGATGCCTCCTTCTGCCTGTTACGCACATTCCAACGAACACAATATACCCTTATTCTTATTTTTTATAAGTAACGGGTATAAAAACATATGCATTTATTTTGCGTTGCAGACATACCCAGTGTTACCAGACAGTTTTCTTTTGTTTTAATGAATTTAACTAGTTGTTTCTCTCTGCAATGCATATCTATATTTTTATACCCGTTACTTATTATACCCGTAACTTATAAAAAATAAGTATAAGGGTATATTGTGTTCGTTGAAATGTATGTAACAGGGAGAAGGAGGCATCTCCGACCACATAAAGTATATATATTCTTGATCAGCATCAACAGCCGAGTCGATATAGCCATGTCCGTCCGTCCGTCTGTCTGTGTGAGCGCCTATATCTCAGAGACCATAACAGATAGAGTAACCAAACTTTCACACGCAGATCACAAATGCGTTGGAGCAGGTCAAGTTTGTTTCAAATTCAAGCCACGTCCCCCTCCGCAAATAGCGAAAAACCGTCTGAACAAAGAAATCTCAGGGACTAAAAGAGATAGAGTAACCAAATTTGGCACACAGATTTATATATACCTAACGCAGAACAAGTTTGTTTCAAATTTAATCCACGCCCCCCTCCGCCCCCGCAAATCCCGAAAAACCACCACACCCACAGTTTTTGAGATAATACGTTTTTGTGATTATTAGTTTTTAAATATAACATAATACTTAAAGAAAAAATGTCATTGAAATTAATTAAATAAGAATAACTAATATCTCGAACACTACGATCATTTTAAAATGTACCAGCAACCGGGACGCTACGCAGTAAGTATTTTGAATTATGTTATTTACATATTTTAAACTTTTTTTTACATTCTTAATTAATATTTCTCTTATATTAATTTGAGAAGTGAGCTCCACAATATGAATGGAGTGGTCTTGGTCGTGGCCGTGGTCGTGGCTATGGAGGGTGGCAAAAGTTTGGGCCTCCACCATCATCCTATGGCCACTGTCCATGCCATGTGGAATGCGACAAATGCTGCCAGGGCTGGGAGGGCTGGGAGGCTGCCCCACCAACTTATGCTCCAGCGACCAAAACTTGGATGCGCCTGGATAATGTTCATGGAGAAGGAGCAAGTTATCCAGGCTGGATTCCAGTCGGTCACCCTCAGGGAGGAGTGGGCCAGCCGATGGCCCAGCCGATGGCCCAACCGGGGGCGGATGGATTGGTCCGACTGGATGAGTTCGGAGATATAATCCCACAATACAGACAATAAAAATAAAAAAAAAAAAAAAATAAATAAAAAATAAAATTTGCATTTTTTTATTGTTTAAATTGCTCAAAGTGAAGTGCAAAATTCGCTAAAGTAGACTTTTGACGAATCGCCATATTCTACGAATTTTGCTGGCGCGCGCAACATCGATGTATCGAATATAAATATAGTATGCACATTAGTGTTGCGATTATATCGATATGCACCCCTATCGATGTTAGCGATATTTTTGACTTTGACTATCGATAATAAAGATAATTCCGTTGTTAAGGAGCCATTTAAAATTTACAGATATAACCAAATCTAAAATTATAAAATATTAGACTGTTAAGTTAAATGTTTGGAAGTAATAAAACGACGTCTTATTGGCTTGGTGCCTTGATCGAGGGTGTTCTCTTGGTTTTATTATACCCGTTACTTATAAAAAATAAGTACAAGGGTATATTGTGTTCGTTTGAATGTGCGTAACAGGTAGAAGGAGGCATCTCCGACCACATAAAGTATATATATTCTTGATCAGCATCAATAGCCGAGTCGATATAGCCATGTGTGTCTGTCCGTCTGTCCGTCTGTCCGTCTGTCCGTCCGTGTGAGCGCCTAGATCTCAGAGACCATAAGAGATAGAGATACCAAACTTTCACTAAAAGACTTCTATATACCCCACGCAGATCAAGTTTGTTTCAAATTTAAGCCACGCCCACCTCCGCCCCCGCAAATTGCGAAAAACCGTCTAAACAAAGAAATCTCAGAGACTATAAGAGATAGAGTAACCAAATTTGGCACACAGATTTCTATATACCCAGCGCAGATCAAGTTTGTTTCAAATTTTGGCCACGCCCCCCTCCGCCCTCGCAAATCGCGAAAAGCTACCACACCCACAGTTTTTAAGATAATATAGTTTTTCTTGTAGTCACTGATATCTATTATTATTATTTATTATCCCACTGAATCGCAACACGATCGGACAAGTAGAACAGCAGTTATTGTCTGGAAATGATTCTTTAAGCAATCATGGCAATACATGCCCCATAGAGTATGCAATAGATTTTGTATTGTGAAATAAGTAACGGGTAACCTATAGTCGGGATCTCGACTATAGCCTTTCCCACTTGTTCAATTTTATATTTGGCTTATTACATACAATATTCTAAGTGAGCTCTGCCGCTAAGACCGTCGGCAGAGAGAGAGAGAGAGTTGCAGTACATGTGTGCCTATGTTTTTATATATATATGTACAGATGGTACATACTCAAGAAGTGCTTACGCTAGTGATCTTACGCTGCGGCCAGTCAGCATAAGTGACAGATCCTATTACTGCACTTATGGATATTTATGAATGTATAATCATAGCAACAGAGTGTCGTTATGTAATGAGTTGTTACTCTTACTCTTAAGTTGGGCATATGACCACTTGTTATCACTGCGAACGGCAGTTCGCTCTAGTGACGAAAGCAGCACGAAGGGTGCGAAAGGCGACTAGCAATATATACAGCTAATTTGGAAAATTTGCTACGACTGTCCGATCAGATCGAGTTATATACCGATCGAAAGGTTGAATCCTAACTTACAAAATGGCATACTAAAACTTTTTGTAACTTACCTGGTTCATGAGATACGGGGGTGTAAGTGGGAGGGGAAAAATTTAAACGATCGCAGCTAATGGGGCCGTTGGGGCCTTTTTGAAAAATTTTTTATTTTTAAAAAATTCTAATCAAAAATACGCGTCGATTGATACCCCGATCACCCAAATCCGATTACTGGTTCGAAAGATAATAAAATTTAAAATTTTTAGTGGACTTCTCAAAATGAGATGAAAAGTCAGTTTGTTTGTCGGTTCGTTTGCGCGTATCAAAGCGCTAAAAAAGCTTAGATGTAATGATGAGGATTTGTTTCTTTTCAAAAATATAGAAATGTTTGTTCTACAACTTTTTGAGTTTCCCGTTAGTTTAGCGGGAAAACGCTTTTTCCCGCTAAAATTGAAACCCCAATAGTTTGCACACAATAGAAGCTACAGATATGTCCTATATATCATTGGAAAGGTGAGTTTAGAGCTTTTTGACGTACCTTCAAACTTTTTTTCTAAAGTACTCAGGTAACATTTTACAGGTGAAATAAGGTTTTTTAGCTTATATTTTGGCGATTTCTGACAAAACGGCTCTAACGATTTTTATTAAATTTATGTATGTTTTAGTACGTAATAATCACAAAAAACCTACTATCTTAAAAACTGTGGGTGTGGTGGAGGGGTGCGTGGATTAAATTTGAAACAAACTTAATCTGCGTGAGATATATATAAATCTGTGTGCCAAATTTCGTTACTCTATCTCTTTTAGTCTCTGAGATTTCTTTGCTCAGACGGGTTTTCCCCATTTGTGGGGCGGAGGGGCGTGGCTTGAATTTGAAACAAACTTGATCTGCGTGGGGTGTATAGAAGTCTTTTAGTGAAAGTTTGGTATATCTATCTCTTATGGTCTCTGAGATCCTTTTGTTCATACAGACGGACAGACGGACGGACGGACAGACACACATGGCTATATTGACTCGGCTGTTGATGCTGATCAAGAATATATATACTTTATGGGGTCGGAGATGCCTCCTTCTGCCTGTTACGCACATTCCAACGAACACAATATACCCTTATTCTTATTTTTTATAAGTAACGGGTATAAAAACATATGCATTTATTTTGCGTTGCAGACATACCCAGTGTTACCAGACAGTTTTCTTTTGTTTTAATGAATTTAACTAGTTGTTTCTCTCTGCAATGCATATCTATATTTTTATACCCGTTACTTATTATACCCGTAACTTATAAAAAATAAGTATAAGGGTATATTGTGTTCGTTGAAATGTATGTAACAGGGAGAAGGAGGCATCTCCGACCACATAAAGTATATATATTCTTGATCAGCATCAACAGCCGAGTCGATATAGCCATGTCCGTCCGTCCGTCTGTCTGTGTGAGCGCCTAGATCTCAGAGACCATAACAGATAGAGTAATAGATAGAGTATAGCTTATATTTTGGCGATTTCTGACAAAACGGCTCTAACGATTTTTATTAAATTTATGTATGTTTTAGTACGTAAAATTCTGCGTTTTTTTGGAATATAACACATAAATTTTGGTTAAGGGGTTTGGAAGATATTGCCTGTTAACTGAATATATATATTTTTTTTTATCGGTCGAAAATCACGTTTTAGTTCGAAAATCACGTTTTAGTACTAAAAACTTTTTGGTTTTATGATATATCTCAACCAAACTGATAAAATACGCATTTTACATTGTTTTATATATCCTGACCAAAGTTGGTTTAAATCGGACCACTATATCATATAGCTGTCATAGGACCGATCGGATCAAAATTAGGCTTTAGTATGAAAAACTTTTTTGTTTTACGAGATATTTTAACCAAATTGATAGAATATGCATTTAAGTTAGTTTTATACATCCTGACCGAAATTGGTTCATATCGGACCACTATATCATATAGCTGTCATAGGACCGAACTGGTCAAAATAAGGTTTTAGTATGAACAACTTTTTTGATTTATGAGATATTTTAACCAAATTGATAGAATATGCATTTAAGTTAGTTTTATACATCCTGACCGAAATTGGTTCATATCGGACCGCTATATCATATAGCTGTCATAGGACCGATCTGGTCAAAATAAGGTTTTAGTATGAAAAACTTTTTTGATTTATGAGATATTTCAACCAAATTGATAGAATATGCATTTAAGTTAGTTTTATACATCCTGACCGAAATTGGTTCATATCGGACCGCTATATCATATAGCTGTTGAAAAATTAAATGCTTTTATTTAATTTATTTATTGTTCCGAGAAACGAAAGTTTGGTGGCTTTAAAGCGATTGCGAAAAGATCAAAAAAAGAGCAGCGATTCGTGTTCGTTCAATATAATTCGACAACTGACCACTTCAATGTTCTTAGGCCTAGCTCTAACATATGGTGGCGAAGCGAGGCGAATTCGCTCTCAAAGCGATCAACGAAAGCTTTATTATGCTCTCGCTTCGCCCTAAACCTAAATTACACTAGACTTCATGGTATTTATAATTCAATGCGCTGATCTGCGCCAACACCGGCCCCCATGAAGCGCTGTGGGCTTCATCAAACAGGCAGCCGCGCCAGCTTGTGGATTGGCCTCTTAAACGTCCCTCCATTGGACGTCCTAATGTCGACGACCCGCACGACGCCGTCCTCTCCTCTGTGGACCGCCGTTATTCTGCCGACCAGCCAATTCTGGGGCGGCAGGTTGTCCTCGGCGACGACCACCAGCTCTCCAAGGGCGACGTCTGGCAGGCGGTGATGCCACTTGGTCCGTGCTTGCAGTCCCAGGACATACTCCTTGGACCATCGCCGCCAGAACTGTCGCTTGAGCGACGAGACAGCTCGCCATCGATTTAAGCAGGTCAGGCCCTGCTGGTCCGGGGCCCGCTCTGCTGGCATTGCTGCTAGTGGTCCTCCCACTAGCAGATGGCCCGGAGTTAGTGCCTCGCCGTCGCTGGGGTCGTCGCTGAGTGCTCCTATTGGCCGTGAGTTTAGCACCGCTTCCACTGCCACCAGCGTTGTCTGCAACTCCTCTGCTGTCAGCAATAGGCTGCCTACCGTCCGTAGGAGTAGGTGCTTTGCAGACTTCACACCTGCCTCCCACAGACCCCCGAAGTGCGGAGCTCTTGGCGGTATGAACGCAAATTCGCATCCGCTTCTTGATGCGAATTCGCGAATTGCGTCCGCCTCCTCCTCGATTTGAGTCCGCAACTCCCGAAACTGGCGACTTGCTCCGACGAAGTTCGTCGCGTTGTCGCAATGGACGGTCTGCGGGACTCCTCGACGGCCGACGAACCTTTGAAAAGCCATTAAAAATGTGTTAGTGGATAAGTCGGAAACTAGTTCTAAGTGCACCGCTTTGGAGGCGAAGCAAACAAAAAGTGCGATATACGACTTATACGTAGGCTTTCCACGCATTCGAAAGGTCGTGCTAATTGGGCCACAAAAATCAACACCACATATAGAAAATGGGCGGAGTGCTCGGAGTCGATCTGCTGGTAAATTACCCATTATTTGGGTTAGCAGACGAGGCTTGCATTTAAAGCAAGGGATACAAGATGTTACTGTCTGGCGACAGACCTCTTGAGCATTAACGAGCCAAATTCGCTCACGAAGAATACTCACGAGCGCTCTCGGGCCAGCATGACAATTCGTTAAATGCAGGTATCTAATATAGCTTCTAGCAAATTGCGAGCTTTTAGGGAGTAGCATCGGAAACTTGGCATCATATGAAAGAGGAGCATTTGCAAGTCGTCCCCCCACTCGCATCAACGTAAAGGAGCACCAAGATCCATTATACTCATGTATAAATGGATTGAGACGCTGCAGGCTATGGCCCACACGCGTGCCCTTTCGAACCCTTTCTATGTCATCTTTAAACTCAAATTGTTGGATGACTTCAACTATTTTCTCAAAGGCTTCTTTTCTCTCTAATGCCGTAGGAATATTTTCAAATATCTGTCGTTTATTTTTACATATTTTTATAAAACGGAAGACATAAGCGAACACTCTAAGCAGTCTAGCATGCGATGAATACCTATCGATAGTTTCCAAGAGATCCGGTCGGTCTACCATAGCTGTCAGTCCGACAGCTGTTTTACGTACTTCCAAAGTACGCATCTCGTCTGTAATCAGATGCTGGTTAACCGGCCAGGATTCTCTTGATTCCTTCAAAAATGAAGGCCCATCGAACCAAATAGACGATAGCAATTCGTCAACATCGCAGCCTCTCGAAACGATATCTGCTGGGTTCTGCTTTGACGGTACATGGCGCCATTCAGCGTTTTCTGTCCACTCTTGGATTTCAGCCACACGATTCGACACAAATGTTGCCAAGGACGAAGGATGTGACTTGATCCAATGAAGTGTAACTTCAGAATCAGACCAAAGAACAGTCCGTTCAATTGGTAATCGGATAAGATTTCTGATTCGGTGACAGAGATCTGCGAGAAGGTGAGCCGCGCACAACTCAAGTCTAGGAAGAGTCTTAGTCTTGAGGGGGGCTACTTTGGATTTAGATGTCAACAAGGAGACACGATAACCTTCTGTAGTATTAATGCGTATATATACACATGCGCCAAACGCTCGCATTGATGCGTCGGCAAAGCCATGTATCTCAATCGGTGAAGTTGGCTCTGTAAAGACATATCGTGGTATTTTGATTCTTTGCAACTGAATCAAAGTTGATTTCAATTGCTGCCACGAGTTATCCAAGCTCATAGGAATTGATTCATCCCAATCCAGCCTTTGCAGCCAGAGCTCTTGGAGCAACATCTTTGCCTTGATAATCAGAGGGCTTAACAGGCCGAGCGGATCAAATAACCGCGATGACACCGAGAGAATATTCCGTTTTGTCGATCTAAGACCCATGAATGAATCGTCTATCTTAAATTGAAAGACATCTTCATTTGGCAACCACAGCACGCCTAGTGTTTTGGTTGTGTCAGACTCTGAGATCGTTATCGGCTTAGCTGCATTGGTTGCGGAGAACTCAGGAGCATTCGAAAACCATTTGGTTAACTCGAAACCTGCGCCTAGAAGGATTTGCGCTACTTCAGATTTAATTATCTGAAGGTTCTCTACGCATGCAGCACCAGTTAATAAATCATCAACGTAAAAATCGTGCCTGATAACGTCAGCAGCTTTTGGGTGTGACAACTCAATCATGTCACTTAGCTTTGTTAAACACCGTATTGCCAAAAATGGGGCTGGCGCAGTGCCATACGTTACAGTGTTTAACCTGAAGGACCTCAAAGAATCTGATGGGTTCTTTCGCCACACTATGAGCTGAAAGTTTCGATCTGCTTCATGCATCATGACTTGCCTGTACATCTTTTTGATGTCAGCTGTCAGAGCATACTTGTGTAGTCGAAATCTAAGCAGAGTCGAATACAGCTCCTCTTGAATAGTCGGTCCAACCATCAGAAGATCATTCAATGCAACTTGAGACGAAGTTCGACAAGATGCGTCAAAAACGACGCGTAACTTCGTTGACGTGCTCTGTGGTCTTAGGACACACTGGTGCGGAATGAAATAGTGAGGAGTACTTGGAATTTGAGTGTCTATTTCAGACATATGGCCAAGGGAAACATATTCTTCCATAAATTCCAAGTACATACGCTTTAGCTCAGGATCACGAGACAAGCGTCTTTCGAGCGACATAAAACGACGCTTAGCAACCTCGAAAGAGTTGCCAAGCTGATTTGGATCCGACTTAAATGGTAGTCGTACTTCAAATCGACCTGACGGCAATATTTTTAAATTATCTAGAAAGTGGCTCTCACATAACTGGTGTTCAACTGTTTGAACTTTTTTAAGTGACGGCAATTCTTCTAATGACCAAAACTTCTGCAATGTTGTGTCTATCGAGGTATATGTTTCTTCCTGACAAGTTAGGTTTACTACCTGAGCCGTTTTGGGACCTGTCGGCGTATAACGCCCTGAGACAATCCAACCAACCAGAGTTTTTTGCAGAATTGGACAATTTGGACCTTGTTTAATTTGACCGACAGAGAGAAGTTCAAAGAACGTCTCAGCTCCGATGAGCATGTCGATCTTCTGTGGCTTGTGGAAATATGGATCCGCCAATTGCAGGTTTTCAGGGATTTTCCAACCATTGACATTGACCGTGTGGTCAGGCTGATAACCAGAAATGGTTTTCAAGACCCACAGGTCTAATGAAAACTCACTGCAATTGACTCGAGACTTCACCACTGTGTGTATCTTGCTCTTTACTTGTGTATTGCATTGAGCAATTCCAAGTAAATTGATACTAGCCTCGTCTCGACGCAGTTGCAATCGTTGAGCTAGCTCGTCTGTTACGCAATTAATTTGCGATCCAGAATCAAGCAGAGCCCTGGCTAAAACAAAGTCGCCACTTTTCGTTTTAACACTAACGATTGCTGTAGCTAGGATCACATTATCTGACACATTCGCATGCATGGACGCATGTGAAGTCGATGGATGATCCTGGGCGGAGTCAGAGGGTGATGGTAACGCTCGAGTGTTAGAAACAGCATATGGTGCGAACGATTGCATACTCTGCACTTCTTTGCCTTGCATTTGGCAACTGAGTGTCCCTTCCGAAGGCAATTGATACATAATGACGTCGCCTCGGCGAATTCAAATCGCTGCAGCACTGGCTGCGCGGCATATGTGGAACAATTCAATATTGAATGCTCTTCGGAATTACAGAAAACACATTGAGGGGACACCTGATTGTTTCTAACACTGGCCACAGAACAGGAAAACGAACTTCGATTATGGTTTTTAGAAACAGCCTTAGACTCTGTCTTAGAGGATTCGGACGATAATCTCGCTGAAGCTTCATCGGACAGATTCTGGAATCTAAGATTAAGGACTGCTTCGCAATCACTCCACATTGGAATGCTGGCATAATCGAGTTGATCCTTCCATTTTTGTTTGGTCATTGGGTCAACATTTTTCATAACTAGATGAATGAGAATTGCATTGCAAATCTTTTTGTCATCACCTATCGAGAGAAGTGAGCCATATATGGCAGACACAGTGTCGATCATTGAACGTAAAGCTGCAGCAGAAGGCCGCTCAATCTTTGGCAAGTCAAAGAGAGCTGAAATATTCTCATTGAATATTTGACATTCATTGTCATAAACCTTCTTCAAGCTTTCTAGTGCCTTTATATAATTGCCCTCGGTGACTTGAAACGCTTTAATAGTGCCCAAAGCTGCACCAGAGAGACACGATATTAAATAATTGTACTTCTCAATCGGTTCGATCGTCTGATCATTATCAACCAGTTTTGTAAATAGGCCTATAAAATTCTTGAACTCAGAGTATTTTCCACTAAACTTCGGAAGTGTAAGGTGCGGAAGACGTGTGTGTGGAGTTGAAGCAGCGATGACTGCCTTCGGTTTAGGACTGAGCCCCTGTATGACGGACCGTAAACGAGCTTTAGTCGTTATGCAGAGCTCTTCCAGCTCCATCCTATATTCATCGTCCGGATCAAAAACTTCTACTCGAGTTTGGTATCTTAAAGCGTTATCTATATGTGAGGCCAACATTTCTAATCTACATTCTAATTCTGTAGCGTCAAGGGTTAACTTTCCCTGATCAATTTGGTCATGTAAACGAAGTATGCTTTTAACGCACACATGTCGTTTCTTTTTTGCATCATCGTAAGTCTCCTTAGTGTTTGCCATTTCGATAATTAAATTCGATTATCTTTGCAAAATAAAAATAACTCGAATTTATTATTCGATTAAATAATTATAAACTTTAATTAGTATCGAAATTAAATTTATTTAAATTTATTATTCGATAAATTATTTTTAAATTGAACGACAATCGAATTTATTATTCGATTAATTAACTTGAACAAAAAATCGAATTTATTATTCGACTTAATAATTATTATTTTTATTAATTATTATTATTAATAATTATTAAAAAAAAATAATAATAATTCATTCAATTAAAATCGAATTTAGGATTGATAGCACTCGCTTGAAATTTAAATTTGAGAAGAGAAGCGAAAAAACTGAGCGAATGCTATCAAACGACAAACGACTTTGAAAAACCAATATGCCTGACCAATGTAGGGGAGCGAGCGTCTCTTGACCAAAGCGCGCCAACGAAATTGCACACGTCACCAACAGCACAGCAGCCGCTAAGCATAGAACGAAAACGAAAACGAAAAGAAGCGGGCTGCAGCTAGCTTGGCGTATGTATGTGTGTATGTGTGTGCTTAATGCACTTGTATGCAAGCGCTTGGTAAAACAACTGTAATTGCAATTGTAGGCAAGAGAGGGGGGAACAAACGACTGAGCAAAGAGAAATTGAAATAGCAATTAATTTATGCTTATCAATTTAACAATTGCTCAAACACTAAATCGCACATTAATTTGTTATTTAATAACTTTATCTCCAAAGCGGTGGTTAGTTAGTGCATGCAAATTTATATGTAAATGAACAATTATATATGAATATGTATATATATATATGTATGTACATATATGCTCAACTACTTTACATATGTGCCAAGAATTGAAAGCGTTGACCTTAATAGCACAACCAATGCAATTTGTGGTTGTTAAACTTTCAATTTTTAGCACAGTACCTGCTGGCGCGGACGTTGTACTTCCGACGCTACTTTCCTTGGCATTTCCAACGGTGTCCAAAAGAACTCCAACGGCGAGAATCCAAGAGCAAGAAAGGCAACAGGCAAGTGCAGCAACAATGATTTGCACGACCGGCGCGAATTGATTTAATTATATTAATTTAAACTTCTTCGCGTCACAAGCCGCACGAATAATTGATTGTTGCACTAGATTATTGTTTTTGCACTTTGCACTTTAAAAAATTCACAAAATTCGCGCTTTGAAAATAAAAAAAAATCTACTTTAAAAGTGTCCACCCGGGGGCGCCATGAAAAATTAAATGCTTTTATTTAATTTATTTATTGTTCCGAGAAACGAAAGTTTGGTGGCTTTAAAGCGATTGCGAAAAGATCAAAAAAAGAACAGCGATTCGTGTTCGTTCAATATAATTCGACAACTGACCACTTCAATGTTCTTAGGCCTAGCTCTAACATATGGTGGCGAAGCGAGGCGAATTCGCTCTCAAAGCGATCAACGAAAGCTTTATTATGCTCTCGCTTCGCCCTAAACCTAAATTACACTAGACTTCATGGTATTTATAATTCAATGCGCTGATCTGCGCCAACAGCTGTCATAGGACCGATCTGGTCAAAATAAGGTTTTAGTATGAAAAACTTTTTTGATTTATGAGATATTTTAACCAAATTGATAGAATATGCATTATATGATTAAGTTAGTTTTATACATCCTGACCGAAATTGGTAACCGGTAATCAAACCACTATATCATATAGCTAACATAGGACCGATCGGGCGAAAAGTCTTAGTATGAAAAGTAGACAGTAGTAACGCGAGCGAAGCAAACAGGGGCGGAGTCTCTTAGCTATATTTTTTACTATCTCCCTGCATTTATGATAAAGTTAAAATGTCAAAAGCAAAAGCATTTGCAAAAATTTCTGATATCCCACAAAAAAAACCTCTACACGAGGTAAAAGTCTAGTGACGAAAGCAATTTTTAGATCCAAAATTTCTGATATCCAATTGTGTGACGAGCTAAATTCAGTTTATTATAAAAACTTTAAATAAAAATAAAAATTATTAAAAAAAAAAAAAAACACGAAAATTGGTATTCGGCACTGTGCAAAAAGTGATTTTTATGTACAAAGAAGCTCTCCCTTTTTAAGCACAGTGCACAATGCCAATTTTCGTGTTTTTTTTTTTTTTTAATAATTTTTATTTTTATTTAAAGTTTTTATAATAAACTGAATTTAGCTCGTCACACAATTGGATATCAGAAATTTTGGATCTAAAAATTGCTTTCGTCACTAGACTTTTACCTCGTGTAGAGGTTTTTTTTGTGGGATATCAGAAATTTTTGCAAATGCTTTTGCTTTTGACATTTTAACTTTATCATAAATGCAGGGAGATAGTAAAAAATATAGCTAAGAGACTCCGCCCCCTGCTCGCTTCGCTCGCCAACCCCCCGCTCGCTTCACTCGCGGTGCTACAGTCGAGCATACTCGACTGTCGGAGACCCCGTACTTACTATGGAAACAGAAAAGACTACAAAAATTAAAAAATAATTTGGCCGCTTGATGCTGTTGCAGAGCTTTGTAATACATTTTCGAATACTTTTTTCAATCACAGCTATATGAGATAGTTGTCCGATTTGAACCAACTTCGGTCATGATATATAAATCCAAGTTATATGCATACTGTATTAGTTTTGTTGAGATATCTCATAAAACAAAAAAGTTTTTCATACTTAGACTTGATTTTCGCCCGATCGGTACTATGGAAGCTATATGATATAGTGGTCCGATGTAAGCCAACTTCGGACAGGATATATAAAACCAAGTTATATGCATACTGTATTAGTTTTGTTGAGATATCTCATAAAAAATAAAAGTTTTCCATACTAAGACTTGATTTTCGTCCGATCGGTCCAATGGAAGCTATATGATATAGTGGTCCGATGTAAGCCAACTTCGGACATGATATATAAAACTAAGTTATATGCATATTGTAATAGTTTGGTTAAGATATCTCATAAAACAAAAAAGTTTTTCATACTAAGACTTGATTTTCGCACGGTCGGTCCTATGGCAGCTATATGATATAGTGGTCCGATCCAAAAAAGAATCAAACTTGATATGCCTGCAATATAGAGGAATCTACATACTAAGTTTGGTGTCATTAGCTTTGAAATTGTTCTTATAATTTGGATATGAAATTTTGTTTTCGATTTGTGGGCGACAAAGGGGGCGTGGTCAAATTTAGAAACAAACTTGATCTGCTTGCAATATAGACGAACCTACATACCAAGTTTGGTGTCTCTAGCTCTTATAATCTCTGAGATCTAGGTGTTAATACAGACGGACGGACAGACAGACAGATAGACAGACAGACAGACAGATGGACAGACGGACATTGCTATATCGACTTGGCTATTGATGCTGATCAAGAATATATATAGTTTATAGGGCCTGTCACGCCTCCTTCTGCCTGTTTCGTTAAAACAAACCCAATAGACCCCTGTACTTTTTTTAAGTACGGGGTCTAATAACGTAATATATTGTAGTTATTTAATATAAAAAAAATATTATTAGTATTATTTTTATATATTTTATATACTAAGGAATGTGCCGAAAAGAAACTGCACACTTTTGCTAATTTTCGGTACGACACACCATTTTCGGTACAGTAATTGTGCACAATTTTCTTGCGAACTTGCTCTTCAATTCGAGGCATCGTGTAATGTGTACGACGAATAAAGAAAAGAGAACATGCAAAAAACGCAGAATTAACAGAGCTTTCTAACGGTGCATCACACTGCATGATAGAAAGCTCCCGCTGAGAGCTTTTAACGTTTGAAAGTGTGCAGTTTCTTTTCGGCACATTCCTTATGTTGTATTTTTTTTTGACCCCGTACTTAAAAAAAGTACAGGGGTCTATTGGGTTTGTTTTATCGAAAATGTGCGTAACAGGCAGAAGGAGGCGTGGCAGACCCCATAAAGTATATATATTCTTGATCAGCATCAATAGCCGAGTCAATATAGCAATGTCCGTCTGTCCGTCTGTCCTGACGTCTGTACGAACAACTAGATCTCAGAGACTATAAGAGCTAGAGCCACCAAACTTGGTATGTAGGCTCGCCTATATTGCAAGCAGATCAAGTTTGTTTCAAAATTTGGCCACGCCCCCTTTATCGCCCACAAATCGAAAACAAAATTTTAATATCCAAATTATAAGAACAATTTAAAAGATAGTGACACCAAACTTAGTATGTAGGTTCCTCTATACTGCAGGCATACTAAGTCCATTTGTTTTTTGGATCGGACCACTATCACTGCGAACGGCAGTTCGCTCTAGTGACGAAAGCAGCACGAAGGGTGCGAAAGGCGACTAGCAATATATACAGCTAATTTGGAAAACTTGCTACGACTGTCCGATCAGATCGAGTTATATACCGATCGAAAGGTTGAGTCCTAACTTACAAAATTGCATACTAAAACTTTTTGTAACTCATCTGGTTCATGAGATACGGGGTGTAAGTGGGAGGGGAAAAATTTAAACGATCGCAGCTAATGGGGCCGTTGGGGCCTTTTTGAAAAATTTTTTATTTTTAAAAAATTCTAATCAAAAATACGCGTCGATTGATACCCCGATCACCCAAATCCGATAACTGGTTCGAAAGATAATAAAATTTAAAATTTTTAGTGGACTTCTCAAAATGAGATGAAAAGTCAGTTTGTTTGTCGGTTTGTTTGCGCGTATCAAAGCGCTAAAATAGCTTAGATGTAATGATGAGGATTTGTTTCTTTTCAAAAATATAGAAATGTTTGTTCTACGACTTTTTGAATTTCCCGCTAGTTTAGCGGGAAAACGCTATTTCCCGCTAAAATGGAAACCACAATAGTTTGCAAACCATAGAAGCTACAGATATGTCCTATATATCATTGGAAAGTTTGTTGAGTTTAAGGGCTTTTTGACGTACCTTCAAACTTTTTTTCTAAAGTACTCATCCTGACCAAAGTTGGTTTAAATCGGACCACTATATCATGTAGCTGTCATAGGACCGATCGGATCAAAATTAGGTTTTAGTATGAAAAACTTTTTTGTTTTAAGAGATATTTTAACCAAATTGATAGAATATGCATTTAAGTTAGTTTTATACATCCTGACCGAAATTGGTTCATATCGGACCGCTATATCATATAGCTGTCATAGGACCGATCTGGTCAAAATAAGGTTTTAGTATGAACAACTTTTTTGATTTATGAGATATTTTAACCAAATTAATAGAATATGCATTTAAGTTAGTTTTATACATCGTGACCGAAATTGGTTCATATCGGACCGCTATATCATATAGCTGTCATAGGACCGATCTGGTCAAAATTAGGTTTTAGTATGAAAAACCTTTTTTGATTTATGAGATATTTTAACCAAATTGATAGAATATGCATTATATGATTAAGTTAGTTTTATACATCCTGACCGAAATTGGTAACCGGTAATCAAACCACTATATCATATAGCTAAAATAGGACCGATCGGGCGAAAAGTCTTAGTATGAAAAGTAGACAGTAGTAACGCGAGCGAAGCAAACAGGGGCGGAGTCTCTTAGCTATTTTTTTTACTATCTCCCTGCATTTATGATAAAGTTAAAATGTCAAAAGCAAAAGCATTTGCAAAAATTTCTGATATCCCACAAAAAAAACCTCTACACGTGGTAAAAGTCTAGAGACGAAAGCAATTTTTAGATCCAAAATTTCTGATATCCAATTGTGTGACGAGCTAAATTCAGTTTATTATAAAAACTTTAAATAAAAATAAAAATTATTAAAAACTAGGGGGCTCCGCCCCCTGCTCGCTTCACTCGCCAACCCACCGCTCGCTTCGCTCGCGGTGCTACAGTCGAGCATACTCGACTGTCGGAGACCCCGTACTTACTATGGAAATAGAAAAGACTACAAAAATTATAAAATAATTTGGCCGCTTGATGCTGTTGCAGAGCGTTGTAATACATTTTCCACTACTTTTTTCAATGACAGCTATATGAGATAGTTGTCCGATTTGAACCAACTTCGGTCAGGATATATAAAACCAAGTTATATGCATACTGTAATAGTTAAGTTGAGATATCTCATAAAACAAAAAAGTTTTTCATACTAAGACTTGATTTTCGCCCGATCGGTCCTATGGAAGCTATATGATATAGTAGTCCGATGTAAACCAACTTTGGACAGGATATATAAAACCAAGTTATATGCATATTGTATTAGTTCGGTTAAGATATCTTATAAAACAAATAAGTTTTTCATACTAAGACTTGATTTTCGGCTGATCGGTCCTATGGAAGCTATATGGTATAGTGGTCCGATTTAAGCCAACTTTGGACAGGATATATAAAACCAAGTTATATGCATATTGTATTAGTTCGGTTAAGATATCTTATAAAACATATAAGTTTTTCATACTAAGACTTGATTCTCGCCCGATCGGTCCTATGGCAGCTATATCATATAGTGGTCCGATCCAAAAAATAATCAAACTTGATATGCCTGCAATATAGAGGAATCTACATACTAAGTTTGGTGTCATTAGCTTTGATATTGTTCTTATAATTTGGATACGAAATTTTGTTTTTCGATTTGTGGGCGACAAAGGGGGCGTGGCCAAATTTTGAAACAAACGTACACACCAAGTTTGGTGTCTCTAGCTCTTATAGTCTCTGAGATCTAGGTGTTCATACAGACGGACGGACAGACAGACAGACGGACAGACAGACAGACGGACATTGCTATATCGACTTGGCTATTGATGCTGATCAAGAATATATATACTTTATGGGGTCTGCCACGCCTCCTTCTGCCTGTTACGCACATTTTCGTTAAAACAAACCCAATAGACCCCTGTACTTTTTTTAAGTACGGGGTCTAAAAAAAAAAAACACGAAAATTGGTATTCGGCACTGTGCAAAAAGTAATTTTTATGTACAAAGAAGCTCTCCCTTTTTAAGCACAGTGCACAATGCCAATTTTCGTGTTTTTTTTTTTTTTTTAATAATTTTTATTTTTATTTAAAGTTTTTATAATAAACTGAATTTAGCTCGTCACACAATTGGATATCAGAAATTTTGGATCTAAAAATTGCTTTCGTCACTAGACTTTTACCTCGTGTAGAGGTTTTTTTTGTGGGTATCATATAGCGCCCATAGGAACAATCGGTAGAGAATCAAGTTTTAGTGTGAAAAACTTTTTTGTTTTATGAGATATCTCAACCAAACTGATACAATATGCATTTGATTTAGTTAAATATATTCTGTCCAAAGTTGGTTCAAATCGGACCACTATATCATATAGCTGCCATGGGACCGATCGGGCGAAAATCAAGTCTTAGTATGAAAAACTTTTTTGTTTTATGAGATATCCCAACCAAACTGATACAATATGCATAAGATTTAGTTTTATATATCCTGTCCAAAATTGGTTTGAATCGGATTACTATATCATATAGCTGCCATGGGACCGATCGGGCGAAAATCAAGTCTTAGTAAGAAAAACTTTTTTGGTTTATGAGATATTTCAATCAAACTAATACAGTATGCATAAGATTTAGTTTTAAATATCCTGTCCAAAATTGGTTTGAATCGGATTACTATATTATATAGCTGCCATGGGACCGATCGGGCGAAAATCAAGTCTTAGTAAGAAAAACTTTTTTGGTTTATGAGAAATCTCAACCAAACTAATACAGTATGCAAATAATTTGGTTTTATATATTATGTCCAAAGTTGGTTAAAATCGGACCACTATATCATATAGCGCACATAGGAACAATCGGTCGAAAAACAAATTTTAGTATGATAAAATTGTATGTTTTATGAGATATCTCAACAAAACTTATGGAATATGTTATGAAGTTAGTCTTATATATTCTGACCGAAAATTCTGTCATTAAAAAAAGTAGTCGGAAATGTATTACAACGCTTTGCAACAGCATCTAGCGAGCAAAATATTCTTTAATTATTGTAGTCTTTTCTATTTCTATAGTAAGTACGGGGTCTCCAACAGTCGCGTATGGTCGACTGTAGCACCGCGAGCGAAGCGAGCAGGGGGCGGAGCCCCCTTGTTTTATATATATATATATATTTTTATTCTTTTTTTTTTCATTTATTTATTCTTTTATGCCTATCCTTATGAACTTTTTGTTCCCTATTTTTCTTATTCTTCATAATTATATTATTATTGTTTTCTATACTAAATACCTCAAATGGTCCTATATAAGAAGATTCTAATTTATGACCTGTTTCATTCTTTAAATAAACTTGGTCTCCTATTTCTATTTTAAAATCTAATACTTTTTTATCATTTAATTTTTATACCCGTTACTTATAAAAAATAAGTATAAGGGTATATTGTGTTCGTTGGAATGTATGTAACAGGGATAAGGAGGCATCTCCGACCCTATAAAGTATATATATTCTTGATCAGCATCAACAGCCGAGTCGATATAGCCATGTGTGTCTGTCCGTCTGTCCGTCTGTCCGTATGAACAAAAGGATCTCAGAGACTATAAAAGATAGAGTAACCAAATTTGGCACACAGATTTCTATATACCCAGCCCCCTCCGACTTGTAGTCACTGATATCTATTATTATTATTTATTATCCCACTGAATCGCAACATGATCGGACAAGTAGAACAGCAGTTATTGTCTGAAAATGATTCTTTAAGCAAAACATGGCAATACAGGCCCCCTAGAGTATGCAATAGATTTTGTATTGTTAGAAAATTTTCTTTAAAGTACTTTTATATGTAGTGAAATAAGTAACGGGTATCCTATAGTCGGGATCTCGACTATAGCCTTTCCCACTTGTTTTTGCTTAATTTTATTTTTTTCTAAAAGTATTCGAACTCTATTATACGCGTTTTCTAGTCTAAACTTAACTTCTTTCGAATAGTCTTCTATATTATATATAGGTTCTATGGTATTTACGCTATTGAATTGTATTGGTAAGTTATTTTGTCTACCGAATACTGGTTCATATGGACAATAATTATGAGTTACTGATGGTGTTGTGTTTAAGCAATACACGAAATACTGTAACCATACGTCCCAATCAGTTTTATCTACTGAAATATATGAACTAATGTACTCATTGAATGTCCTATGACTTCTTTCAACTGTACCTAATGTCTGATGGTGGTGTGCTGTAGATGTTATGTTATCTATTTTTAAATATTTGCACAAGTCAGTTATAATGGAATTTTTATATTCTGTTCCCATGTCCGTAATGAACGTCTTCATTGGACCATTGCCACAGTTGTTGCACTTTTGTTTGCAACAGGAATTGCTACTAAATACTTTGTCAAATCACATATTAGAGTGATTGCGTATTCATTACCATTTTCCGAACGTGGTAGTGGACCAATTGTGTCTACTATCACTCTGTCAAAAGCATATTGTGGAGTTTCGGTTATTATCATATGTGATCTTCTATGTTTCGTCGTTTTCGACGTCAGGCATTTTGGACATTTATTTATGTACTCTTTTACATGTTTAGTCATGTTTTTCCAATAATATTGTCTCTTTATTTTTGATATCGTTTTATTTATGCCTGTATGACCTCCTTGAATTGGATCGTCATGGAAAATAGACAATATTTACATCGGATCCCTCTTGTAGTACTATTTCACGTATTGACCCTTTAGTATTTCCTGAAGACCCCTACCATCCTACTCTAGACTTAGTTTTAGAGTTGCCTGGGTGTGAGCCTGTTATTTCAAATAACGTCGTAGTTCGATCTCGATGTTTCCGAAAAGCTGATTTTTTAAAAATGAATTCTTTAATTTTACAAACTGACTGGTCGCAACTTTACTCTTGCACAAACATTAACATGGCCACTTCTATTTTTTATGATATCGTGAATTCGCTTTTTGATGAGTGCGTTCCCCGTGAGTTTCCTAGGAGGGCTAATAGACCTCCGTGGTTTTCTCGGGAGCTAACGCGGCTGAAAAATGTAAAGTCGGGATATTATAAAAGGTTTAAGTGTTCGGGATCTCCATCTGATTTCTCCCGCAATGTTACTGCCAGATCACATTTTATTTCTCTTAACTCGCGTCTTTACAATGAATATTTAAATCGTTGTCGCTTACAATTCGCTCAAAATCCCAGACAGTTCTATAACTTTGTAAACATGAAGCGTAAATCTTCTGTATTACCCTCTTCCGTTTCCTATGAAGAATTGAAAGCAAATACTGATCAGGCAGCAGCCGATCTGTTTGCTAAATTCTTCCAATCTACTTATACATCTTCTAACTTAATTTCTAATGCTCCTTATCCTTTCACTATACAAAAGTCTAATTGCATTTATTTTCCTGTGATCACTGAAAGCTCGTTACTAAACGAACTTAATATAATTAAACCTGGTTTCCAACCGGGCCCCGATGGAGTTCCCGGATGTGTACTTCGATACTGTTCTGGTTCTCTATGTAAGCCACTACTAAAATTATTTGAGTTGTCTGTAAATTCTTGCTCTTTTCCATCTGTTTGGAAGGAATCATATATAATTCCGTTGCACAAAAATGGTTCTAAGTCGGATGTTAAAAAATATAGAGGTATCTCCAAATTGTCTGCAATGCCAAAAGTGTTTGAGAAGCTGATTACTTCTCAACTTCAACACTTATGTAGCTCTATAATTTCACCTTGCCAACACGGTTTTGTGAAATCAAGATCTACTACCACTAACCTACTGGAACTGTCCTCTCTTGTGATCAGAGGATTTCAAAATAAAATGCAAACTGATGTCATTTACACTGACTTCAGTAAGGCTTTTGATTCTGTTAATCACTCTCTTTTGCTTCATAAACTTAATCTTATTGGATTTCCTCATAACCTACTTAATTGGATTTCTGAATATCTTAATTCTAGAACCCAAAAAGTCCTTTTTAAAAGCTGTCTGTCTAAACCTGTCCTGGTTACTTCTGGTGTACCTCAGGGAAGCCATCTTGGTCCTTTACTCTTTAATCTTTTTATTAACGATCTCCCATTAATCTTTTCCCACTCTCATATACTAATGTATGCCGATGATGTGAAGCTATGCTTTTCGTATAATGACATAAATTCCCATCACTTTTTGCAAGTAGATGTCGATTCTTTTTTCGCCTGGTGTAATTTTAATCAATACATCTAAACTGCTCAAAGTGTAAGGTTATGTCATTTTATAGAAGCAGACCTCATATATTTAACTACACGATCGACCGAAACTGCTTGGAGAGACTTAATCGCGTGAATGATTTAGGAATACTCCTTGATCATAAGTTAAAATTTGATCTTCATATTGCACACACTGTCAATAAGGCTACTCAAGTTCTTGGATTCATTAAACGATGGGCTAAGGAATTTGATGACCCTTACACGACTAAACTACTCTATACCTCTCTCGTTCGTCCTATTTTAGAATACGGATCTTGTGTGTGGTCGCCACAATATATGGCACATCAAATTTCAATTGAGTCTGTTCAAAAGAAATTTCTTCTTTTTGCTTTTCGTGGCTTCAACTGGGACCCTGGTTTAGACTTGCCCTCATACACTGATAGACTGTTATTGATTAACCTTCCATCTTTAGCTAATCGGCGCACTATGCTGGGTGTTATGTTCATCATCAAACTGCTTAAGGGTGATATTGACTCCTCTGCATTAATTAGCCAAATTAACTTGTCGGTTCCTTCTAGGCGTACACGTAACTTCACTCCTCTTTCTCTTAACACCTGTACTACTAACTACTCTCTGCATGAACCTTTTAGAGTACTCTGTGCTGAATATAATCGACTTTATCGTGTTTTCAACTCAGAGGCTTCTCTTTCTACTATTAAATTTCTAATTCTAAACTATTTAAACCGTAGGCACTAACACAACATAACTTTCATTATTTTCCATCATTGATCTGATTGGGTTTTTTCTGGGTTTTCCCCAATCCTTGCAACAAATGTTGGATCAATTAAATAATTTTTTGAATTCCCCAGACTAGACTTAACTTAATTTAATTTCATATTTTTATAATTTTAGTTATATCGTATATATATAGTTGTTAATTTAAATTGTTAATTTAATTTCAATTTTATTTTTATAATAATTTTATTTTATCTTCTTCATAATTTAACTTTTTGTCGACTGATTTTAGTTGACGTAAATAAATAAATAAATAAAAATAAATAAAATAGCTTCTTTTTCTTGTTCATTATTTATTTGGGTCACCGGCTTGAGTAGCGCTACTCTTAATGATTTTAAATTTTTATTGCCCATGTGTTTGAAAGAATCTATTGAAATTGATTCAAAGATCTTTTCGCTCGGTGCCACTTTTAGTTGGCTGATTTTAGATACACCGGCTTGCCATTCAAGCCTTTGGAAAAACTGACCTAAGTCGAGAATTCCATTGGAGTACAAATCGCTAACGTTAATTCTTGCTACAACTATTTTTCCATGTGTCAATAAACATGTCGAATCTGTTATTCGCAAGGTCACTACTTTTCGTACCTCGTCATTTGTGATGACTTCGTATACGTTGGGCCTAGAAGCTTTTTCAAGACTTTGCTTTGGCAATAGTTCTTGTTTATTTTCTGCGCAGAAATTGTTTTGTCTACTTTGGTGCCTGGTAGTGACTTTCAGGACTTTTCTATTCATATCAATTAAGTCGGATATTGTTATCCTTGACAGGGCGTCTGCCACGAAATTATCTTTCCCTCTCAGATACTCTACCGTAAAATCATATTCTTCTAATTCGAGTCGCATGCGTGTTAATTTTGAACTTGGGTTTATCATTGAAAATAAATATGTTAAAGGTCTGTGATCAGTTCTTACTGTAAAATGTTTGCCATATATATATGGTCGGAAATATGTTATTGCCCAATGTATTGCTGCTAGTTCTTGTTCTATAGTACTCTTATTGCTTTCACCTTTAGTGAATGCTCTTGATGCATATGCAACTGGGAGTTGAAGTCCATCATAGTTTTGAGTTAACACTGTTCCACATGCTTGCTTGCTTGCATCTGTGATTATGCAAAATTCTTTGCTAAAATCTGGGTACTGTAATAAATTTGGTTGAACAAGTTGATTTTTTAGGTACTGGAAGCCTTTTTACAATCTGTTGTCCATTCAAATGGGACATTCTTTTTACATAATATTGTTATGTGCCGTGAATATTCGGCGAAGTTTTTTATAAAACGTCTATAATAATTGCAAAATGCTACGAATCTTCTAGCGCTGTCTGCGTCCGTAGGGACTGAATAGTTATTGATAACATCAAATTTTTTATCGTCTGGTAAGATTCCTTTATCTGTGCATCTGTGACCTAAAAACGTCACCTCGTGCATGAAAAATGAACATTTTTCTGGATGTAATTTCAGATTGTGTTTTCTACAAAGTTTGAAAACATCTGTTAAGTTTTTAATCATATGTTGTTCAGAACAACCAATAACGATTAAATCATCCATGTAAAGGAAAGCTTGTGAAGGCTCTAGGCCTATAAATGCTATTGTCATCATTCTCTGAAATGAATTAGGCGCTATTTTTAAACCAAATGGTAATCGCATGAAACGATATGAACCATTGCTTGTTGAAAAATACGTTATATTTCTTGAGCTTTCCTCAAGCTCAATTTGGTGAAAACCTGACATTAAGTCAAGGCATGAAAAATATTTAGCTCTACCCAATTGATCAAGAATATCATCATTCCGGGGAGTGGAAATTTATCTGACAACAATTTTTTATTTATTTAGCGATAGTTAATTACTAACCGCCATTTTTTCTCTTTAGAGCCCGGAAGGGATTTCTTTGGGACTAATAAGAGAGGGCTATTATAAGGTGAAACAGACGGTTCAACAATATTTTGTTCAATTAACTGTCCAACTTGATGCTGAATTTCTTCTATTTGGATATGCGGATATCGATAATTTTTAACATATACTGGCTCATCATCCTTAAGTCTCAGTTTTTGCTTATAGAAGTTGTTTGTTGTGATTGGTTCGGTTTCAAGACCGAACACATCACTATACTCGGTACATATTTCTTTAAGTTGTTGTTTAAACAAAGTTGGAAAATTTTTCTTTAATTTATTAATTACAGATTTTTTTCTATTGTCTTTTAGATTTTGAACTACATCGTAGCTCGAAAGTGATTCAAATTGTATGTTATTAATGCCTACTATTTGTCATTTATCTGTAGTATTTAAAAAACGGACTAAAGTATTTTGGGATGTAGTAATAGTGTTTGCAACATAAACACCCGGTATAATTTCCTGATTTGGAATTAAAATGTTTTCTTCTGCTGAAGACAACTCTATTTTGCGTATCACTTGTGATCTTGCTGGTAGAAGTGTGGAATTAGTACCAGAACTAAATGTTATTTGAACATAGATAGGATACGTTAGATTTTGTGGTCTAATTATAAGCCAATCCTCTGAACTATTGTAATCTAATTGGCAATTAAATTTTTTTATGAAATCTAATCCTATTATTCCATCGCAAGGGATTGCGAAATCTGAATGAAGTAGATGAAATTTATATGGAATAATGTATTTGTCTGTTTGTAGTTCGATTGAGACTCCAAGGGACTGAGTTTATTACTCCTTCTCATATGCCTCGAATGTCTATAATTTTATTGATTTGGATGTCATGAAAGACATCAGAATTTTCTTTTATAATTGAAATATCTGCACCTGTATCAATCAAAAATGTTATCTTTCTATTTGTTGCAACATTTTTGAATGATACGAAATTGTTGAGACTTAAATTAACAGAATATATTTTACTATTTAACCTCGAGTATCTGGAGGTGTCTGCGAGTTTCCCTAAGTATCTTGGGCAACTCGGACATTATTGTTGTTGTTGCCTCGGTTGGAATTATTCCTACCTCGGCTATAGCCTCGTCCACCTCTATTGTTGTTTCTGTTATTATTAGACCCCGTACTTAAAAAAAGTACAGTGGTCTATTGGGTTTGTTTTAACGAAAATGTGCGTAACAGGCAGAAGGAGGCGTGGCAGACCCCATAAAGTATATATATTCTTGATCAGCATCAATAGCCGAGTCGATATAGCAATGTCCGTCTGTCCGTCTGTCCTGACGACTGTATGAACACCTAGATCTCAGAGACTATAAGAGCTAGAGCCACCAAACTTGGTATGTAGGTTCGCCTATATTGCAAGCAGATCAAGTTTGTTTCAAAATTTGGCCACTCCCCCTTTATCGCCCACAAATCGAAAACAAAAATTTCATATCCAAATTATAAGAACAATTTAAAAGCTAGTGACACCAAACTTAGTATGTAGGTTCCTCTATATTGCAGGCATACTAAGTCCTTTTTTTTTTTTGGATCGGACCACTATATCATATAGCGCCCATAGGAACTGTTAAGGTATATTCAATGTGTCGGTGGACACAAGCAACGATTTCGGAGCAAGTGCTGCTGAGGCTATCAAAGAATGTAGAAGTTTTTTTTGAGGAGAAATACAACCATTCGATTTCGTTTTCAAATTACAAGAGAGCTTTATTTTCGTTAGAGATCGCAGACTTCAATAGCGATGGCCTTTTTTTGATTGATAGTAACGAGTATTCATTTCAATAGCTGTAGATAGTATTCATTTAACATTTCAATAACTATCTATAGTTCACTACCTAACTAATATATGTGATAACAAATGATCTGACTTAACACTCCCCGCGTTGAACGAACGTTCAAGAGAAAGGCAACGGGGCGACTTTAGTCTTGACTTCGACCACGCGGACTTTTCCATCAGAACCTGGAACGGCGTTGAAAATGAGCCCTAGCATCCATTGTTGCGGAGGCATGTTGTCTTCGTGGAGAAGTACAACGGTTCCTTTGTTGACGTTGGGTGCGTCTCTTGTCCATTTGTTCCGCTGCTGTAGACTTAGAAGATAATCGCGTGACCAGTCCCTCCAGAATCGTAGTTTGATTGCGCAAATGAGCTGCCATCTCTGCAAATACGACACGGCAGCCTCCCAGAGTCCTGCGAAATGAGGAGCTCTTGGCGGTATGAAGGCGAACTCTATTCCTTTTGTCCTTTTGGGCATCGAATTGATTGCGAAGATCCTGAAGTTCCCGAGCTGGTCCCACAAAATTCGTGGCATTGTCGCAGTATATTCTTTTGGGATGTCCTCTTCTTCCCACGAATCTGGATAGACACATTATAAAGGCGTTAGAAGAAAGATCGTGAACAAGCTCTAAGTGTACTGCTCTTGTTACGAAGCACACAAAAACAGCCAAATACATTTTTATTGGAGGTTTGCCTCGGATTCTTAATGAGATGTGGAACGGACCACAGAAGTCGACTCCGCTTATGCTGGAAGGCAACTCGACGGACACTCGATCCGCAGGAAGATTTAACATGATTTGGGACGACAGTTTCGGTTTATACCGAAAACAATGTATGCATTGCCGCACAATAGTCGAGCATATTTGACGAGCGTTGATTAACCAAATTCTCTGTCGGAGCATGCCGACAAGTATTCTGGGTCCCGCATGACAGTTTGAGCGAAGCAAGTGCTGTATGTAAAGTTTTATAAAGGAACAATTCTTGGGCATACGCAAAGGGAACTTGACAGAGTGTGCAAGTGGGGCTTGGAGCAAACGTCCACCTACTCTTAATAGTGAAAGCTCGCGCTTGCCGATACTTTGATTATGTATGAAAGGGTTTAGTTTTTGATAAGAAGGCGACAAGAGTTTGGAGTTGCTTAATTTATCGATTTCATCGTGAAACGCATGTTGTTGAACTCCGCAAACGATAGTGAGAAATGCTTCTTCCAGTTCCTGCACCGTCGGGGCCAGTGATACGAATTTCATGCCGTTTTTCCTGTTGATGAAACGATACATATAGCTAACGATGCGTAATGCTTTATTATATGATGATGTGTTTTCAACCACGTCTAGTATCGGATTATTTGGTACCTTGACTACGGTAAGGATTGTCGCCGATTTACGCATTTCGCAATTTAATTGCTCTTCTGTTAAAGCAAAATGTGAATTCAATGGCCACTCCTTGTCCTCGAGTTTGAGGAATGTGAAATTGAGCAACCGCGAGAGATGAGATCTGCGGGATTTTCCTTTGAAGGAACGTGTCTCCATATGACGCTGTCTGTTAGCTCCTGGATTTCCGCTACACGATTGGATACAAACGTGCACAGAGTAGATGAATGCGTCTTAATCCAATGCAACGTAACTTCAGAGTCGGACCAAAATGTAACTTTGTTTACTGGAAAGTCAATTATTTGGCTCACAGTATCCCACAATTTTGCTAGTAAGTGCGCCGCACACAGTTCAAGGCGTGGAATGGACTTAGTTTTTAATGGAGCTACTTTTGATTTGGCTGCTAATAAGCGGACAGAAATGTTTGATTGCTGCTCTACTCGTACATATAAGCAACATCCATAAGCTCTTACGGAAGCATCTGCGAATCCGAGAATTTGGCAAAACGAATCGTTTATAACACCGATGTGTCGAGGCAAGGATATAGACTCAAGATTTGAAAGACATTGTGTCACGTTTTCCCATTCCCTTTGTAATGTCAGGGGGATCGGCTCATTCCAGTCGAGCTTGTGAAGCCAAGTATCTTGTATAAGCATTTTTGCCTTTGTGATGATTGGGCATACAAGACCTAAGGGGTCATATAACTTGGCGGTAACTGATAGCATTGATTTTTTCGTTGGTATAGCACTGGAGATGGAGTTATTCATCGAATATTTGAAAATGTCAGCGATGGGATCCCACATAAGTCCTAATGTTTTTGTGTCTGAACATTCACCAATTTGAATGGTTGAATCATCTTGCTTACTATTGTTAATTGGATGGTTAGATGACCACTTTGCAAGTGAAATTCCAGCTGATTCTAAAATACAAACTAACTCTTGGCACAAACGACTAAGCTGATCTGTAGTATCAGCTCCTGACAGAAGGTCATCAACATAAAAATCATGAACAAGTGCGTGTGAACCTATAGGATGAGATGTGGCATACAGCTCACTAAGGTGCGTTAAGCATCGAATTGCTAAAAACGGCGCACATGCTGTGCCGTATGTAACAGTATTTAGTTGATAAGTTTTTAGAGGCTCACTTTCTGTCTCTCTCCATACTATAAGTTGTAAAGCTCTTTGTGTCTCGTCAATTTGAATTTGACGGTACATCTTGGTGATGTCTGAGGTAACAGCATATTTGCGAAAGCGAAATCTTAGCAATGTTGCAAATAAACTGGGCTGAATTGTTGGACTAACCATAAGAATTTCGTTTAATGAAATTTGCGTTGAGGTTTTGCTTGATGCATCGAAAACGACGCGCAATTTATTGGAGGTACTTTGCGATCTTAGCACACATTGATGTGGTATATAATAATGTGGCTCTCTCGGAAAGTTTGAGTCGAGAAGTGTCATGTGGCCTAACGAAATGTATTCTTTCATGAATGTAAGGTACATAGCACGTATGTCCTCTTGATTGGCAAGACGTCGCTCAAGGGAAAGAAAACGTCTTCGAGCTGTATCAAAAGATGAGCCTAGGCTTTGAGTGCGACACTTGAAGACGACCCGAGGGCAATCGAGTTACGTTTTCAACGAATGATTTCTCGCAAAGTTCTTGTTCTGGGGTGTACAATGAAGTGTTTTTAGAATTCGGAATTGTTTCCAACTCCCAGAACCTTTTAATTATGTCGTCAATCGAATCTTGCTCTTGCACAGAGTTAACTAGCATATTCTGTAGATTTGTACCTTCCTGAGACGATTCAACCAAGAACTGTATTTTGTAATGTGGGTAAATCGTCGCTCATCCTTATTTGACCCGCACTCAGCAGGTCAAAAAATGTATCAGCTCCTAACAATAAATCAACACGTTGGGATTTGAAGAACCATGGATCAGCCAACGGTATATCAATGGGTATTTTACAATTTGAAATGGATAGGCCTTTCTCTGGGGTATGAGACGAAATCGATTTAAGCAAGCTAAACTCACAGCTCATTTCGAACGATGAGTTGCGCGATGCGACTTGCGCTTGAACTATTTGTTGAGAGGAAGATAGAGATGATCCAATTCCAAGTAGGCTGATATTCTTTCGCTCCCTTTTTAACTGTAAATTCTTTGCCATTTCATTGGTCATAAAATTAACCTGCGATCCAGAATCTATTATCTGCGTGATTAGATGATGATATTATGCTTTGCTGAGCAGACGATAGGTGTTCCACACTGTTGTTTTCATTTGGATCGTTAGTGTAACGATGAAGAAGTGTGTGATGTGGTTTGCTACATACTCTACAGTGTGATGACTTGCATGACGACACATTGTGTGCCTTTCTTAAGCAATTAAGACACAATGGGGTACTTTTAGCGAATTTGAAACGATCGGTAACATTAGTTGTGCTAAACGAGTTGCAAGAGGTAATAAAGTGATCTTTGCTTTTGCAAAATACGCATTTGTATGCTTGTGCTTGATTTTGCTCGAGCTTTGTTGTGGCTAATGAAGTTTTTGAATTTCTTTTGGTCAAAGAGTCATCCGTACTGTTGCGAGCTTTTTTTGTATGGAAGAGGTCTCTTTCGCAGACAAATGCTGATATCGCTTGTTAAGTGCTTTAACGCAATCAGCCCAAAGGGGAACTTTATTGTAATCAAGATTCTCTTCCCAACGAGCTTTTGTATCTGAATCCACCTTGCTCATAACTAAATGAATTAACATCCGACTCGCTACTTCCCTCGAGCTGCCAATTGATAGTTGCTCTAAGAGCACTTGCAGAAGGTTGACTCGTTGATGGCAAATCGAACAACTTTGCTACGGTATCAAAAAAGATTAGATAGCTATTGTCGTAGACTGATTTAAGTGCCTCCAAGGCCTTTGGATAATTAGCAGGTGTTACTTGGAAGGCTTTGACTGTTCCCAACGCTGATTTTTCGAGGGATGCTAAAAGATGATTGAACTTCTCGATATTTGTGAGACTGTCATCGCTATCTACTATGCTTTCGAATAGTCCAATAAAGTTTTTGAATCCGGAATAAATGCCGCTGAATTGGGCAGTTTAACAGAAGGAAAATGACGAAAGCGCTCTGATCCATTTCCAGATTTGTTTTTCCCTTTACCTGCACCAAGACTCATTAATGCGGCCTTTGCTGAAATGCAAAGCTCTTCTAGCTCAGCTCTAGATGCTAGTGCCGGATTGATCCTATCGATATCTGCTTGGACTCTAAATGCATTTTTTACATAATCGTTTAAGATGTCCAAGCGGCATTCTAACTCCGCTGAGATAAAACTAATATTTAGCCCATCAACGTCTTTTTTAATACGAGCGATGTCCTTTATAATGTTTTGACGCTCGAACAATAAGTCATCCATATCTGATCTCTCTAGTTGAGATTTGCCTCTGCTTAACTGCGTTCTGGTCATTGTACTAACTACAGCAGTCACTGTAAAACTGTTGCGAGATGTCAATTTTTGGCAATTGAACTATGGAAGTCTATGTAAGTATGGCGACAAAGACCGTTTATGTGTTTATATTGGAAATGGGTAAAGGTGTATATATATAGCGAGGAAGGACCAACCTAAACGAGATGAAGTGAATGATGGACAAATCTGTATAGGCACGTGTGTGTGTGTTCAACGAGCTGGCACCGATTGCAATTTAAATTTGAGTTTGATTTACTTCTATGCAAATGGCGCTTCCGTAATTATATGCAACCCGACTGAAGCTAGCAGTTTGATAAGTTAGCTCAAAATCGCTTTACATCGGTAACAACAACAAACAAAATGCGATGAAAAGTTTGCTTCTAATAAGCATTAGGTTGGTATAATAATTGACTGTGAACCACTTGACTGTACGAACTGTTCGTGCACTGCTTGTCACATGCGTGCATTGCATTCGCGTAATGCACTGCTTGTTTTTCTATTTTTTTTTTTTTTTAATTCACTGGTTGTATATGACACTCACACACACTACCTAGTTTGTTCAATATCAAACTAATTTATGTAGTTACTTGCTTGTATCAAAATTTCTAAATGTTGATTACCTGCGGCACAGCGTTGGTTTGCTTACACTTGCAGCGTGAGTTGCTGCTCATATTCCAACGATGATTTGACACTTGGTCCAACGACGAGCACCACTTCCAAATCCCACGCAGAGCAATCCAACGTTGCGCGACAACGAACAACAGTTCCAATGCAGAGTTAATCCAAAGTTGCGCGACAATGAGCAACAATTCCAATGCAGAGCAAATCCAGGTCTAACCACAACTTTTCCACAGCAGAGTAGCGCTCTAGAGTTCACCCTGGGGCGCCAAAATGTTAAGGTATTTCCAATGTGTCGGTGGACACAAGCAACGAATTCGGAGCACGTGCTGCTGAGGCTATCAAAGAATGTAGAAGTTTTTTTTCAGGAGAAATTCAACCATTCGATTTCGTTTTCAAATTACAAGAGAGCTTTATTTTCGTTAGAGATCGCAGACTTCAATAGCGATGGCCTTTTTTTGATTGATAGTAACGAGTATTCATTTCAATAGCTGTAGATAGTATTCATTTAACATTTCAATAACTATCTATAGTTCACTACCTAACTAATATATGTGATAACAAATGATCTGACTTAACACTCCCCGCGTTGAACGAACGTTCAAGAGAAAGGCAACGGGGCGACTTTAGTCTTGACTTCGACCACGCGGACTTTTCCATCAGAACCTGGAACGGCGTTGAAAATGAGCCCTAGCATCCATTGTTGCGGAGGCATGTTGTCTTCGTGGAGAAGTACAACGGTTCCTTTGTTGACGTTGGGTGCGTCTCTTGTCCATTTGTTCCGCTGCTGTAGACTTAGAAGATAATCGCGTGACCAGTCCCTCCAGAATCGTAGTTTGATTGCGCAAATGAGCTGCCATCTCTGCAAATACGACACGGCAGCCTCCCAGAGTCCTGCGAAATGAGGAGCTCTTGGCGGTATGAAGGCGAACTCTATTCCTTTTGTCCTTTTGGGCATCGAATTGATTGCGAAGATCCTGAAGTTCCCGAGCTGGTCCCACAAAATTCGTGGCATTGTCGCAGTATATTCTTTTGGGATGTCCTCTTCTTCCCACGAATCTGGATAGACACATTATAAAGGCGTTAGAAGAAAGATCGTGAACAAGCTCTAAGTGTACTGCTTTTGTTACGAAGCACACAAAAACAGCCAAATACATTTTTATTGGAGATTTGCCTCGGATTCTTAATGAGATGTGGAACGGACCACAGAAGTCGACTCCGCTTATGCTGAAAGGCAACTCGACGGACACTCGATCCGCAGGAAGATTTAACATGATTTGGGACGACAGTTTCGGTTTATACCGAAAACAATGTATGCATTGCCGCACAATAGTCGAGCATATTTGACGAGCGTTGATTAACCAAATTCTCTGTCGGAGCATGCCGACAAGTATTCTGGGTCCCGCATGACAGTTTGAGCGAAGCAAGTGCTGTATGTAAAGTTTTATAAAGGAACAATTCTTGGGCATACGCAAAGGGAACTTGACAGAGTGTGCAAGTGGGGCTTGGAGCAAACGTCCACCTACTCTTAATAGTGAAAGCTCGCGCTTGCCGATACTTTGATTATGTATGAAAGGGTTTAGTTTTTGATAAGAAGGCGACAAGAGTTTGGAGTTGCTTAATTTATCGATTTCATCGTGAAACGCATGTTGTTGAACTCCGCAAACGATAGTGAGAAATGCTTCTTCCAGTTCCTGCACCGTCGGGGCCAGTGATACGAATTTCATGCCGTTTTTCCTGTTGATGAAACGATACATATAGCTAACGATGCGTAATGCTTTATTATATGATGATGTGTTTTCAACCACGTCTAGTATCGGATTATTTGGTACCTTGACTACGGTAAGGATTGTCGCCGATTTACGCATTTCGCAATTTAATTGCTCTTCTGTTAAAGCAAAATGTGAATTCAATGGCCACTCCTTGTCCTCGAGTTTGAGGAATGTGAAATTGAGCAACCGCGAGAGATGAGATCTGCGGGATTTTCCTTTGAAGGAACGTGTCTCCATATGACGCTGTCTGTTAGCTCCTGGATTTCCGCTACACGATTGGATACAAACGTGCACAGAGTAGATGAATGCGTCTTAATCCAATGCAACGTAACTTCAGAGTCGGACCAAAATGTAACTTTGTTTACTGGAAAGTCAATTATTTGGCTCACAGTATCCCACAATTTTGCTAGTAAGTGCGCCGCACACAGTTCAAGGCGTGGAATGGACTTAGTTTTTAATGGAGCTTCTTTTGATTTGGCTGCTAATAAGCGGACAGAAATGTTTGATTGCTGCTCTACTCGTACATATAAGCAACATCCATAAGCTCTTACGGAAGCATCTGCGAATCCGAGAATTTGGCAAAACGAATCGTTTATAACACCGATGTGTCGAGGCAAGGATATAGACTCAAGATTTGAAAGACATTGTGTCACGTTTTCCCATTCCCTTTGTAATGTCAGGGGGATCGGCTCATTCCAGTCGAGCTTGTGAAGCCAAGTATCTTGTATAAGCATTTTTGCCTTTGTGATGATTGGGCATACAAGACCTAAGGGGTCATATAACTTGGCGGTAACTGATAGCATTGATTTTTTCGTTGGTATAGCACTGGAGATGGAGTTATTCATCGAATATTTGAAAATGTCAGCGATGGGATCCCACATAAGTCCTAATGTTTTTGTGTCTGAACATTCACCAATTTGAATGGTTGAATCATCTTGCTTACTATTGTTAATTGGATGGTTAGATGACCACTTTGCAAGTGAAATTCCAGCTGATTCTAAAATACAAACTAACTCTTGGCACAAACGACTAAGCTGATCTGTAGTATCAGCTCCTGACAGAAGGTCATCAACATAAAAATCATGAACAAGTGCGTGTGAACCTATAGGATGAGATGTGGCATACAGCTCACTAAGGTGCGTTAAGCATCGAATTGCTAAAAACGGCGCACATGCTGTGCCGTATGTAGCGGTATTTAGTTGATAAGTTTTTAGAGGCTCACTTTCTGTCTCTCTCCATACTATAAGTTGTAACGCTCTTTGTGTCTCGTCAATTTGAATTTGACGGTACATCTTGGTGATGTCTGAGGTAACAGCGTATTTGCGAAAGCGAAATCTTAGCAATGTTGCAAATAAACTGGGCTGAATTGTTGGACTAACCATAAGAATATCGTTTAATGAAATTTGCGTTGAGGTTTTGCTTGATGCATCGAAAACGACGCGCAATTTATTGGAGGTACTTTGCGATCTTAGCACACATTGATGTGGTATATAATAATGTGGCTCTCTCGGAAAGTTTGAGTCGAGAAGTGTCATGTGGCCTAACGAAATGTATTCTTTCATGAATGTAAGGTACATAGCACGTATGTCCTCTTGATTGGCAAGACGTCGCTCAAGGGATAGAAAACGTCTTCGAGCTGTATCAAAAGATGAGCCTAGGCTTTGAGTGCTTGTCTTTAATGGCAGAGACACTTGAAGACGACCCGAGGGCAATCGAGTTACGTTTTCAACGAATGATTTCTCGCAAAGTTCTTGTTCTGGGGTGTACAATGAAGTGTTTTTAGAATTCGGAATTGTTTCCAACTCCCAGAACATTTTAATTATGTCGTCAATCGAATCTTGCTCTTGCACAGAGTTAACTAGCATATTCTGTAGATTTGTAGCTTCCTGAGACGATCCAACCAAGAACTGTATTTTGTAATGTGGGTAAATCGTCGCTCATCCTTATTTGACCCGCACTCAGCAGGTCAAAAAATGTATCAGCTCCTAACAATAAATCAACACGTTGGGATTTGAAGAACCATGGATCAGCCAACGGTATATCATTGGGTATTTTACAATTTGAAATGGATAGGCCTTTCTCTGGGGTATGAGACGAAATCGATTTAAGCAAGCTAAACTCACAGCTCATTTCGAACGATGAGTTGCGCGATGCGACTTGCGCTTGAACTATTTGTTGAGAGGAAGATAGAGATGATCCAATTCCAAGTAGGCTGATATTCTTTCGCTCCCTTTTTAACTGTAAATTCTTTGCCATTTCATTGGTCATAAAATTAACCTGCGATCCAGAATCTATTATCTGCGTGATTAGATGATGATATTATGCTTTGCTGAGCAGACGATAGGTGTTCCACACTGTTGTTTTCATTTGGATCGTTAGTGTAACGATGAAGAAGTGTGTGATGTGGTTTGCTACATACTCTACAGTGTGATGACTTGCATGACGACACATTGTGTGCCTTTCTTAAGCAATTAAGACACAATGGGGTACTTTTAGCGAATTTGAAACGATCGGTAACATTAGTTGTGCTAAACGAGTTGCAAGAGGTAATAAAGTGATCTTTGCTTTTGCAAAATACGCATTTGTATGCTTGTGCTTGATTTTGCTCGAGCTTTGTTGTGGCTAATGAAGTTTTTGAATTTCTTTTGGTCAAAGAGTCATCCGTACTGTTGCGAGCTTTTTTTGTATGGAAGAGGTCTCTTTCGCAGACAAATGCTGATATCGCTTGTTAAGTGCTTTAACGCAATCAGCCCAAAGGGGAACTTTATCGTAATCAAGATTCTCTTCCCAACGAGCTTTTGTATCTGAATCCACCTTGCTCATAACTAAATGAATTAACATCCGACTCGCTACTTCCCTCGAGCTGCCAATTGACAACAAGGACTCATAAAGAGCGCTTACCGAATCGATAGTTGCTCTAAGAGCACTTGCAGAAGGTTGACTCGTTGATGGCAAATCGAACAACTTTGCTACGGTATCAAAAAATATGAGACAGCTATTGTCGTAGACTGATTTAAGTGCCTCCAAGGCCTTTGGATAATTAGCAGGTGTTACTTGGAAGGCTTTGACTGTTCCCAACGCTGATTTTTCGAGGGATGCTAAAAGATGATTGAACTTCTCAATATTTGTGAGACTGTCATCGCTATCTACTATGCTTTCGAATAGTCCAATAAAGTTTTTGAATCCGGAATAAATGCCGCTGAATTGGGCAGTTTAACAGAAGGAAAATGACGAAAGCGCTCTGATCCATTTCCAGATTTGTTTTTCCCTTTACCTGCACCAAGACTCATGAATGCGGCCTTTGCTGAAATGAAAAGCTCTTCTAGCTCAGCTCTAGATGCTAGTGCCGGATTGATCCTATCGATATCTGCTTGGACTCTAAATGCATTTTTTACATAATCGTTTAAGATGTCCAAGCGGCATTCTAACTCCGCTGAGATAAAACTAATATTTAGCCCATCAACGTCTTTTTTAATACGAGCGATGTCCTTTATAATGTTTTGACGCTCGAACAATAAGTCATCCATATCTGATCTCTCTAGTTGAGATTTGCCTCTGCTTAACTGCGTTCTGGTCATTGTACTAACTACAGCAGTCACTGTAAAACTGTTGCGAGATGTCAATTTTTGGCAATTGAACTATGGAAGTCTATGTAAGTATGGCGACAAAGACCGTTTATGTGTTTATATTGGAAATGGGTAAAGGTGTATATATATAGCGAGGAAGGACCAACCTAAACGAGATGAAGTGAATGATGGACAAATCTGTATAGGCACGTGTGTGTGTGTTCAACGATGCCACGAGCTGGCACCGATTGCAATTTAAATTTGAGTTTGATTTACTTCTATGCAAATGGCGCTTCCGTAATTATATGCAACCCGGCTGAAGCTAGCAGTTTGATAAGTTAGCTCAAAATCACTTTACATCGGTAACAACAACAAACAAAATGCGATGAAAAGTTTGCTTCTAATAAGCATTAGGTTGGTATAATAATTGACTGTGAACCACTTGACTGTACGAACTGTTCGTGGACTGCTTGTCACATGCGTGCATTGCATTCGCGTAATGCACTGCTTGTTTTTCTATTTTTTTTTTTTTTTAATGCACTGGTTGTATTTGACACTCACACACACTACCTAGCTTGTTCAATATCAAACTAATTTATGTAGTTACTTGCTTGTATCAAAACTTCTAAATGTTGATTACCTGCGGCACAGCGTTGGTTTGCTTACACTTGTAGCGTGAGTTGCTGCTCATATTCCAACGATGATTTGACACTTGGTCCAACGACGAGCACCACTTCCAAATCCCACGCAGAGCAATCCAACGTTGCGCGACAACGAACAACAGTTCCAATGCAGAGTTAATCCAAAGTTGCGCGACAATGAGCAACAATTCCAATGCAGAGCAAATCCAGGTCTAACCACAACTTTTCCACAGCAGAGTAGCGCTCTAGAGTCCACCCGGGGGCGCCAAAATGTTAAGGTATTTCCAATGTGTCGGTGGACACAAGCAACGAATTCGGCGCACGTGCTGCTGAGGCTATCAAAGAATGTAGAAGTTTTTTATGAGGAGAAATTCAACCATTCGATTTCGTTTTCAAATTACAAGAGAGCTTTATTTTCGTTAGAGATCGCAGACTTCAATAGCGATGCAGTTTTTTTTTGATTGATAGTAACGAGTATTCATTTCAATAGCTGTAGATAGTATTCATTTAACATTTCAATAACTATCTATAGTTCACTACTTAACTAATATATGTGATAACAAATGATCTGACTTAAAAGGAACAATCGGTCGAAAATCAAGTTTTAGTGTGAAAAACTTTGTTTTATGAGATATCTCAACCAAACTGATACAATATGCATATGATTTAGATTAATATATTCTGTCCAAAGTTGGTTCAAATCGGTACACTATATCAGCCATGAGACCAATCGGGCAAAAATCAAGTCTTAGTATGAAAAACTTTTTTGTTTTATGAGATATCGCAACCAAACTGATAAAATATGCATAAGATTTAGTTTTATATATCCTGTCCAAAATTGGTTTGAATCGGATTACTATATCATATAGCTGCCATGGGACCGATCGGGCGAAAATCAAGTCTTAGTAAGAAAAACTTTTTTGTTTTATGAGATATCTCAACCAAACTATTACAGTATGCAAATAACTTGGTTTTATATATTATGTCCAAAGTTGGTTAAAATCTGACCACTATATCATATAGCGCACATAGGAACAATCGGTCGAAAATCAAATTTTAGTATGAAAAAATTGTATGTTTTATGAGATATCTCAACAAAACTTATGGAATATGTTATGAAGTTAGTCATATATATTCTGACTGAAGTTGCTGTCATTAAAAAAAGTAGTCGGAAATGTATTACAACGCTTTGCAACAGCATCTAGCGAGCAAAATATTCTTTAATTATTGTAGTCTTTTCTATTTCTATAGTAGGTACGGGGTCTCCGACAGTCGAGTATGGTCGACTGGCTGGGGGTTGGCTAGCGAAGCGAGCAGGGGGCGGAGCCCCCTTGTTATTATTGAAATTGTAGCTACCGCTGCAATTGCCTCTACTTCTTTGAGGATAGTAACTACCTCCTCTATTATTGCGGCCTCTCTGAAATAATACTGTACTCGCACTTCCAGTCATTTCTGTTTGGATATATTTACCCATTACATCATTGAATGTAACGAAGTTACCGGCTTCCAGTATTACTTTTAGTTTCTCGTGCTCATAATTTTTAATCATTGCAGAAATAGACTCGTTTGTTGAGAATTTTTCCGCATTGTTTGGGTCTAGGCCGTCATCAATAAAGGTTGCCTCCAATTGCGTTCGCATATTGTCCATTTCGGCTGCATACTGGGAAGCAGTTTTGCCTTTTTGTTTTATATTCAGTAACAAGGCTGCAAACCGCCAAAATTTTGGCAAAGGTTCGCTTCGATGGTTCAAACCAAACAGCAACACGTAGGTTCGGTTCGCGAACCGGTTTATATACCTTCTAAACCCAAGGTTTAGGTTCGAACCTTGGTTTAATTTAGTGCAAAACAAAAATTTAATTTGATATTAAAATGTCCTATTATTTTATGATCACTGCGAACGGCAGTTCGCTCTAGTGACGAAAGCAGCACGAAGGGTGCGAAAGGCGACTAGCAATATATACAGCTAATTTGGAAAATTTGCTACGACTGTCCGATCAGATCGAGTTATATACCGATCGATGGCGTACTAAAACTTTTGCTAGCACACCTGGTTCATGAGATAAGGGGGTGTAAGTGGGAGGGAAAAAATTTAAATAATTGCAGCTAATGGGGTCGTTGGGGCTTTTTGTTAAAATATTTTCTTTTATAAAAATTCTTATCAAAAATACGTGTCGATTGATACCCCGATCACCCAAATCCGATAACTGGTTCAAAAGATAATCAAATTTGAAATTTTTAGTGGACTTCTCAAAATGAGATGAAAAGTCAGTTTGTTTGTCGATTTGTTTGTTTGCATGAACGCGCAAAAAAAGCGAAAATGTAATGATGGGGATTCATTTTTTTTCGAAAATCTAGAAATGTTTGTTCTATGATTTTTTGAATTTCCCGCTAGTTAAGCGGGAAAACGCTATTTCCTGTAAAATTGAAACCCCAATAGTTTGCAAAGAAGCTACAGATATATCCTATATATCATTGGAAAGGTGAGTTTGAGGGCTTTTTGACGTACCTTCAAACTTTTTTTCTAAAGTACTCAGGTAACATTTTACAGGTAAAATAAGGTTTTTTAGCTTATATTTTGGCGATTTCTGACAAAACGGCTCTAACGATTTTTATTAAATTTATGTATGTTTAAATTCTGCGTTTTTTGGTATATAACACATAAATTTTGGTTGACGGGTTTGGAAGATATTGCCTGTTAACTGAATATATATATTTTTCCATCGGTCGAAAATCACGTTTTAGTTCGAAAATCACGTTTTAGTACTAAAAACTTTTTGGTTTTATGAGATATCTCAACCAAACTGATAAAATACGCATTTTACATTGTTTTATATATCCTGACCAAAGTTGGTTCAAATCGGACCACTATATCATAAAGCTGTCATAGGACCGATCGGATCAAAATTAGGTTTTAGTATGAAAAACTTTTTTGTTTTACGAGATATTTTAACCAAATTGATAGAATATGCATTTAAGTTAGTTTTATACATCCTGAGCGAAATTGGTTCATATCGGACAGCTATATTATATAGCTGTCATAGGACCGATCTGGTCAAAATTAAGTTTTAGTATGAAAAAGTTTTTTGATTTATGAGATATTTTAACCAAATTGATAGAATATGCATTATATGATTAAGTTAGTTTTATACATCCTGACCGAAATTGGTAACCGGTAATCAAACTACTATATCATATAGCTGTCATAGGACCGATCTGGTCAAAATTAGGTTTTAGTATGAAAAACTTTTTTGATTTATAAGATATTTTAACCAAATTGATAGAATATGCATTTAAGTTAGTTTTATACATCCTGACCGAAATTGGTTCATATCGGACTGCTATATCATATAGCTGTCATAGGACCGATCTGGTCAAAATTAGGTTTTAGTATGAAAAACTTTTTTGATTTATGAGATATTTTAACCAAATTGATAGAATATGCATTTAAGTGAGTTTTATACATCCTGACCAAAATTGGTAACCGGTGATCAAACCACTATATCATATAGCTAACATAGGACCGATCGGGCGAAAAGTCTTAGTATGAAAAGTAGACAGTAGTAACGCGAGCGAAGCAAACAGGGGCGGAGTCTCTTAGCTATATTTTTTACTATCTCCCTGCATTTATGATAAAGTTAAAATGTCAAAAGCAAAAGCAATTGCAAAAATTTCTGATACCCCACAAAAAAAACCTCTACACGAGGTAAAAGTCTAGTGACGAAAGCAATTTTTAGATCCAAAATTTCTGATATCCAATTGTGTGACGAGCAAAATTCAGTTTATTATAAAAACTTTAAATAAAAATAAAAATTATTAAAAAAAAAAATAAACACGAAAATTGGTATTCGGCACTGTGCAAAAAGTAATTTTTATGTACAAAGAAGCTCGCCCTTTTTGAGCACAGTGCACAATGCCAATTTTAGTGTTTTTTTTTTTTTAATAATTTTTATTTTTATTTAAAGTTTTTATAATAAACTGAATTTTTGCTCGTCACACAATTGGATATTAGATATTTTGGAGCTAAAAATTGCTTTCGTCACTAGACTTTTACCTCGTGTAGAGGTTTTTTTGTGGGTTTTCATTTCTCGATAAGCACTAAATTCGAAGAAAAGTTTCGATTGTAGATCATTTAGTGCTGCAAATGAACTACGATGAACTAACTCTAGTAAGTTGTCGATGTTTTCATAGAAATTTATTCAATCAACTCGATACATCGTCGCTTTTGCGAAAACTGAGCTATCGATATTTTGATGTATTTTCACATCAGTAGTAAAAGAATGAATTTTATTTCAGAAATGGGCTCGGTTCAGGTTCGGGTTCAAGGAGTATACAACATCAAATGTTCGGTTCATGATCCGATTCGGATTGCTTAAAAACCCGAACCGAACCGGTTCAGTGAGGTTCGGTTCAGAATCGGTTTGCAGCCTTGTTCAGTAATTTAGCTTTTAATACGTCGGGAGATTCTCCTTTTACGTTATCTTTAAGCTTATTTATTATTCCGGATATAGTAGATTCATTTTGTACTTTGTACAGAACTGTGCCGGTTATTTTTGATTTAATAACCTCATCTGCTATATCCTCCTGGTGTCCTTTAGTTCTTTCCACAATGCGTAAAGCAGTTAGGAATCTGTTTAATGATAGCTTTTTACCATCAAATTCAGGGACTGAAGGGGAAACCTGCTTCACGTATTCCCTGTCTAATGCTACCTGGTTAGTCATTGTTTCTGTATTTTCTTGGAGCGTTTCATTGTCACTATCAATGTCAATATCTGGATTGATTATTGGTTTAGACTCATCTAAGTCTTCTAACTGGTTCTCGTTGAATTCTGCTAACAGGTTTGGATCTTCTGGGATTGTTATTACAATATTACGTCTAGTACCAATATTATGTAATCTGGTTTTTAAACTTATTACAATTTTCTGACATATATTTTTATGCACCTGCGTTAATCTATCATTAGCTTTGTTTATTGTATTTACTATGTTATTATATTGAGCTGTTAATATTTGCGCGTGATGTACCAATGTATCTGACTTTATTGTTTTATCAGAATTGATACATTTGTATGATTTTTCGAACTTGTCTTTATAATCATTTATTTTCTTAGCTAATGCATTTCATTCTATTGTCTAATAGAAAATGGAGTTTTTAGCGGTGTATGCGCAGCATCAATATGGTTTCTGTGCCTAGTATTGCAAGTGTTTCGCTGATAGTTTTTAACATTACATTAGATAATGTATTCAACACCATGCCCTTTTCAGTTTTGGAACAACCGATTAATGGGCTTGCAATACTTTGAAAAGTTTCTATGTATTCGTTTTCAAATTCAGTTATTTTAATAAATTCCAGATGTTTTTGCAATATTTGTAATGCGTTTATTGTAAAATTTGGTTCTTTATTATAGATTTCGTTTATTATGCTTATCATATTATATAATTTCTAAATTGTCTGCTCTACTTGCATATCTTTTCTTTATGCACTTATTGTGCACCTTATATAATTTAGTTTGCACATTTGCTAGTTGAAAAATTAAATGCTTTTATCTAATTTATTATTTTTAAAAAAGAACGAAAGTTGGTGGCTTTTAAAACGACGAGCGAGAACAACGAAAAAGAAGCGGCGATTCGTGCTTAGTAAGTTTAATTCGACAACTGACAACTTCAATGTTCTTAAGCCTAGCTCTAACTTATGGTGGCGAAGCGAGGCGAATTCGCTCTGAGAGCGACCAACGAAAGCTTTTATTATGCTCTCGCTTCGCCCTAAACCTAAATTACACTAGACTTCATAGTACTCGATAAAGAATAAAAACAACGCGTTGAACTGCGCCAACATCGGCCACCATGAAGCATTGTTGCTTCATTGAACTGGCAGCCGCGCCAGCTTATGGATAGGCCTCTTAAACGACCCTCCATTGGACGTCCTAAGATCGCCGACCCGCATGACGCCGTCCTCTCCTCTATGGACCGCCGTTACTCTGCCGACCAGCCAATTCTGGGGCGGCAGGTTGTCCTCGGCGACGACCACCAGCTCTCCAAGGGCGACATCTGGCAGGCGGTGATGCCACTTGGTCCGTGCTTGGAGTCCCAGGACATACTCCTTGGACCATCGCCGCCAGAACTGTCGCTTGAGCGACGAGACAGCTCGCCATCGATTTAAGCAAGTCAGGCCCTGCTGGTCCGGGGCCCGCTCTGCTGGCATTGCTGCTAGTGCTCCTCCCACTAGCAGGTGGCCCGGAGTTAGTGCCTCGCCGTCGCTGGGATCGTCGCTGAGTGCTCCGATTGGCCGTGAGTTGAGCACGGCTTCCACTGCCAGCAGCGTTGTCTGCAGCTCCTCTGCTGTCAGCAACAGGCTGCCTACCGTCCGTAGGAGTAGGTGCTTTGCAGACTTCACACCTGCCTCCCACAGACCCCCGAAGTGCGGAGCTCTTGGCGGTATGATCGCAAATTCGCATCCGCTTCTTGATGCGAATTCGCGAATTGTGTCCGCCACCTCCTCGATTTGAGTCCGCAACATATACGTAGGCTTTCCACGCAAGGTCGTGCTAATTGGGCCACAAAAATCAACACCACATATAGAAAATGGGTGGAGTGCTCGGAGTCGATCTGCTGGCAAATTACCAATTATTTGGGTTAGCAGACGAGGCTTGCATTCAAAGCAAGGGATACAAGATCTCACTGTCTGGCGACAGACCTCTTGAGCATTAACGAGCCAAATTCGCTCACGAAGAATACTCACGAGCGCTCTCGGGCCAGCATGACAATTCGTTAAATGCAGGTATCTAATGCAGCTTCTAGCAAATTGCGAGCTTTTAGGGCGTAGCATCGGAAACTTGGCATCATATGAAAAAGGAGCATTTGCAAGTCGTCCCCCCACTCGCATCAACGTAAAGGAGCACCAAGATCCATTATAATCATGTATAAATGGATTGAGACGCTGCAGGCTATGACCCACACGCGTGCCCTTTCGAAGGATGTGACTTGATCCAATGAAGTGTAACTTCAGAATCAGACCAAAGAACAGTCCGTTCAATTGGTAATCGTATAAGATTTCTGATTCGGTGATAGAGATCTGCGAGAAGGTGAGCCGCGCACAACTCGAGTCTAGGAAGAGTCTTAGTCTTGAGGGGGGCTACTTTGGATTTAGATGTCCACAAGGAGTCACGATAACCTTCTGTAGTATTAATGCGTATATATACACATGCGCCAAACGCTCGCATTGATGCGTCGGCAAAGCCATGTTTCTCAATCGGTGAAGTTGGCTCTGTAAATACATATCGTGGTATTTTGATTCTTTGCAACTGAATCAAAGTTGATTTTAATTGATGCCACGAGTTATCCAAGCTCATAGGGATTGATTCATCCCAATCCAGCCTTTGTAGCCAGAACTCTTGGAGCAACATCTTTGCCTTGATAATCAGCGGGCTTAACAAGCCGAGCGGATCAAATAACCGCGATGACACCGAGAGAATATTCCGTTTTGTCGCTCTAAGACCCATGAATGAATCGTCTATCTTAAATTGAAAGACATCTTCATTTGGCAACCACAGCACCAGTGTTTTGGTTGTATCAGACTCTGAGATCGTTATCGGCTTAGCTGTATTGGTTGCGGAGAACTCAGGAGCATTCGAAAACCATTTGGTTAACTCGAAACCTGCGCCTAGAAGGATTTGCGCTACTTCAGATTTAATTATTTGAAGGTTCTCTACGCATGCAGCACCAGTTAATAAATCATCAACGTAAAAATCGTGCCTGATAACGTCAGCAGCTTTTGTGTGTGACAATTCAATCATGTCACTTAGCTTTGTTAAACACCGTATTGCCAAAAATGGGGCTGGCGCAGTGCCATACGTTACAGTGCTTAACCTGAAGGACCTCAAAGAATCTGATGGGTTCTTTCGCCACACTACAAGCTGAAAATTTCGATCTGCTTCATGCATCATGACTTGCCTGTACATCTTTTTGATGTCAGCTGTCAGAGCATACTTGTGTAGTCGAAATCTAAGCAGAGTCGAATACAGCTCTTCTTGAATAGTCGGTCCAACCATCAAAAGGTCATTCAACGCAACTTGAGACGAAGTACGACAAGATGCGTCAAAAACGACGCGTAACTTCGTCGACGTGCTCTGTGGTCTTAGGACACACTGGTGCGGAATGAAATAGTGGGGAGTACTTGGAATTTGAGTATCTATTTCAGAAATGTGGCCAAGGGAAACATATTCTTCCATAAATTCCAAGTACATACGCTTTAGCTCAGGATCACGAGACAAGCGTTTTTCGAGCGACATAAAACGACGCTTAGCAACCTCGAAAGAGTTGCCAAGCTGATTTGGATCCGACTTAAATGGTAGTCGTACTTCAAATCGACCTGACGGCAATATTTTTAAATTATCTAGAAAGTGGCTCTCACATAACTGGTGTTCAACTGTTTGAACTTTTTTAGGTGACGGCAATTCTTCCAATGACCAAAACTTCCGCAATGTTGTGTCTATAGAGGTATATGTTTCTTCCTGACAAGTTAGGTTTACTACCTGAGCCGTCTTGGGACCTGTCGGCGTATAACGCCCTGAGACAATCCAACCAACCAGATTTTTTTGCAGAATCGGGCAATTTGGACCTTGTTTAATTTGACCGACAGAAAGAAGTTCAAAGAACGTCTCAGCTCCGATGAGCATGTCGATCTTCTGTGCCTTGTGGAAATATGGATCAGCCAATTGCAGGTTCTCAGGGATTTTCCAACCATTAACATTGACCGTGTGGTCAGGCTGATAACCAGAAATGGTTTTCAAGACCCACAGGTCTAATGAAAACTCACTGCAATTGACTCGCGACTTCACCACTGTGTGTATCTTGCTCTTAACTTGTGTATTGCATTGAGCAATTCCAAGTAAATTGATACTAGACTCTTCTCGACGCAGTTGCAATCGTTGAGCTAGCTCGTCTGTTACGCAATTAATTTGCGATCCAGAATAGAGCAGAGCCCTGGCTAAAACGAAATCGCCACTTTTCGTTTTAACACTAACGACTGCTGTAGCTAGGATCACATTATCTGACACATTCGCATGCATGGACGCATGTGAAGTCGGTGGATGATCCTGGGCGGAGTCAGAGGGTGATGGAACAGCGTATGGTGTGAGCGATTGCATACTCTGCACTTATTTGCCTTGCATTTGGCAACAGAATGTCCCTTCAGAAGGCAATTCGCCTTGGCGAATTCAAACCGCTGCAGCACTGGTTGCGCGGAATATGTGGAACAATTCAATATTGAATGATCTTCGGAATGACAGAAAACACATTGAGGGGACACCTGATTGTTTCTAACACTGGCCACAGAACAGGAAAACGAACTTCGATTATGGTTTTTAGAAACAGCCTTAGACTCTGTCTTAGAGGACTCGGACAAGAATTTCGCTGAAGCTTCATCGGACAGATTCTGAAATCTAAGATTAAGGACTGCTTCGCAATCACTCCACATTGGAATGCTGGCATAATCGAGTTGATCCTTCCATTTTTGTTTGGTCATTGGGTCAACATTTTTCATAACTAGATGAATGAGAATTGCATTGCAAATCTTTTTATCATCACCTATCGAGAGAAGTGAGCCATATATTGCAGACACCGTGTCAATCATTGAACGAAAAGCTGCAGCAGAAGGCCGCTCGATCTTTGGCAAGTCAAAGAGAGCTGAAATATTCTCACTGAATATTTGACATTCATTGTCATAAGCCTTCTATAAGCTTTCTAATGCCTTTATATAATTGTCCTCGGTGACTTGGAACGCTTTAATAGTGCCCAAAGCTGCACCAGAGAGACACGATATTAAATAATTGTACTTCTCAATCGTTTCGATCGTCTGACTATCATTATCAACCAGTTTTGTAAATAAGCCTATAAAATTCTTGAACTCAGAGTATTTCCCACTAAACTTCGGAAGTGTAAGATGCGGAAGACGTTTGTGTGGATTCGCAGCAGGGATGACTGCTTTCGTTGTAGGATTGAGTCCCTTTATGATGGACCGTAAACGAGCTTTAGTCGTTATGCAGAGCTCTTCCAGCTCTAGCCTATATTCATCGTCCGGATCAAAAGCTTCTACTCGAGTTTGATATCTTAAAGCGCTATCTATATGTGAGGCCAACATTTCTAGTCTACATTCTAATTCTGTAGGGTCAAGGTTTAATTTACCTTCAGCAATTTGGTCATGTAAACGAAGTATACTTTTAACGCACACATGTTGTTTCTTTTTGCATCATCGTAAGTCTCCTTAGTGTTTGCCATTTCGATAATTAAATTCGATTATCCTTGCAAAATAAAAATAATTCGAATCTATTATTCGATTAAATAATTATTAACTTTAATTAGTATCGAAATAAAATGTATTTAAATTTATTATTCGATAAATTATTTTTAAATTGAACAACAATCGAATTTATTATTCGATTAATTAACTGAACAAAAAAAATCGAATTTATTATTCGACTTACTAATTTTGAAATTAATTTATTATTAATTATTAAAAAAATTTAATAATTTATTCAATTACAATCGAATTTAAGATTGATTGCACTCGCTTGAAATTTAAATTTGAGAAAAGAAGCGAAAAACGAAGCGAATGCTATCAAATGACAAACGACTTTCAAAAACCAATATGCCTGACCAATGTAGGGGAGCGAGCGTCTCTTGACCAAAGCGCGACAACGAAATTGCACACGTCACCAACAGCACAGCAGCCGCTAAGCATAAACGAAAACGAAAGTAGCGGGCTGCAGCTAGCTTGGCGTATGTATGTGTGTGCTTAATGCACTTGTATGCAAGCGCTTGGGTAGAACAACCTTGAAGTACGGGGGCCCAGCGAAATCCTAGTCAATTGACTAGCGAATTGGTGACGAGTACTAGAACCACGTAGAGCACCAGCAATGTATTTTTCTGACGAATTTTTCCACTACATGTCCGCAAAAGTCCCGGGTCGCACTGGCTAACGACTTCCCTAGTACAAAGTGGGTTGAATAATCGTTAGGAAAAAAAATGATGAGGTTTTAAATTTATAATTTTTTTTTTTTTTTTACTTTGATAACTTTATGAATTTTTTTTTTTTAGATTGAAGCTGAAGGGGGAGAGTTAGAAGAGAGATAGGTGTCTTAAAATGTTTAAATTGTTATTTTTTCAATTTTAAATTAAATTTACATTTCTGTCCGTGCGGGTATTCGAACTCTCATTTTTTGAGACTGAAGCGGCGACTCTAACCACAGCGCCATGGTCCGTCATTGAAATATAACTTGATAAAACAGAGATAAAGTGCGCCTAGCAAAACGTGCAAAATCAAATCGTTCGTTTGCCTAGCACCCTCTGCATAACTTGAATCTAACGACTTAGCTAACCACCAGTGAAGCATCGCGGGTGCCTTGCAACCTCTGCATTACTTGAACCAGCGACTTAGTTAGCTACTAGTGATGTACCACAGGTATAGCGTTTGCATAGCGCCTCTGCATTACTTGAAGCTAACGACATAGCTAACTACCAGTGATGCATCACGAGAATAGAATTTCCCTAGCACCTCTGCATTACTTGAACCTAACGACTTAGCTACCTAATAGTGCCGCACCACGGGGCTAGAACTGGGTGATGCCTCAACACCAGCCGAACCACAGTTAACTGTAATTGCAATTGTAGGCAAGAGAGGGGGGAACAAACGACTGAGCAAAGAGAAATTGAAATAGCAATTAAATTATGCTTATCAATTTAACAATTGCTCAAACACTAAATCGCACATGAATTTGTTAATTAATAACTTTATCTCCAAAGCGGTGGTTAATTAGTCCATGCAAATTTATATGTAAATGAACAATTATATATCAATATATATATATATATGTATGTACATATATGCTCAACTACTTTACATATGTGCCAAGAATTGAAAGCGTTGACCTTAATAGCACAACCAATGCAATTTGTGGTTGTTAAGCTTTCAATTTTTAGCACAGTACCTGCTGGCGCGGACGTTGTACTGCCGACGCTACTTTCCTTGGCATTTCCAACGATGTCCAAAGAACTCCAACGGCAAGAATGTTCAAGAGCGGGAAAGAGTATCCAAGAGACGTCAACAATTCCTGGCCAAATTGCAGCAACAATAATTTGCACGACTTCTTCGCGTCACAAGCCGCACGAATAATATTGTTGCACTTGATTATTGTTTAAGCACTTGCACTTCAAAATTCAAAAACAATTACGCGCTTTGAAACAAATAATCGAATTAAAATTGTCCACCCGGGGGCGCCATGAAAAATTAAGTGCTTTTATTTAATTTATTATTTTTAAAAAAGAACGAAAGTTGGTGGCTTTGAAAACGACGAGCGAGAACAACGAAAAAGAAGCGGCGATTCGTGCTTAGTAAGTTTAATTCGACAACTGACAACTTCAATGTTCTTAAGCCTAGCTCTAACTTATGGTGGCGAAGCGAGGCGAATTCGCTCTGAGAGCGACCAACGAAAGCTTTTATTATGCTCTCGCTTCGCCCTAAACCTAAATCACACTAGACTTCATAGTACGCGATAAAGAATTAAAACAACGCGCTGAACTGCGCCAACAAAGAACAACAATTATTATAAGCATAACCGTTATTACTTTTAAATCTACTGAGACAGTTTCGACATTATTAATTACATTTGCGGTTCAATCCGCTACTTTCGATTCGTGGTCTAACATATTTTCTACTTCTAATATATTATCGTATTTTGAGATTGCATTCGAATGCATTACATTTGAATTTCGAATAAATTTTTTTTACTTTTTTTTAAAAGAATATATATATATTGTGTATGATTTATTATTATTATTATTTGTTTTTTTTTTTTTTTTTAAATTTTTTTTTTGTATTAATATTTTCCTATTCGTTCAACGCAGTGATCTCTTGTCTAATGTTTCGTATGGCTTCACAGGCCATACTCTAATACAGTATGCAAATAACTTGGTTTTATATTGCCTGTCCGAAGTTGGCTTAAATCAGACCACTTTATTATATAGCTTCCATGGGACCGATCAGCCGAAAACCAAGTCTTAGTATGAAAATCTTATTTGTTTTATGAGATTTCTCAACAAAACTATTACAGTATGCATATAACTTGGTTTTATATATCCTGACCGAAGTTGGTTCAAATCGGACAACTATATCATATAGCTGTCATTGAAAAAAGTAGTCGAAAATGTGTTACAACGCTCTGCAACAGCATCAAGCGGGCAAAATATTTCTTAATTTTTGCAGTCTTTTCTATTTCCATAGTAAGTACGGGGTCTCCGACAGTCGAGTATGCTCGACTGTAGCACCGCGGGCGAAGCGAGCGGGGAGTTGGCGAGCGAAGCGATCAGGGTTGCGGAGCCCCCTAGTTTTTTTTAAATTAAGTTGCGCGCTCTCTGTAGCGCTGCCGGTCCCCGAAGATGATTTAGCTGTTGGGGCGCCGGTGCTGGGTTTTTTGTAGCATGTATAGCTGCAGTGCAGCGTCTTAAATGGTCCAGGGCAGTCCGCTGGGCATTGTTTCTCCGGTTTAGTGTTGAGTTGTTTCTTCTGTGGCACTGGTTGAAATACTTTAGAGTTTATTAATGGCACATTTTTAAAAGTGCTTTCATTCGTAGAGGTTGAGCTTTTGTGTTTTTGCTGCATCGACTCGATATTGTCGATTTCAGCCTATATTTTATTGCCTGTTTGCCAACTAATTGTTGTGTTGGCGGCTAATACCAGTTTTAGTAGTTTGACTTTTCTTTCCTTAAGCTTTTTTTTTACTCCACCGCGCCTAGTTTTAGGCATTGCTCATCACCTCTACTTACTCAGTATTTCCAGCCACTTTCTTTGTATTGTTTCCAGCCATTTTTTGTCGATGATGTTGTTAATCCATGGTAGTCTTCTCTGTATCGATCCAATTTTAGTATATGTTGTTGCTGCTGCCGCTGCTCACCACCAGTTTTTTAACTGTTTTTTTTTTTTGTGTTGTTTATATCACATTTATTTTTCCAACATGTTCGTGACACTTGTCATGGTCGCCATGTTAAGTTAAATGTTTGGAAGTAATAAAAAGACGTCTTATTGGCTTGGTGCCTTGATCGAGAGTGTTCTCTTGGTTTTATTCAATTTTATATTTGGCTTATTACATACAATATTCTAAGTGAGCTCTGCCGCTAAGAGCGTCGGCAGAGAGAGAGAGAGAGTTGCAGTACATGTGTGCCTATGTAGTTATATATATATGTACAGATGGTACATACTCAAGAAGTGCTTACGCTAGCGATCTCACGCTGCGGCCAGTCCGCATAAGTGACGGATCCTATTACTGCACTTATGGATATTTATGATTGTATAAACATAGCAACAGAGTGTCGTTATGTTATGAGTTGTTACTCTTACTCTTAAGTTGGGCATATGACCACTTGTTATACTGTATACTCTACAATACCGTGGGCATAGGCTCATTTGGCATACAACATACTACAAGACATTTTTAAGAATTAATCTTTAAATTCCACAAATTCTATGACAAACTTAATTTAGTTCAAATTTGATCATATTTAAGTGTAAATAAATTTCAGCTGTCAAACAAACTATTTCAGTTCTTTTTATAACTTTAAAACAAAGTCATATCTTATAACGTTAAATGAGATCCAATCATTTAATTCAATTTTAATATCTATCATTAATAAAAAAAAAAAATTTTATTCGTATAACTATAATATATAATCTCTCCGACAAAAGCTGTGCTTCCGAGATTCAATCATTCTTTGAAAGAAAAATAAGCATGTCAACATTCTTTGCTTTTAAGTTCGAGCGTTTTTTGCTCAAGATAAGTCCATTCTTGCTGTATAAAATATCAAGTGTGGACACACTGTTTTGACAGCTGTGGCTTGCTTTCATTTTAGATATGCAGGACTGATTAAAAAAAATAGAGGAAATTCGAGTTGAAAAAAATAAACCAAAAACAAAAAAAAAAAATAGAGGAAATTAAAAACATTGTAAATGTGATATTCTCTGCGAATTTGGAATTCTATTTATTAAAGCGAACTTATCCTTAACGTCCATCCATCCCTGTCATTACATTTATCGAGGCAGTCAAAACTAGCCTATCGATATCTATCATATGCATGCAAAATTTATTCTGTAAATAATAACTAACATTTTAATTTTTTAAATATCAAATAAGTTGTATTAAGTTCGTAAAAGTATTTCTTTTTACTTCCATAATTTGATTTGGCGAAATAAATTTGTATGTCTGCATGAAAATAAAATATTGGTGGTATTCCTGAAACTAATTCGGATTTAGTTTCGATACAGATTAAATATATACTTAATGCAGAATAAATACTATAAATGTCCCATATGGATATAACATCTAAGAAAGGTCTGTGCGAATTGATGTTATGTTAAAGCACAAAAATAGGTTAAACAGAAAAAAGAATAAATGGAGCTGATAATGCATAAAATTGCAGCTGTCCCTGTCGTTCACGGAGGGAAGTTGCTTGGAATCCTCAGGCTGGTGGACGCCTATCGATTGACTCAAACGCAATTTATGAGTAGTATAATCGAGGAAGATTTTATTCTGTAACAAATTCAACTTAGCACAGTACAAAATTTATAACTTAATTCTTTCCGCAGTGACTGCTTCCCATCCCGCGTATTAAACAACAAGTCACTCAAAATTCCAATTTAATTCCTTAAATAATAATAAGTGTGACCAGCACAGCTGGAAACGCAAAATGCCAAAAGCATATCTAAATACTTAACATAAACTATCGATAATAAATACTACATTACTAATCGTAACTAATTCGATCCGCGACATCCCCTCCCCCTCAGACCCGATCTCTGATTTGACGCGCTATACGCCATTGCTTCCTTGTTGCACATCTCTCTGGTTCCTGTCCGTCGATTCCGGGCGTATCTGGCACATTAGCTACTCCTTTCAGCAAATCATTCGGTGTCAGAGGCGCCTCCTGATCCACCGCAACCGGCAAGTGGGTAAGCGGACGAGAATTTACTATATTCTCTGCTTCTATTAGGAAAAACTGTAGAACGTGCTCCTTAGGTGCAATCTCCTTAAGTGTGTGCCTTAGAACTCGCTTGACGCACTGCACCATTCTCTCCCATACTCCACCTTCTGAAGGATTTGAAGGGCAATTGAAGATCCACTCGATTCCCTTGGTCGTCAGCTCATCCTGAATCTTCTCCGGCTCGAACACATCCGCGAATCTCTTTGCCTCTCGGTCAGCTCCAACGAAGTTCTTTCCATTGTCGCTGCGTAGTTTTAATACTGGTCCGCGACGGCATAGAAAGTTCCTCATGGCAATGATGCACGAGCCAGTGGACAAGTCGTGGGCCAGCTCCAGATGAATCGCTCTTGTGGTCAGACACGTATACAAAGCGACCCACCGCTTCTCCTTGCGACGTCCAGCCGTTACAAGCAGCGATCCGAAATAATCTAATCCGGTATATTTTAATGGCCATCCATTGGCTTCCAGGCGGTCCTCCGGCAAGGGACCCATCATAGGTGGGGCTGGCTGCGCCCGCTGTAGCTTGCAGGTAGCGCATGCGAAGGCAATCCGTTGCAATAAGCGCCGCAGATTCGTTACCCAGAACTTGGTCCGAATCTCGCTTATTGTAGCATCCAGATTCTGATGCTTCATCTTCACATGGTAGTGCTTCGCTATTAGCTCCGCCAATGGATGCCGATGTGACAATATGATCGGTCGTCTTGCGCTGTATGGCATGCAGAGAGCTGCGTCTACTCTGCCATAAGCCCGCAATATTCCGTATTTATCCAAATAGGGTGCCAATCCTCGTATGTCGCTTCGTCCAGCGACTATCTCCTTGTGATACGCAGCCCGCATCTCGTCCGGGAATGCCTCACATTGTGACCGTCGTATCAGCAAGTACTCCGCGTCCTCACACTCAGCTGCTGTGAGTCCGTAACATTCGAGCTTCTCCCACTGTCTACGGCATCTTCGAATGAGTCTTTGTACCCAGGCAGTGGTTCTCAACAAACGGTTGTAGCTCGAAATTCTCTGAAACGATATAAAAAAGTCGTTTGCAGCAACCAGTGCAAACTCACTTGGCATTTCCTCTTCGTCATCGAAGGTATTGTCCTTTGCCGCTGTCTGCGGCCAATAGTTGACTGCCTCCATCAAAAATGCAGGCCCGTTTAGCCATCGAGAACCTTGGCTCATATCCACCTTGGATTTCGGCCGCGTTGCGGCGTCTGCTGCGTTGTCGGCGGTTGGCACCCATCGCCACTGTGCAATATTCGTCAACTCTAGAATTTCTGCCACACGATTGCCAACAAACTGCTTGTATCGGCGGTGTGTGCTGCTAATCCAGTGCAGCACTGTTTTTGAGTCTGTCCAGAGCACGATATTGTTGATAGCGGTGCTGTGTTCCTGCTTCACAGTAGTCATCAACCGGGTTCCCAGAACGGCAGCTTGCAGCTCCAGTCGTGGTATCGACATGGTTTTCATTGGAGCACATTTCGTTTTGGCACACACGAAATGTACTCGAACATCATCTTCGCTGGTGACCCTCCAATAGGCCACTGCGGCAAACGCAGAATGACTTGCGTCTACAAATATGTGTAGTTGCGTATCACTGCGAACGGCAGTTCGATCTAGTGACGAAAGCAGTAAGAAGGGTGCGAAAGGCGACTAGCAATATATACAGCTAATTTGGAAAATTTGCTACGACTGTCCGATCAGATTGAGTTATATACCGATCGAAAGGTTGAGTCCTAACTTACAAAATGGCATACTAAAACTTTTTGTAACTCACCTGGTTCCTGAGATACGGGGGTGTAAGTGGGAGGGGAAAAATTTAAACGATCGCAGCTAATGGGGCCGTTGGGGCCTTTTTGTAAAATTTTTTATTTTTAAAAAATTCTAATCAAACATACGCGTCGATTGAAACCCAAATCACCCAAATCCGATAACTGGTTCGAAGGATAATAAAATTTGAAATTTTTAGTGGACTTTTCAAATTAAGATGAAAAGTCAGTTTGTTTGTCGGTTCGTTTGCGCGTATCAAAGCGCTAAAAAAGCTTAGATGTAATGATGAGGATTTGTTTCTTTTCAAAAATATAGAAATGTTTGTTCTACGACTTTTTGAATTTCCCGCTAGTTTAGCGGGAAAACGCTATTTCCCGCTAAAATTGAATAGTTTGCAAACCATAGAAGCTACAGATATGTCCTATATATCATTGGAAAGGTGAGTTTAAGGGCTTTTTGACGTACCTTCAAACTTTTTTTCTAAAGTACTCAGGTAACATTTTACAGGTGAAATAAGGTTTTTTAGTTTATATTTTGGCGATTTCTGACAAAATGGCTCTAACGATTTTTATTAAATTTATGTATGTTTTAGTACGTAAAATTCTGAGTTTTTTGGTATATAACACATAAATTTATAACACATAAATTGGTTGAGGGGTTTGGAAGGTATTGCCTGTTAACTGAATATATATATTTTTCCATCGGTCGAAAATCACGTTTTAGTTCAAAAATCACGTTTTAGTACTAAAAACTTTTTGGTTTTATGAGATATCTCAACCAAACTGATAAAATACGCATTTTTCATTGTTTTATATATCCTGACCAAAGTTGGTTCAAATCGGACCACTATATCATATAGCTGTCATAGGACCGATCGGATCAAAATTAGGTTTTAGTATGAAAAACTTTTTTGTTTTACGAGATATTTTATCCAAATTGATAGAATATGCATTTAAGTTAGTTTTATACATCCTGAGCGAAATTGGTTCATATCGGACCGCTATATCATATAGCTGTCATAGGACCGATCTGGTCAAAATAAGGTTTTAGTATGAAAAACTTTTTTGATTTATGAGATATTTTAACCAAATTGATAGAATATGCATTTAAGTTAGTTTTATACATCCTGACCGAAATTGGTTCATATCGGACCGCTATATCATATAGCTGTCATAGGACCGATCTGGTCAAAATTAGGTTTTAGTATGAATATGCATTTAAGTTAGTTTTATACATCCTGACCGAAATTGGTAACCGGTAATCAAACCACTATATCATATAGCTAACATAGGACCGATCTGGTCAAAATTAGGTTTTAGTATGAATATGCATTTAAGTTAGTTTTATACATCCTGACCGAAATTGGTAACCGGTAATCAAACCACTATATCATATAGCTAACATAGGACCGATCGGGCGAAAAGTCTTAGTATGAAAAGTAGACAGTAGTAACGCGAGCGAAGCAAACAGGGGCGGAGTCTCTTAGCTATATTTTTTACTATCTCCCTGCATTTATGATAAAGTTAAAACGTCAAAAGCAAAAGCAATTGCAAAAATTTCTGATATCCCACAAAAAAAACCTCTACACGAGGTAAAAGTCTAGTGACGAAAGCAATTTTTAGCTCCAAAATTTATGATATCCAATTGTGTGACGAGCAAAATTCAGTTTATTATAAAAACTTTAAATAAAAATAAAAATTATTAAAAAAAAAAACACGAAATTTGGCATTGTGCACTGTGCTCAAAAAGGGCGAGCTTCTTTGTACATAAAAATTACTTTTTGCACAGTGCCGAATACCAATTTTCGTGTTTTTTTTTTTTTTAATAATTTTTATTTTTATTTAAAGTTTTTATAATAAACTGAATTTTGCTCGTCACACAATTGGATATCAGAAATTTTGGAGTTAAAAATTGCTTTTTGTTTTGTGGGATCTTCAATTAGTCCTGGGCCGAAGTAGTAGCGTGCACATCGAAATTTCTCCACTTTGACTATCTCCTGGCGCCATTTCTCAAAGGCATCGCTGATTCCATCTGGTAGTGGTTGTCCCACTTAACTTCTCGTCGCCAAATCTCTCTCAGCAGCAATTTGGCGGTAATCATAAAACAGCAAAGAAATCCCAACGGATCAAATGTTGACATTATCAGGCTCAGGAACTCCCTCTTGGTAGGGATTCGTTCGCCACTTAACACCTTGATCGGGACTTTGTGAAACTTCACGTTGAATTTGAAGTCATCCGTGGCTGGCTGCCAGTACATTCCCAATATCTTTTCCTCAGCGTCGCTCCATCTAATATCCTTAGCTGCCCCATGTTGGCCCAAAGCTTCGATCACAAATGGCGAGCTGGAAGCAAATTGACACAAATCGAATCCAGCATTAGCGTGAATCTTTCTCACCCGTGTTGATACAGCGATGGCCTCCAGTTCTGTTGCGAAACTATCGACGTAATCGTCTACGTAGTGGTAATCCGTAATAGCCTTGACTGCTCGTGGATCCGTGTGTTGATGCTCCAGGGCATTGATGGTCTTCACGTAATGCGCCGCACTTGGTGAGCAAGCTGCGCCAAACGTCATTACAACCATTTCGTAAATACTTGGATTCCGTGGATCATCGCCGTCTCTCCACAGAAATCGCTGGGCGCATCGATCCTGAGGCTGTTTCAACACCTGGTGAAACACATATTCTTGATGTCTCCGCAAACTCCGACGGCGCCTTCCCGAAAGTGGAAGAGCACGGCTGGCAGTGCTTTGTAGTGTTGTGGACCTTTCTCCAGTACTGAGTTCAGTGATACGCCGCTCACTTTGGCTGCCGCGTCGAAAACCAAACGAAGTTTGCCTGGTTTGTTGGGGTTTACAACTCCGAAATGCGGCAAGTACCTAACCTTGTCGATATTATCCGAATCGACTTCATGGCTCTCCAAGCGAAGAGCGTATCCTTTGGTCAGGTAGTCATTCATAATCCGGTTGTAGGCCTGCTCGAATTGTACGTCTCGTTTCATCTTCTTCTCCATATTGATGAGCCATCTCGCAACACAATGTTATCGTTTTTCCATAGCAGTCCAGTCTGATGGCGTTGCCCCACTTTCACAGTGGTGTCTTTGAGCATCTTTTGAGCCCTGACGTCAGCGTTGGCTGCGACCGGTGGCGCGAGCTTCACTCCAAAGTTTTCGATCTCGAAGTAGTCGTTTACCATCTTATGTACAGCATCGTCCTTAGACACTACTAAATGGCATGACATCGGTGATGGCTTATCCGACTGATCGCTAGAGGGTCCAAAGATCACCCATAAAAGTTTAGTGGCGGCTGCATAAGGCCCTTTCTCGGTGAACCGTCTGGTTTTCATTGGTAATCATAGGTGTGCATGATCCAATCTAATTAGAAGCTTCGGTACTACATTGCTGTACGGCTTCATTGGCAGACGCAGATTTTCAATGGTTCCTTGAACATCACCTCGACGCAAGCTCTGCATCGGCAGACTCAAGTTTTGAACCGAATTCACGTTCCTCAAATCGTAGCGTTTGGGTTGGCCTACTCCACAAATTTGTAGGCTTACGATAGTGGTAGGTTCTCTGGCCGATTTTCCACCAAACCAATTGATGTTTCGCTGTCGTCGCTCACCCTTCAGGTCCAGTTTGCGTCTCAGCTCGTCGTCAATCATGAACACGGAAGATCCTTCATCGAAGAGTGCGTACGTATCCAGTCGCTTATTTCCTGCTCCGAATAAAGTGACAGGCAATATGCGAAACAACAGACGTGTTCCATTCGGGTCGACACAAATCAAGTTCCTTTCTGGTACCGCTTGGATTGCCCTCGTTGGCGTCCTCTGGCCCGTATTTCCATTCAGATCCGCTGGCGGCGGTGTTCTGAAATCTCTAGCTGATCCATCCACTGGCAGTGGTGATCTCCTAGAGGTACTCAAAGCATCATGCAGCAGGCGGTGATGTCTTCTGTGACATCCATTAACTTGGCACTCGCTGTCGACACGACAGGATCTGGCCATGTGATCGCCTCGTAGGCACGAGAAACAAAGCCGGTGCTCCTTCACGAGCCTAGTCCTCGTTGATGGTAAAGCTCTGTTAAAATCCTTACAATTTTTAACTCCATGTTGCCTGTCACATATTGGGCAATGTGTGTTCCCATTTCCATCCTGTTGATCGGTACTCACATGCAGCATCCGACGTTTTGGTTCCTTTACCTCGACATCCGAGATCGTGCAAATGACGTTTGCAAGCTCACTCAGCCACCTGCTGAAGTGTACGATTGTATGGTAAGTATTCAGTGTTGCAGCATATCTGGCCCATTCCACTCTCCTGCCCGTTGGCAGTTTGGTGACCAGTTCCTCAATTAAGGTAGGGTTTCCCAAATGCTGCTCTCCATTAGGGATTGACTGAAGAGATTACTCACACGTGTAGCGAACGGAACGATTTTCATCAACTGGTGCTCCTGAATCTGTTGCACCTCGCGTATGCTTTGAAGTTGGCTACGTATGAGTTGCTCCGGGCGTCCATACCGGAAGCGTAGTTGCTCGAGCACAGCGTTCACGTTGCTTGGGTGAATAAGCAGTGACTTGACGGTGTCGCGTGCTTCACCCTTCAGCGCCTTCAGCAATCGCAAATTGTTTTCCAAATCAGTGCAGCCATATGCTGCAGTTGTTTCCGTGTATGCATGGAAGAATATGGGCCAATCCTCAGGCTGACCTCCAAACTCGGGGAGATCTGGCAATTTGCGTGTCGTCCTCATAGTCTACGCCGCAGATCCGCATATTACAGTTGATGGTGTTGGTACCATATTGACATCCCTTGGAGTCGAGTGCGCTGATGCCCATCCGTTAGCTGTATGCTCCAATCCATATGGCCTTGCGTGGCTCATGGTCACATAACAGTTGGATGATGGCGGCAATAATCCGTTTGAGTGTGTGGACAACGCGCCAAAATGTGGCGGCAAAGTTCCACTCAAAGATGTCTGCCCAATTCCGTTGCTTCGCAGCGGTAAGTTTCCACTCAAAGGCAACTGTAAATTATCACTCAATGTTGGCGCCATATTGCACGAACTTTGCACTTGTTGATTTGCACTCACAGATGGCGGCAAATTTGCACTCAAAGATGGCGTCATGATGCACGCACTTTGCAGCGGTTGATTTGCACTCAAAGATGGCGCCAGCGTGCTAGCTGCGCTGCACACTCCCACGTTGCTGCGTCCAACGGGATCACTTGCCTGATTAACCGTTGCACGTTGTAGCTCCTTCTCCAAGATGGCGATCCTCTGCATCAGTCGCGCAACTTGGGTATCACTTGTGTCCATTTTTTCAGCCTCGCTGCTGGGTTGGACGGACTTTCCTTGCATCACGGCACTTGCGGTGGAACTTCCAGCGGCAGATTGCACAGTCGAACCTCCAGATGTTGTGCGGGATGTGTGCTGCTGCTGCTCATTTGACGCACCTCTCACTGTAGACGTCGCCGTCAGTATGCCGGACTCTGCAGTGGTAGTCTGGGTCATGTCAAGTAGTCGGGCGCTTCTGCTGGGTGAATATTGCGTAGCCATCGTCAACTTTCGTCCCAGGAATCTGACAACTCTTTAACTGGGGTGGAAGCCCTTGGCCTGTGTTGCGCAGTTTCAATAGCTGCACCACGTCAGTATCCAGCGCAAGTTGTCCCTGCAGACTCCGAGTTCACATTAGCAGCGAATAAGCCAGACGCCGCGCATGTGGTCTGCGAATAAAAGAAAATGGCCTGTCGTTCACGGAGGGAAGTTGCTTGGAATACTCAGGCTGGTGGACGCCTATCGATTGACTCAAACGCAATTTATGAGTAGTATAATCGAGGAAGATTTTATTCTCTAACAAATTAGTATTAAACAACAAGTCACTCAAATTCCAATTCAATTCCTCAAATAATAATAAGCGTGACCAGCACAGCTGGCAACGCAAAATACCAAATGCATATCTGAATACTTAACATAAACTATCGATAATAAATACTACATTACTAATCGTAACTAATTCGTTCCGCGACAGTCCTATTATAGACAAATACTATTATTCATATTATACTATTTTGCAAGTTTACTATTAATAAAAAGTCTAAGAAAATAGTTTTCATTTGTGACGAAAGCAGCACGAAGCACAGCAAATATTATCTAAATTATGAATGAATGGTTTTGTTAATTATTAAATTTTTTCGTAATCAAAATATAGTAATATTATTTTCAATTCTTTCTTTTCAGCCGAAATCATTAGCTAATGCTAGTTCAATTAATAGTTTTAAGAAAAAGTTAATAACAAACATTTTTAAAAATTAAAAAAAAAATTTTTTTTGATTAAATATAAATAATTTATTATTTATTTATTAATGCACGACTAAATGCAGTCGGCAAAAGAAAAATTATTAAATATATAAATTAAGATTAAAATTTAAAACAAAATTTAAATTAAATATAAATATAAGCAATATATTGTAAAGAAAAAATTAAAATTAGAATTATATCTGGGGTATGCAAAAATTAATAATTAAAAATGATCCAACATTTCTTACAAGGATTGGGGAAAACCCAGAAAAACCCAATCAGATCAATAAATATTAGTGTTGTTGTTAGTAATAGTATGACTGATTGGCTATTAAAAATAATATAACATGTTATTAGTATTAGTAAGGTTAGGAATTTAACGATTTAAAATATTGGAAAAGTGCGGATTTTAGGGAATGGAGAGGGAGAGGAGTTCTGAGTAGAAAACGTGAAAAAGGCTATTATAATTAGTGCCGTGTGAAGCGTAATCAGTTGTGCATGTAGGTAAAAATAAAGGCCTGTAATTCCTAGTAGACCTGCGGGGGACTGAAGAAAAACTACACTAAGAGTTTTCCTACGATTAATTTAAGACGGAAGGTCAATAAGACGAAGCCTATGGGAGTACGGTGGTAAACGACGGTTGGGATCCCAGTTAAAACCACGTAAGGCAATAGCAAGAATTGCTTTTGAACTGATTCAATTCGATTCTAATTTATTTGATACTGCGGGCTCCAAATGCACGAACAGTATTCAAGGATGGGACGGACTAAAGAGACGTAAAGGATCTTAGTGGTGAAAGGATCATTGAATTATTTCTTCCGTTTAATGAAACCAAGTACTCCTTTGGCATTATTAACTATAGTGAAGATGTGCATATTGAAGCATAATTTGCAGTCAATAAAACTCCAAGATCCTTTACGGTTTTTATACGTTGCAAAGAGATATTGTCAATCGTATAAGAACCTAAATAGGGCCTAGAACGACTAAATGCCATAAACATACACTTTGAACAATTAAGATGCAACTTATTGGCCGAGCACCATAGTTGCATAGTGTTCAAATCGTCTTGCAGACGATTGGGAAACAGGGGATCAGTGTATGAAAAAATAAGCTTAACATCATCTGCATACATTAAAATATAAGAATGGGACAGAATAGTGGGTAGATCGTTAATGAACAGTGTAAAAAATAAAGGTCCTAAGTGACTACCTTGAGGTACACCAGAAGTTACACGAACCGAACTCGAAATGGTTGACCTAAGAAGCACTTTTTGGGTTCTACCTTTTAAATAAGTGGAAACCCAACGTATAAAGGCGGGAGGGAAACCTATGCAGTTAAGTTTGTAAAGTAAGAGGTCATGGTTCACAGAGTCAAAGGCTTTACTGAAGTCAGTGTAAATGACATCAGTTTGCTTTTTCTCTGAAAATGCATCATTTACCAGGGAGGTAAATTCAAGCAAGTTGGTCGTAGTAGACCGACCCTTAATAAAGCCGTGTTGTGCAGGGGAAATTATCGATTTACAGAGATGCTGCAAAGAAGAAACAAGGATTTTTTCAAATAATTTAGGAATGGCTGATAGCTTTGCAATGCCTCTCTAATTAGAAATATCAGACTTACCACCTTTTTTGTGAAGGGGAATGATATAAGATTCTTTCCAAAGATATGGAAAGATTGAAGTTTCAAGGGATAGATTAAAAAGATATGCAACGGAGCAGCTAAAGAAGAACAGCATTCCTTAAGTAGACAACTAGGAATGTTGTCTGGCCCAGGAACGAAAGAAGATTTTAAAGAGCTAATAGAAGAGATTACATTGTTATAGGAAATAGAGGGAGCAAACATAGTGTTAGATTGAAAGATAGAATAAGGATAAGATGAGTTGGAAGTGGAGATTGGAGAGTAGGTGGATTGAAAAAAGTTAGCAAATAGTTCAGCGGAGTCGTTGCCAGCAATATCTGTCCCAAGAAAAAAAGAGGAAGGTAAACTGGAGGATTTACGCTTCAAGTTAACAAATTTATAAAATTGTTTAGGGTCACGGGAAAACTGTCTTTTGCAACGAGTTAGATAGTTCTCGTAGCATAGCGAGTTTAAATTGGCAAAGTCCGACTTGGCCACTGTATACTTAGACCAGTCGAGACTTGAACCTGACTTCTTATATTTTTTAAAATATTTAGATTTAATATTCTTTAAATAAGAAAGTCTAGGTGTAAACCAAGGAAGCTTTATAGAACCAGACGATGGAATATAATTTGGAATGCACACATCTAAGAGTGCATTTAAGGTCTCATAGAAAGAACTAAGAGCAATATCGATGTAAGTCGCTTTTTCTAAAAAGCACCAGCCGGTAGCAAGGATATGTTCATTAAGCAATGAATAATTTCCCTTGCGAAAACAACGACGAGGTGATTGCTGACATAATAAAGGTGGACTAAAAGGTTTAGAGATTGAGATAGAAATTTCTATAGTAGGATGATGTAAGTCTTCAGGGATACTTAATGGGGATGACCTAGAGACGGCAGTATTTACGAAGTCATTAATAAAAACTAGATCGAGAACTCGATCATTATGAGCTATGTTAGCTACCAAACGTTTCTTTTCGCCTTCCTTCGCCAGCCTGACAAAATGGGGGACACGAACTTGACCACCCGGTATGGTCCCTCAAACTTCGGTGCTAACTTTGCCGCAAACCCATCTCCAGCCTTAGATAACTGATGTTGTCGCAACAATACGAGCATGTTCATCGTGTCGAATCGAATATCCAATATTTCCTTCAAACGGTTGGCTTTCTCCTGAGTACTTTGCGTCATCGCTGCTGTTCCTGGGGTAACTTCGTCGTATAATGCCGACGGTAAACGCGGCTCTCGGCCCTGTAATAAGAAAGCTGGGGAGAATCTGAAACGCTAGAATTGATGGCGAGCGTTATTTCCGGCAACAGCTCATCCCACGAAATGATCGGAGCTATCATCATCTTAACGGTTTGTCCTCTCTGTAGGGTTCTCTTGAGGGCAGTATGGGGCTGTATGTTTCACCTCAACGCCCAAATTCTTCCTGATTGTCTTGAAGCTCCTACTTGTGAACTGTGCTCCGTTGTCGCATACGAACTTCTTGGGGATCCCGTATCGGCACAGTATAAGTTGTCTAAACGCCTTTTGTAAATTTGCAGCTGTCGCTTTCCTCAGAGGCATCAACTTCACCCATTTTGAGTAAGCGTCGTGAAATACTAATAGCATTGTGTTGGCATGTTTCGACCGGGGCAAGGGTCCTACGAAATCGGCACATAACACTGCCATCGGCTCTGCCCCAAATGACGGTAAAGCTAGTTATTTTCCTCGGTATAATCGGGGAATTTCTCTGGCTCCTGGATTATTTTCCTTCGCATGCTGGCAAGCCATTTGCACTCGGCTATTTCTTCCATTATCCGGCGCAATGTTTCTGCTGGTTGTCTCGAAAGCGCGTCTGCCACCACGTTGAGTTTGCCTCGCCGATATTGCACGTCGAATTGGAATTGTTGAAGCTCCAACGCCCATCGAGCGATCCTCCCGGACGGGCTCTCGATGGAGTTCAGCCATTTGAGTGCCAAATGATCCGTGATTACTCCAAAACGATATCCCTCGAGGTAACATCGGAATTTGCGTATTGCCCACACGGTTGCCAGGCACTCCTTTTCCGTGGCGGAATAAATCATCTCCGCTTTCAAAAGTTTCCGGCTTGCATACGCGATCACCACCTCCTGGTCATTAACAATTTGCGTTAATACCGCGCCGAGCCCACAATCACTTGCGTCAGTCTGCACCGTAAACTTCGACGAGAAATCCGGGCATGCCAATATGGGCGCCGTCGTCAAATGTCGTTTGATTTCCTCAAATGCTGCCTGCTGTTCATCACCCCAGCACTACTTACGGGCTTTCTTGAGAAGTAGTGTCATCGGCGCCACCAACGTTGCGAAATTGGGGACAAAACGTCTGTACCCGGGTTCCATTCCCAAGCGTTGTCGCAACTCCCTCAGGTTAGTCGACGGTTTTAACAGTTGGATGGCCTCCACCTTCGTTGGGTCCGGTTGAATTCTCTTTTCGCTCACCAAATGCCCCAGATACACGAGGCTCTTCTTGAAGATCGAACATTTATCCTTGTTCAGTCTCAAGTTAGCGCCTCTCAACCGTCGGAACACTTCTGTCAAATTTTTCAGATGCTCCTCCTTGGTTCTGCCAATCACAATGATGTCGTCTAGATACGCAAATGCGTGCTGTTCCATTTCCGGGCCGATCACCGTATCGAGTGCCCTCTAGAACGACGCACCAGCTGAATGTAAGCCGAACGGCATCACACGCCATTGGAATAAGCCACGTCCGGGAACCGGGAATGCTGTGGATTCTCGACTAGCTTCAGCCATGGGTATCTGCCAATCTCCATGTTTTAAATTCAGTGTTGATATGAAACGAGCCTGTCGGAGACGTTCCAAGATGTGGTGTATCCGCGGCACCGGATAGCGTCTGGTACGGAATGCGCGTTGAGTTGCCTGTAGTCGACGCACACTCGCCAATCGCCTGTCTTTTTTTCACCTGCACGATCGGGGCACTGTGCGGACTCTTTGATGGCTCTATGGCCCCTTGATCGAGCAATTCGTCCACCTGGTCATTAATGATCTTTTGTATTGCCGGATTCTTAGGATAGTATCGTTGCTTGAGAGGTTTATCGTCCCTCATAACGATACTATGCTCCGCTATATGCGTCACACCCTTGAGTCCGTCAAACTTGGACATTTCTTCCTCCAGAAAGAATCGTAAATCGAGTCAAATCCTCTGGGCACACCGATTCGCCCTCCGTAAGTTTCTTTGTGACTCCTCCATCCTGCGAATGGGATGATAGGACCTCATTCTTGGAAACCGTGTCGACCACTCCTCCCAGCTTTATTTCCTCATGCGCGTCATCCGCGGATGGCATGGGATCGGCCCCAGGCAGCGTCGTTTCTGGCATCATGTTGTCCCGCAATTGCAAATTAGCAACTCCACACTGTATAGTGGTCCCGATCGCCTTTAGGAAATCCATCCCCAATATCATTTCGTCGAGCATTATCGGCATGACTAGCATCTCCGTCGTCACCCTTTTCCCAGCCAACTGTGCATCGACTCGCACCTTCTGACTGATCAGCTGCTCTGTCCCATCAGCCAGCCTGATCGTAGGGTCTGCTCTTATCCTGTCCCCTCCTGCGATCCTCTTCGCACAATCCTCCCTCACAAAACTTCGCGTAGCACCCGTGTCTATGGTGGCGATCGCCTCGTGTGTACCCACCGTCACACGAGCGCCAACGCGCCCATCGACGAGAAACAATGGACATCTCTCTCACACCGCCTGCAAAACAAAACTTTTGGGTTCGGGCACTCGCGAGCGTAATGACCTTCCTGAGCGCACCGGAAACAAACATTCCGCGAGTTCTGAGGCCTCTCGGGCGCTAGAACTCGGGTCGTACCCCCGTTACTGTCGCAGTGTCCGAAAGTTTTTTTCCGCCTTTCATTGTCCGTGGTTGTCGTTGTCCTGAAGGGGTTCTGTGTCTGTCTTGACGTTTCAGCGATACTCAGGAGCACAGTTTTCATAAATCCTATGCAACTCTTGAGCAGGGCTATAGCTCGCATGGTACATCATGCTCCGCAGCTCGATCAGGTAGTCCTGAAATTCCCTACCCTTTGGCGTCGAACCCTGATCTCGTCTTCCAGCCTTTCGAAATATCGCGGCGGCAGGAAAAACTCTAAACACTCTGTTCGAATTGTCGTCCACGACACATCCCGTAAACGACTAGTCATTAACCAACGTGAAGCCTTATCTGTTAACACTTCACCCATAACTCGCGCCAAACGATCTTTATCAATATCGTGTGACATGGCTCGCTCTTCGATACATTCGAGGAACGACAATGGATCCCCTGTCCCGTCAAAACGTATAGCCCACTTTCTGATCCGTTCCGGAATAGGCGTTCGGGTGTCGACGTATGTCCGCTCGGCAACTTTTCTGTCCTGCCTGCCCGATCCAAGTGCGGAATCACGTCCTCCTTTCTATCCATTTTCGAGAACTTTTTGGCTGATTCCGATTTCCGCCATCTCTTCCCCAAACCTTCCGAGGCAGTCTTAGCGACCATCACTCCCTTTGGTTTGGCGGAGTATCCCTCCATGTCTGCCAAACGAACCCACATCCCGGACGAATAACGACCTCCTTTTATTGCTGCTGACACTTGGGGTCGGAGATCTTCAACTTTACCCCCAGTGCCCAACCCCAACTCCCCAGCAACGATTTCCAACTATTCTTTCCGTAAGTGGTAAATCCACTTCACTCCGACTCCAGTGTTCACAATTTCCACCGGAGTGGTGTCAGATTCACTATCTGTCGATGCCATACCGCTCGCTATTTTAATTTATTACTTATTATTTAATTTATTATTTATTTTATTTTATATATATTTTTTTTTTAAATCTTTATTTTATTTTATTTGTTTGAATTTGTTTTATTATATTTTAAAGAAATTTTATTTAATTATATTATGTTTTTAATTAATTAATTATATTTTATTAAGTTTCGTTTATTTTATAAAAATTTAATTTTATTTTATTAATTTATCTTATCAACTTTCATTAATTTATTTTATTAAATTTTATTATTAAAATTTTATTTTATTTTATTAAGTTTATTTAATTTTATATTAAATTTTATTTTATTTTATTTTTTTGTATTCTATTAAATTATTATTATGATGTTATTATATTTACATTTTTTTTTTTTTTTTTTTTTTTATTTATTTATTTATTAATGCACGACTAAAAGCAGTCGGCAAAGAAAAAAGTATTAAATATAAGAATTAAGATTACAATTTAAAATAAAATTAATATTAAATATAAATATAAGCAATATACTGTAAAGAAAAAATTAAAATTAGAATTATATCTGGGGTAAGCAAAAATTAATAATTAAAAATGATCCAATATTTGTTGCAAGGATTGGGGAAAACCCAGAAAAACCCAATCAGATCAATAAATATTAGTGTTGTTGTTAGTGATTGATTGGTTTTAAAAATAATATAACATGTTATTAGTATTAGTAAGGTTAGGAATTTAACGATTTAAAAAATTGGAAAAGTGCGGATTTTAGGGAAGGGATAGGGAGAGAGAGTTCTGAGTAAAAAACGTGAAAGAGGCTATTATAATTAGAGCATAAAACCCGGAACGAACCGTGTGAAGCGTAATCAGTTGTGCATGTAGGTAAAAATAAAGGCCTGTAATTCCTAGTAGACCTGCGGGGGACCGAAAATCTGAGGCGGCCCAAAAGGGGACTAGAATCAATGTCACCATTAATTAATTTGTGAAGAAAAACCACATTAAGAGTTTTCCTACGATTAATTAAAGACTGAAGGTCATTAAGACGAAGCCTATGGGAGTACGGTGGTAAACGCCGGTTGGGATCCCAGTTTAAACCACGTAAGGCGAAAAGCAAGAATTGCTTTTGAACTGATTCAATTTGATTCTGATTTATTTGATACTGCGGGCACCAAATGCACGAACAGTATTCAAGGATGGGACGGACTAAAGAGACGTAAAGGAGTTTAGTGGTGAAAGGATCATTGAATTCTTTCGACCAACGTTTAATGAAACCAAGTACTCCTTTGGCATCGTTAACTATAGTGGAGATGTGCAAATTGAAGCATAATTTGCAGTCAAATAAAACTCCAAGATCCTTTACAGTTTTTATACGTTGCAAAGGGATATTGTCAATCGTATAAGAACCTAAATAGGGCCTAGAACGACTAAATGTCATAAACATACACTTCGAACAATTGAGATGCAACTTATTGGCCGAGCACCATAGTTGCATAGTGTTCAAATCGTCTTGCAGACGATTGTGAAACAGGGGATCAGTGTATGAAAAATTAAGCTTAACATCATCTGCATACATTAAAATATAAGAATGGGACAGAATAGTGGGTAGATCGTTAATGAACAGTGTAAAAAATAAAGGTCCTAAGTGACTACCTTGAGGTACACCAGAAGTTACACGAACCGAACTCGAAATGGTTGACCTAAGAAGCACTTTTTGGGTTCTACCTTTTAAATAAGTGGAAACCAAACGTATAAAGGCGGGAGAGAAACCTATGCAGTTAAGTTTGTAAAGTAAGAGGTCATGGTTCACAGAGTCAAAGGCTTTACTGAAGTCAGTGTAAATGACATCAGTTTGCTTTTTCTCTCAAAATGCATCATTTACCAGGGATGTAAATTCAAGCAAGTTGGTCGTAGTAGACCGACCGATCGATTTACAGAGATGCTGCAAAGAAGAAACAAGGATTTTTTCAAATAATTTAGGAATGGCTGATAGCTTTGCAATGCCTCTCTAATTAGAAATATCAGACTTACCACCTTTTTTGTGGAGGGGAATGATATAAGATTCTTTCCAAAGATATGGAAAGATTGAAGTTTCAAGGGATAGATTAAAAAGATATGCAACGGAGCAGCTAAAGAAGAACAGCATTCCTTGAATAGACAACTAGGAATGTTGTCTGGCACAGGAATGAAAGAAGATTTTAAAGAGCTAATAGAAGAGATTATATTGTTATAGGAAATAGAGGGAGCAAACATAGTGTTAGATTGAAAAATAGAATAAGGATAAGATGGGTTGGAAGTGGAGATTTGAGAGTAGGTGGACTGAAAAAAGTTAGCAAATAGTTCAGCGGCTGCAGAGTCGTTGCCAGCAATATCTGTCCCTGAAAAAATAAAGGAAGGTAAACTGGAGGATTTACGCTTCAAGTTAACAAATTTATAAAATTGTTTAGGGTCACGGGAAAACTGTCTTTTGCAACGAGTTAGATATTGCTCGTAGCATAGCGAGTTTAAATTGGCAAAGTCCGACTTGGCCACTGTATACTTAGACCAGTCGAGACTTGAACCTGACTTCTTATATTTTTTAAAATATTTAGATTTAATATTCTTTAAATAAGAAAGTCTAGGTGTAAACCAAGGAGGCTTTATAGAACCAGACGATGGAATATAATTTGGAATGCACACATCTAAGAGTGCATTTAAGGTCTCATAGAAAGAACTAAGAGCAATATAAATGTCAGTCGCTTTTTCTAAAAAGCACCAGTCGGTAGCAAGGATAAGTTCATTAAGCAATGAATAATTTCCCTTGCGAAAACAACGACGAGGTGATTGCTGACATAATAAAGGTGGACTAAAAGGTTTAGAGATTGAGATAGAAATTTCTATAGTAGGATGATGTAAGTCTTCAGGGATACTTAATGGGGATGACCTAGAGACGGCAGTATTTACGAAGTCATTAATAAAAACTAGATCGAGAACTCGATCATTATGAGCTATGTTAGCTACCCTACGTTTCTTTTCGCCTTCCTTCGCCAGCCTGACAAAATGGGGGACACGAACTTGACCACCCGGTATGGTCCCTCAAACTTCGGTGCTAACTTTGCCGCAAACCCATCTCCAGCCTTAGATAACTGATGTTGTCGCAACAATACGAGCATGTTCATCGTGTCGAATCGAATATCCAATATTTCCTTCAAACGGTTGGCTTTCTTCTGAGTACTTTGCGTCATCGCTGCTGTTCCTGGGGTAACTTCGTCGTATAATGCCGACGGTAAACGCGGCTCTCGGCCCTGTAATAAGAAAGCTGGGGAGAATCTGAAACGCTAGAATTGATGGCGAGCGTTATTTCCGGCAACAGCTCATCCCACGAAATGATCGGAGCTATCATCATCTTCACGGTTTGTCCTCTCTGTTGGGTTCTCTTGAGGGCAGTATGGGGCTGTATGTTTCACCTCAACGCCCAAATTCTTCCTGAACGTCTTGAAGCTCCTACTTGTGAACTGTGCTCCGTTGTCGCATACGAACTTCTTGGGGATCCCGTATCGGCACAGTATAAGTTGTCTAAACGCCTTTTGTAAATTTGCAGCTGTCGCTTTCCTCAGAGGCATCAACTTCACCCATTTTGAGAAAGCGTCGTGAAATACTAATAGCATTGTGTTGGCATGTTTCGACCGGGGCAAGGGTCCTACGAAATCGGCACATAACACTGCCATCGGCTCTGCCCCAAATGACGGTAAAGCTAGTTATTTTCCTCGGTATAATCGTGGAATTTCTCTGGCTCCTGGATTATTTTCCTTCGCATGCTGGCAAGCCATTTGCACTCGGCTATTTCTTCCATTATCCGGCGCAATGTTTTTGCTGGTTGTCTCGAAAGCGCGTCTGCCACCACGTTGAGTTTGCCTCGCCGATATTGCACGTCGAATTGGAATTGTTGAAGCTCCAACGCCCATCGAGCGATCCTCCCGGACGGGCTCTCGATGGAGTTCAGCCATTTGAGTGCCAAATGATCCGTGATTACTCCAAAACGATATCCCTCGAGGTAACATCGGAATTTGCGTATTGCCCACACGGTTGCCAGGCACTCCTTTTCCGTGGCGGAATAAATCATCTCCGCTTTCAAAAGTTTCCGGCTTGCATACGCGATCACCACCTCCTGGTCATTAACAATTTGCGTTAATACCGCGCCGAGCCCACAATCACTTGCGTCAGTCTGCACCGTAAACTTCGACGAGAAATCCGGGCATGCCAATATGGGCGCCGTCGTCAAATGTCGTTTGATTTCCTCAAATGCTGCCTGCTGTTCATCACCCCAGCACTACTTACGGGCTTTCTTGAGAAGTAGTGTCATCGGCGCCACCAACGTTGCGAAATTGGGGACAAAACGTCTGTACCCGGGTTCCATTCCCAAGCGTTGTCGCAACTCCCTCAGGTTAGTCGACGGTTTTAACAGTTGGATGGCCTCCACCTTCGTTGGGTCCGGTTGAATTCTCTTTTCGCTCACCAAATGCCCCAGATACACGAGGCTCTTCTTGAAGATCGAACATTTATCCTTGTTCAGTCTCAAGTTAGCGCCTCTCAACCGTCGGAACACTTCTGTCAAATTTTTCAGATGCTCCTCCTTGGTTCTGCCAATCACAATGATGTCGTCTAGATACGCAAATGCGTGCTGTTCCATTTCCGGGCCGATCACCGTATCGAGTGCCCTCTAGAACGACGCACCAGCAGAATGTAAGCCGAACGGCATCACACGCCATTGGAATAAGCCACGTCCGGGAACCGGGAATGCTGTGGATTCTCGACTAGCTTCAGCCATGGGTATCTGCCAATCTCCATGTTTTAAATTCAGTGTTGATATGAAACGAGCCTGTCGGAGACGTTCCAAGATGTGGTGTATCCGCGGCACCGGATAGCGTCTGGTACGGAATGCGCGTTGAGTTGCCTGTAGTCGACGCACACTCGCCAATCGCCTGTCTTTTTTTCACCTGCACGATCGGGGCACTGTGCGGACTCTTTGATGGCTCTATGGCCCCTTGATCGAGCAATTCGTCCACCTGGTCATTAATGATCTTTTGTATAGCCGGATTCTTAGGATAGTATCGTTGCTTGAGAGGTTTATCGTCCCTCATAACGATACTATGCTCCGCTATATGCGTCACACCCTTGAGTCCGTCAAACTTGGACATTTCTTCCTCCAGAAAGAATCGTAAATCGAGTCAAATCCTCTGGGCACACCGATTCGCCCTCCGTAAGTTTCTTTGTGACTCCTCCATCCTGCGAATGGGATGATAGGACCTCATTCTTGGAAACCGTGTCGACCACTCCTCCCAGCTTTATTTCCTCATGCGCGTCATCCGCGGATGGCATGGGATCGGCCCCAGGCAGCGTCGTTTCTGGCATCATGTTGTCCCGCAATTGCAAATTAGCAACTCCACACTGTATAGTGGTCCCGATCGCCTTTAGGAAATCCATCCCCAATATCATTTCGTCGAGCATTATCGGCATGACTAGCATCTCCGTCGTCACCCCTTTCCCAGCCAACTGTGCATCGACTCGCACCTTCTGACTGATCAGCTGCTCTGTCCCATCAGCCAGCCTGATCGTAGGGTCTGCTCTTATCCTGTCCCCTCCTGCGATCCTCTTCGCACAATCCTCCCTCACAAAACTTCGCGTAGCACCCGTGTCTATGGTGGCGATCGCCTCGTGTGTACCCACCGTCACACGAGCGCCAACGCGCCCATCGACGAGAAACAAAGGACATCTCTCTCACACCGCCTGCAAAACAAAACTTTTGGGTTCGGGCACTCGCGAGCGTAATGACCTTCCTGAGCGCACCGGAAACAAACATTCCGCGAGTTCTGAGGCCTCTCGGGCGCTAGAACTCGGGTCGTACCCCCGTTACTGTCGCAGTGTCCGAAAGTTTTTTTCCGCCTTTCATTGTCCGTGGTTGTCGTTGTCCTGAAGGGATTCTGTGTCTGTCTTGACGTTTCAGCGATACTCAGGAGCACAGTTTTCATAAATCCTATGCAACTCTTGAGCAGGGCTATAGCTCGCATGGTACATCATGCTCCGCAGCTCGATCAGGTAGTCCTGAAATTCCCTACCCTTTGGCGTCGAACCCTGATCTCGTCTTCCAGCCTTTCGAAATATCGCGGCGGCAGGAAAAACCCTAAACACTCTGTTCGAATTGTCGTCCACGACACATCCCGTAAACGACTAGTCATTAACCAACGTGAAGCCTTATCTGTTAACACTTCACCCATAACTCGCGCCAAACGATCTTTATCAATATCGTGTGACATGGCTCGCTCTTCGATACATTCGAGGAACGACAATGGATCCCCTGTCCCGTCAAAGCGTATAGCCCACTTTCTGATCCGTTCCGGAATAGGCGTTCGGGTGTCGACGTATGTCCGCTCGGCAACTTTTCTGTCCTGCCTGCCCGATCCAAGTGCGGAATCACGTCCTCCTTTCTATCCATTTTCGAAGACTTTTTGGCTGATCCCGCCATTTCCGTTGCTTTGTGCACATCCGATTCCGATTTCCGCCATCTCTTCCCCAAACCTTCCGAGGCAGTCTTAGCGACCATCACTCCCTTTGGTTTGGCGGAGTATCCCTCCATGTCTGCCAAACGAACCCACATCCCGGACGAATAACGACCTCCTTTTATTGCTGCTGACACTTGGGGTCGGAGATCTTCAACTTTACCCCCAGTGCCCAACCCCAACTCCCCAGCAACGATTTCCAACTATTCTTTCCGTAAGTGGTAAATCCACTTCACTCCGACTCCAGTGTTCACAATTTCCACCGGAGTGGTGTCAGATTCACTATCTGTCGATGCCATACCGCTCGCTATTTTAATTTATTACTTATTATTTAATTTATTATTTATTTTATTTTATATATATTTTTTTTTTAAATCTTTATTTTATTTTATTTGTTTGAATTTGTTTTATTATATTTTAAAGAAATTTTATTTAATTATATTATGTTTTTAATTAATTAATTATATTTTATTAAGTTTCGTTTATTTTATAAAAATTTAATTTTATTTTATTAATTTATCTTATCAACTTTCATTAATTTATTTTATTAAATTTTATTATTAAAATTTTATTTTATTTTATTAAGTTTATTTAATTTTATATTATATTTTATTTTATTTTATTTTTTTGTATTCTATTAAATTATTATTATGATGTTATTATATTTACATTTTTTTTTTTTTTTTTTTTTTTTATTTATTTATTTATTAATGCACGACTAAAAGCAGTCGGCAAAGAAAAAAGTATTAAATATAAGAATTAAGATTACAATTTAAAATAAAATTAATATTAAATATAAATATAAGCAATATACTGTAAAGAAAAAATTAAAATTAGAATTATATCTGGGGTAAGCAAAAATTAATAATTAAAAATGATCCAATATTTGTTGCAAGGATTGGGGAAAACCCAGAAAAACCCAATCAGATCAATAAATATTAGTGTTGTTGTTAGTGATTGATTGGTTTTAAAAATAATATAACATGTTATTAGTATTAGTAAGGTTAGGAATTTAACGATTTAAAAAATTGGAAAAGTGCGGATTTTAGGGAAGGGATAGGGAGAGAGAGTTCTGAGTAAAAAACGTGAAAGAGGCTATTATAATTAGAGCATAAAACCCGGAACGAACCGTGTGAAGCGTAATCAGTTGTGCATGTAGGTAAAAATAAAGGCCTGTAATTCCTAGTAGACCTGCGGGGGACCGAAAATCTGAGGCGGCCCAAAAGGGGACTAGAATCAATGTCACCATTAATTAATTTGTGAAGAAAAACCACATTAAGAGTTTTCCTACGATTAATTAAAGACTGAAGGTCAATAAGACGAAGCCTATGGGAGTACGGTGGTAAACGCCGGTTGGGATCCCAGTTTAAACCACGTAAGGCGAAAAGCAAGAATTGCTTTTGAACTGATTCAATTTGATTCTGATTTATTTGATACTGCGGGCACCAAATGCACGAACAGTATTCAAGGATGGGACGGACTAAAGAGACGTAAAGGATCTTAGTGGTGAAAGGATCATTGAATTCTTTCGACCAACGTTTAATGAAACCAAGTACTCCTTTGGCATTATTAACTATAGTGAAGATGTGCAAATTGAAGCATAATTTGCAGTCAAATAAAACTCCAAGATCCTTTACAGTTTTTATACGTTGCAAAGGGATATTGTCAATCGTATAAGAACCTAAATAGGGCCTAGAACGACTAAGTGTCATAAACATACACTTCGAACAATTGAGATGCAACTTATTGGCCGAGCACCATAGTTGCATAGTGTTCAAATCGTCTTGCAGACGATTGTGAAACAGGGGATCAGTGTATGAAAAATTAAGCTTAACATCATCTGCATACATTAAAATATAAGAATGGGACAGAATAGTGGGTAGATCGTTAATGAACAGTGTAAAAAATAAAGGTCCTAAGTGACTACCTTGAGGTACACCAGAAGTTACACGAACCGAACTCGAAATGGTTGACCTAAGAAGCACTTTTTAAATAAGTGGAAACCAAACGTATAAAGGCGGGAGAGAAACCTATGCAGTTAAGTTTGTAAAGTAAGAGGTCATGGTTCACAGAGTCAAAGGCTTTACTGAAGTCAGTGTAAATGACATCAGTTTGCTTTTTCTCTCAAAATGCATCATTTACCAGGGATGTAAATTCAAGCAAGTTGGTCGTAGTAGACCGACCCTTAATAAAGCCGTGTTGTGCAGGGGAAATTATCGATTTACAGAGATGCTGCAAAGAAGAAACAAGGATTTTTTCAAATAATTTAGGAATGGCTGATAGCTTTGCAATGCCTCTCTAATTAGAAATATCAGACTTACCACCTTTTTTGTGGAGGGGAATGATATAAGATTCTTTCCAAAGATATGGAAAGATTGAAGTTTCAAGGGATAGATTAAAAAGATATGCAACGGAGCAGCTAAAGAAGAACAGCATTCCTTGAATAGACAACTAGGAATGTTGTCTGGCACAGGAATGAAAGAAGATTTTAAAGAGCTAATAGAAGAGATTATATTGTTATAGGAAATAGAGGGAGCAAACATAGTGTTAGATTGAAAAATAGAATAAGGATAAGATGGGTTGGAAGTGGAGATTTGAGAGTAGGTGGATTGAAAAAAGTTAGCAAATAGTTCAGCGGCTGCAGAGTCGTTGCCAGCAATATCTGTCCCTGAAAAAATAAAGGAAGGTAAACTGGAGGATTTACGCTTCAAGTTAACAAATTTATAAAATTGTTTAGGGTCACGGGAAAACTGTCTTTTGCAACGAGTTAGATATTGCTCGTAGCATAGCGAGTTTAAATTGGCAAAGTCCGACTTGGCCACTGTATACTTAGACCAGTCGAGACTTGAACCTGACTTCTTATATTTTTTAAAATATTTAGATTTAATATTCTTTAAATAAGAAAGTCTAGGTGTAAACCAAGGAGGCTTTATAGAACCAGACGATGGAATATAATTTGGAATGCACACATCTAAGAGTGCATTTAAGGTCTCATAGAAAGAACTAAGAGCAATATCGATGTCAGTCGCTTTTTCTAAAAAGCACCAGCCGGTAGCAAGGATAAGTTCATTAAGCAATGAATAATTTCCCTTGCGAAAACAACGACGAGGTGATTGCTGACATAATAAAGGTGGACTAAAAGGTTTAGAGATTGAGATAGAAATTTCTATAGTAGGATGATGTATCTAAAAAATTATCTTGTTTTAAGGGAATAAGGTAATTTGTGCTACTAAAAAGTGACCAAGAAATTTTAGGCAAATTAAAATCACCCAGCACAATAAATAAGTCGTTATATTTAACTTTATGGTTAATTTCTTCAATACAGGCAAAATGTTGCAAGTAAACTGAAGGAGTAGCTCTAGATATAAGAACAGGTGACAAAAATTGATCGAGTTGAAAGTTACTTTGACAGCAACAATTTCAATATCAGTAGTCACATTAAAAGAAATGCGTTCTGACTGAAGAACCGATTTAGTAGCAATAAGTACTCCACCACTTCGAGTAGGTAGTTACTTGACATAACTTCAGAATCAGACACTGTGGGAGTTAACCAACTTTCTGACAATGCAATTATATCAGAATCAAAGGACATACTACTCAAATATAGATTTTTGAGCTTAGTATGGAGGCCTCTAACATTTTGGTAATGAATACAGGCAAAATCGGGCCGCAGGTCTAAATAAAATAGCACAGACAATTATTAAAACTTGAAAAAGAATTTATTTTGATTTTAAAACATTTAAATATATACAGAAAAAAAGAAAGAAAAAAGATTAAAGAAAAACTAAAACGAAACAACTATTAAACAAAAAACAAATAAAAAAAAATTTTAAATTGAGATTAATTAACAACAATATATATGCATGCAAAATTCACAAAAACAATAAAAGAAAATGAAAGAAAAAATAAGAACACATTTAAACATTTTAAGTTGCGAAAAATAGTACAAAGAGAACAAAAACAAGTGGGAAAGGCTATAGTCGAGATCCCGACCATAGGATACCCGTTATTTATTTCAATACATATAAAAGTAATTAAAGAAATTACTTGTTTTGCTCAGAAAACTTTAATTCGCCATTACTGCCATTCTACTTATCCGATCTTGATGCGTTTCAGTGCGATAATAGATAATACTTATAGATAACGTTAATTACCACAAAAAAATTTATTTTCTAAAGGCGGAGGGGGCCGTGGCTTAAATTTGAAACAAACTTGATCTGCGTGGGGTCAATACAAATCTGTGTGCCCAATTTGGTTACTCCATCTCTTATAGTCTCAGAGATCCTTGTGTTTAGACAGACGGACGACCGGTCTTTCGCGAATTACTGGAAGGAGGCGGGTCAATAATTTAAAACAAACTTTACCTGCTCCAACGCCTTTGTGATCTGTGTGCGAAAGTTTGGTTACTCTATCTCTTATGGTTTCTGAGATCTAGGCGCTCACACGGACGGACAGACGGACGGACGGACATGGCTATATCGACTCGGCTGTTGATGCTGATCAAGAATCTATATACTTTATATGGTCGGAGATGCCTCCTTCTCCCTGTTACATACATTTCAACGAACACAATACCCTTATACTTATTATATACACTGCCGCTCAACTGAATAGGTTCACGACTTTCGTCACTTTAAATTGGCCAGATCTTTTGAAACAATTGGTCGATTTTGTTGAAATAATTTTTATGTGATAGATAATTAAATTATAATTTAGTTTTTAATAAGATGTAAAAGTTTTAACAAAGGTACAAATATTGAAATTATAAAATTTTCCCAAAGCCTACCTAAAATGGCATGCTTTTTTTGGCTCAACTGAATAGTTTCATGAGAAAAAAATTAAAAAAAAAAATTTTTATCAGAAAAATTAAAAGTTCGGATAAATTTTTTATTAAATATATATTATTTTACTATAATTTAATAATTAGTATGACCTCCAGACTTTAGTATTACTTCAAAAATTCGATTTGGCAAGGATTAACAATAATTTTTAATAATTTGAAGCGAGTGTCGCGGTGTCTTCAAATTGTCTCTCGCCCTCGTGTACAAAAGTCCCCATATTCCCCCATAATGTTTACGTCCGGGGAGTATGATTATAACTCAGACATTCTCACATTTCGGTCTTGTTATCATGCTGTGGTGTTATCATGCTGAAATGTCCATGAAAGCCTGTCAAATAATTCGGAAAGTTGGGAAAAGCTCTTTTATAGTTCAGTATTGCACAAACTTCCGTTTAAATCTGAAAAAACGAAATGTAGTTCACAACTTCCACAATATGCTACTATTCCCGACAACATTTTACTCCATTTACAAGTGTGGTGGTGACTTAAAACATATTAATCCTTTCGTACGTCTTGAATGTATTATTTAATCTCGTCAGCACCACCCAGAAAAAATGTTTTCTGATCGAAAAACCGGACATTGTTCTATACCTCTCGCCATGTAAAACGCTCGAGCAAAACGGGTGCGTGGGGCTCTAAGCACATCATTGAGGTGTGGTTTTTTTTTATTTTTCAATCCCTCCCAACATTTGAAACTACGAATAATGCGTTTTTAAGTTGCCCCACTGGCATTAACACCTTATTTTTCCATGATTTGGGAAACCAAACCTGATAAAATGGATGTACCAATAAGTTTTCTTCTACTGATGTTGTAGCATATTAAAAACCTTCTTTCATGTCATTGTCATATTTTGCGGTATTTCAAATATAATCATTTTGGATCTGAACTAATTTTTATCAGCGATTATATGGTGTTTTAGTTCAGAATCGAGACATTGTTTTACTTGAACTCTTCAAAGTAAATTAATTGAGCTATGCGGTTCATTTTACTTTAATTTAGCTGTGAAAACTCTAAATTAATAACCAAAAAGGAATTGGCGTCTCTAAGTTATCCCTGTCGGTCACAAAGTTAAATCAAAGTTCATGAACCTATTCAGTTGAGCCAATCTTAATTTAAGTTCGGTTTTCGCAAGTCCGGAAATCCTAAAAGGAGATTTTTCAGGGCTGCTTTAAGTACCTTTTGGGATTAATTCAAGTATGTAATCGGTTGATACATCATTTAATTTAATAATGGTGTATTTTCATATTTGCGTCGCTAGAACCAGTTGAGAATTCTAGGGTGCGACAATGAAAAATAAATATGCCAAAATTAACTTGATTTAACTTCGAAACGTTCTCATTTTTTTTAACTTTCTTTCAATCTTAAAAAAAACTATTTTAAGTACAAAAAATCTTAAACTAGTTTAGTACAAATAGCTCAGTTATTTTTTAACAAGGCACACGGACTATATATTTGCCGTGGGCTTATATATTCTGACTTAGTTTGGTAATCATCGGACTACTATTTCGGACAGCTGCCATAGTAAAGGAAAGTCAGAATTCTAAATTTAAGATCAATTCATACTTAATTTGAGATTTTTAGTACACAGCAATCTTAAAATTTTAAGATCAAAACGGTATAAGTTCAAGTACGGTCGTACCTAATTTTAGTACGGCATTTTTTTTCTGAATGTAGCGGGTATAAAAAGCTATATTGAAGAACTTGAAAAGAAAACAATAAATTTAACTACTAATTAAGAAGAAAACTCAACACTTAAATAAAAAGTAAATCTGCTAAAGTAATAATAAGAAAGTCGTGAATAAGAAAAAAGTAAATTTAGAAAATAAATATAAAAAAACAAAAACATAAAATTATAAATTTATTAAAAAGAAAATTTAAAAACGAATTGATTAAGTTATAGTAAAATCTTGAAGTTCTATTAAGTGTTCATATAATTTATAAATAAACGCGTAGAAATACATTTAAAAAAAAACAGAAACAAACATATTATTTATTTAAAATGGCTGGGCGTATATTTAGAAAGCATATAATTTTAAACGAAAGCGTATTTCCGGAACTGAAAAATGGTTAAACCCAATAATAATTTAGAAAATGCGTAAGATCAAAAAAAAAAATTATGAGGTAAAGCAATAAGATCACAAATGAATAGAGATATAGAAACATCTAAACGTAATTGTGAAAGAATAAAAAAAGATGTGCGTAAAGCTCATTTAAATTGGCAATCAGAGACACAAGAACAAAGAAAAACAAGTGGGAAAGGCTATAGTCGAGATCCCGACTATAGGATACCCGTTACTTATTTCACTACATATAAAAGTACTTTAAAGAAAATTTTCTAACAATACAAAATCTATTGCATACTCTAGGGGGCATATATTGCCATGTATTGCTTAAAGAATCATTTTCAGACAATAACTGCTGTTCTACTTGTCCGATCGTGTTGCGATTCAGTGGGATAATAAATAATAATAATAGATATCAGTAACTACAAGAAAAACTATATTATCTTAAAAACTGTGGGTGTGGTAGCTTTTTGGGGGCGGAGGGGGCCGTGGCTTAAATTTGAAACAAACTTGATCTGCGTGAGGTATATAGAAATCTGTGTGCCAAATTTGGTTACTTTATCTGTTACAGTCTCTGAGATTTCTTTGTTTATACAGACCAACGAACTGTTTTTCGCGATTTGCGAGGGCGGAGGGGGGCGTGGCCAAAATTTGAAACAAACTTGATCTGCGCTGGGTATATAGAAATCTGTGTGCCAAATTTGGTTACTCTATCTCTTATAGTCTCTGAGATCCTTTTGTTCATACGGACAGACGGACAGACGGACGGACACACATGGCTATATCGACTCGGCTGTTGATGCTGATCAAGAATATATATACTTTATAGGGTCGGAGATGCCTCCTTCTCCCTGTTACATACATTCCAACGAACACAATATACCCTTATACTTATTTTTTATAAGTAACGGGTATAATAAGTATAAGGGTATATTGTGTTCGTTGGAATGTATGTAACAGGGAGAAGGAGGCATCTCCGACCCTATAAAGTATATATATTCTTGATCAGCATCAATAGCCGAGTCGATATAGCCATGTCCGTCTGTCCGTCTGTCCGTCTGTATGAACAAAAGGATCTCAGAGACCATAAGAGATAGAGATACCAAACTTTCACTAAAAGACTTCTATATACCCCACGCAGATCAAGTTTGTTTCAAATTTAAGCCACGCCCCCCTCCGCCCCCGCAAATAGCGAAAAACAGTCTGAACAAAAAAATCTCAGAAACTAAAAGAGATAGAGTAACCAAATTTGGCACACAGATTTATATATACCTCACGCAGATCAAGTTTGTTTCAAATTTAATCCACGCCCCCATCCGCCCCCGCAAATCGCGAAAAACCACCACACCCACAGTTTTTAAGATAATACGTTTTTTGTGATTATTACCGTTATTTATTAGCATTATCTATTATCCCACTGAATCGCATAAAGATCGGACATGTAGAACGACAGTTATGGCGAATTAAAGTTTTCAGAGCAAAACAAGTATTTTCTTTAAAGTACTTTTCAATATATTTAAGTAAGTAACGGGTATCATATAGTCGGGATCTCGACTATAGCCTTTCCCGCTTGTTTTTTATAAGTAACGGGTATAAAAAGAATCAAAAAAGAAGGAATTAGGGCTAAAAATAATAGAGCCCTAGAGACTGAAGAACAAAGAATTCAACGAATTGAAAAAGAATCGCAAAGAGCTATATTTAATAGAGCATTAGAGACTGAAGATCACAGACTGGAACGGATTGAAAAAGAAGCGTATAAAGATGTATTAAATAGAGCCTTAGACTCTGAAGAAGAGAACGATTTGAAAAAGATGCAAAAAGGGCTAAATTAAACAGAGAAATGGAAACGGAAGACCACAGAATGGAAAGACTAAAAAGACAAGCAAAAATAACAGAATTAAGTCGGAATTCCGAGGCAACAGAGCAATGTTTTGTGAGACTCGAAGATCAAGCTGTAAGAAAACGTGTGAATAAAAGGCAATACTCTGAAGTTCTAAAAATCGAACAAATAAACGCAAAAAACCAAAAAGAAATGAGAATAATGTTAATAATATAAGTTTACCTGAAAACAAATTTTCCGTCTTTATAAGTCTTCGTAATTTGTTCCAATTAAATGCTAAGACTTATGATTTGGTAAATAAAATGATGATAACATGTGAAAATAGTTATAGAGTTGACGTTGAAAAACATATTTAAAAAATTTTGCATCACAGAATACGATAATTAATTCGTTTTGTAAAAATGTATGCATACTAAAAGAAAAATTTACGACTGTTAAAATAAAAATAGATTCCACATCCGATCCAGAGTTTTCTTTATTTTTTGGTCCATCATTGCATACTCGACACTCGGAAGCATATTTTTTAAGTGCATCGTATAATCCTTTAATTCTAAAGACACCTTTGTCTTTAAACTCAGATGGAAAAGTTGAAAATGTTTTTGAAAATGAGCAACAGACCATTGAAAATTGGAAATTCAATCCAGATATATGTAATATTGATAAAACGACAGTCTCGCACCGTTATATTTCACTTATAACAACCTTTAACAAACTTGATCACCAGAATTGCCCCAAGAGAATTTTACCGATAATTAATGCCTGTACGATCATTTTGAGTTCATTAATAAATTAAAGGGAGGCCACCAGGAATATTGTTATGAGCATGAGAATAATTGTCATTCTGTCTTGCTATTTATACGACGACTCTCTCCACACTTCCCATCTATTCGAAAAGTTTTGAAATTATTTTATAAAATAAATGTTTATTTACGGAAAATTGATAACTTAACATTTGGGCTGCTAACAAATAATATTTGTGAACTAAGAATTACAGCTGATAAAATTAATTTTAATATCAAAAGCTTTTTGGTAGACTCATTTCCCTTTAGTCACGAAGGTTAAATATGGGATGAATATACACATGCGTTTCAAGAACTTAATTTGTGTCATTAATTTAACTCAGTGCCAGAATGCATTTCTTCTTTAAATGAGTTGGAAAAATTATTTATTCAACTCAACTTATTGCTCGAATGGACACTGATATGGATGTACATAATAAGCAACGACCAAACTCAGAGTTTATTAAGAAAATTAAGGGACGAGTTTTCCATTTACCATTACCACTTCAAAATAGTTTGAAAAAGCTTCCGAGTCCAGAAGAAGCTATTCTTAAGAACCAAGATATAACGGTTATAGTAAGAGGCATTCCAAACAAAACTTGAAATGTGTGGCAATCACTAGTTGACGTAAAAAAAATATTTGAAGCGCTAAAATGGCTAAAAGATAATAATTTACTGTATTCAGATATTTCGCTTCCATATTATGCAGAAGCCTTTTTAGATGGTGTTAATGTAGACTGCATATATGATACAAATTTAAATGATTTGACAAATGCAAATATTAGCAAATATAAATACCCATTCAGAAAATATCATTAATCAGAATTTTTTGGAAGCAAATAAGGCAATGCTTACACAAAAAAATACTTCTGATGATTTTTATGAAAATATGACGATATATCCCATAATAGAAAGAAAAACTTGTGCTGAGCCTGCCACAGTATATCAAGTTTTAAAAGTAATTGATGATTGCATTGATAACCATGATAAGAATTTGGACCTGAAATGTTTCCCTGATAAAGCCAGGAGAATTTATAAAATGGATTTTAAAATGCAAAATTAGTAGATTTCGATTAAATCAGCAATACCTATTCTATTTGCTAAATCAAACAAATATAAGACAACTCAATGCGGGCATATTCCATAAGCTTAATGTAACATCGTTTACGAAAATTTTGAATAAAAACAACTTTATGAGAATGCTTGAAGAAAATAGAGAAATAAATAATAATTTATTAACAATATTTGGTCGGCTTCGAAACACAGAACAGTATTGGAGAGTACGAAAAAATGATTGAAAATTATGGACCCGCAACATTTTTTTACACGCTAATTCCTAGCGAATATCATTGGTGATGATCTTCTATGCACAAGAAACAACATTTCAAGCAAAAAATCAAGAACAATTTCCAGTCTTATTCCTGCGTATGTTGTCAGCGTCTCAGTTTTTATGAACATGAAATTTAAAGCGGTATTAAAATTTTTACTGTCAAAAAACAAGCCTCTTGGAGAAGTAGAACATTATGCTTGGCGTCTTAGGTATCAGTCAAGAGGCATGTAATATTTTCATACACTACTTTGGGTTAAAAACGCACCTATTATTGACAAGTCAAGTCACGAGGAGGTGGCTGCCTTTATTAATAGATATATAACATGTCGGCTTCCGCCAAGTGAAACTTTTCCAACACTTTATTATCGTGTTTGCAAATATCAAACACATAAGCATAACCAATATTGCATGCGGAAAAAAAATATTAAAAAAGTAAAATCTACAAGCATATGCCGATTTAGCTTTCCAAGAAAAACTGGAGACTGATTAGTTTTGCCTTACGTTTGAAAATCAATTTTAGGTCGTCGAAAACTGACAAAGCCACGATTGTATGATAAACCAAGGAATGAAGCAGAGAAAAAATATTAACGATTATAATGTACCAGTTTTGCTTTCTTGGTGTGGAAACATGGATATGGATATGGAATTTATAGGCGAAAAGTCTGGCTCACTAAGTTCGAATGTTTGTAAATATAAAACTAAGCCTGAGAAGTCATTTGCAACAGATGATTTTAGAGATTTTTATGAAAACAAATCTGTTGCAAGTAAAATACGGAGTGTGGAGCCCTTAAGGCAGCTGATACATTGCTGCAGCTGCCCTTATTTGAAATTGATAAAAATACAGTTATAAGATGGATAGATATACGCCAGGAAAGAAGTTGGAGAGTTAAACCAAGAAGTGAGCTTAAAAAAATGAAGGACGAAGATACTGATATATTTGTTTCCAACTGGGTCGACGAGCATTATCCTAATCGTCCTACTGATTTAGAAGAAATGAACTTACTCGATTTTACGAGATTTTTCGATATTGTGAAAGTAAAGCCTACTTTAATGAATGTAATTTGGTATACCTATGAAGATGGTTACTTACGTAAACGTAAAATACCATAATTAATAAACCATATTAAGACAAACAGAAAAATGCAACCAGAAAACTATTATTACAGGTTATTACTCTTATTCAAACCTTGGCGTAATAATGAAGATCTTAAGTGTGGCTTAGAAAATTATTTTGATGTGTTTGCAAGTGTAAAGATGATATGGTTGATGCAATGCGATATCATGAAAAATTGGATGAATTAGTAAAAATAAGCGAAGAATTTGAAAGTGAGTTAGCAAGACTGTCTAATGAATTGGAAAATCCGAGTATAAGCCATGAAGTGATGAGTGTGAGAATATTGTGGGATTTGAAGTATTATTGGAAAATGAACGAAACGACATGGACAATCTAGCCTTAAATGAAGACAGTGTTTCTAATTCTGGTCAGATCGCTCAGCTTAATTCAGATCAACGAAGAATATTTGATGAAGTTATAAATACTGTCGGTAATTATTGTAGTGCATAGAAAACAGAATTAGAAAATAAATCATTGAAAAATCCTCGGCTATCTCCAAATAATGTTTTACTTAAATTCGTTTCTGAAGTTGGAGGATCAGGAAAGTCGTTTTTAATAAACATGTTGAGAAAGTATATTACTAAAACTCTTGGTGAACAAGTCGTTGTTGCTGGACCAACTGGAATCGCAGCTCGAAATATAAATGGCTTAACAATTCATAGAGTATTAAATTTGCCGGTGGAGCATGGAGGTATAAATTGAAAAAAATGCGAGGAATCCTGAAAAATGTCTGTCTTATTATAATTGATGAAATATCAATGGTCTCCAATTTGACTTTACATTATATACACTTACAGTGTACCACTAAAGTCCCCGTACAGCAGACCTTTTTTTGTTTTTCGAACTATAAAATCTAGTCCATAAATAGTACGAAAAAAATTTAAAAGCAGTATTATTATTGTCTATCATTTAAGAAGTTTATATATTTAATATTCCTTATCGTTTCTATTTAATTAATGTTTTAACAAGAAGAAATGCAAATTTAACTCCATTTAAGTTTTTGTACAGCAAGAAAGATTTTTCTAGTACATGCTAGAAATGTATCGGTGTTGTAAAGAAGTATATTCACAGCCGGGGTAATATACTCAGCCGTGACCAAGGTTTCTCCACAAGAAATTTTTATTTGAGAAACCTGCCGCTTGCAAAACGTGATATATTCACTAAGCCGCCAAAGTTAGGGTATTCCACACAAGGGAACAAGAGAACCGCTTCCCTCTAATATGCCCCTGACCCGCCTCAACAGCGAAAAGTGGAAAATCTGCAACCTCACTTTTTATGCTCAAGCTCACTCCCGCTTCAAAAAAAAGACACTCAACAAAAGGGTATCAGGCGAATCTCACAAACAGACCATAAATTAAACACATTGCACGCTCATCTCTGCCAAACGAAGTTAACTTTCCGCGCAACAGGGTATTTTATCGACGGCGCATGCAAAACTCTCACGTTGGCCACTTCACGATTTCGACTAAACCGTCAATTGACTACCGTTATGTGCAATGCCAGTCACTACTTATCGCTTGTCGTCACCGAGCAAATTGCCAATGTAAATTATAGACGACAGAACAAAATGCAAATCGTCTTTTCAAAATCAAAGGGTTTTATTTCTTTTCCAATTTTCCTTACGCAGTTGTCAACCTTAACTGTTCACTCACTCACTCTGATTGATCCGCAATTCGTTCGTCGCTTAGCGTCGGAGCCTTTTGCTCCCGAATTCACTTAACTTAAATCTACTCTTAAAACTATGGAGAGACCTTGATCCAGCGGCCCTCTCTCAAGCGCTCTTTCGTGGCTGTTTGTCGACAAATTTACTCATAAATAATAACAAACTCAAAATGAAAAAATATAAGGAAATTAATGACAAAATTATAAATGAAAATATAAAATAAACTAATAACAAAACAAGCGGGAAAGGCTATAGTTGAGATCCTGACCATATGATACCCGTTACTTACTTTAATATATTGATAAGTACTTTAAAGAAAATACTTGTTTTGATCTGAAAACTTTAATTCGCCATAACTGTCGCTCTACATGTCCGATCTTAATGCGATTTAGTAGGATAATAGATAATGCTAATATATAACGCTAATAATCACAAAAAACGTACTATCTTAAAAATTGTGGGTGTGGTGGTTTTTCTTGATTTGCGGGGGCGGAGGGGGCGTGGATTAAATTTGAAACAAACTTGATCTGCGTGAGGTATATATAAATCTGTGTGCCAAATTTGGTTACTCTATCTCTTTTAGTCTCTGAGATTTCTTTGTTCAGACGGTTTTTTGCTATTTGCCTGGGCCGAGGGGGGCTTGGCTTGAATTTAAAACAAACTTGATATGCGTGGGGTATATAAAAGTCTTTTAGTGAAAGGTTGGTATCTCTATTTCTTATGGTCTCTGAGATCCTTTTGTTCATACAGACGGACAGACGGACGGCCGGACAGAAACAAATGGCAATATCGACTCGGCTGTTGATGCTGATCAAGAATATATATACTTTATGTGGTCGGAGATGCCTCCTTCACCCTGTTACATACATTCCAACGAACACAATATACCCTTATACTTATTTTTTATAAGTAACGGGTATAAAAAATGAAATCATTTAATTATCTCCTCCGGCCGTATGTCCTCCAGATCCATCGGCGGCTCGGTGCCCGTCGACGAGTCTTGGACGGCTCCCTTTGTTGGGTTTGGGAGAGGGTCCTCGATTTTGCTCGGGGGTGGCAATGCGTCAGCCTCCTCCAGCACTTTCACGAGGCTCTTCTCCCAGCCATACAGTTCGTCTTCCTCCGGCTGCATACATTCCCGCACGGGAGTGCGAGATTCATAGCCGATGAACCGGCGGCCGCGGAATGCTTCTCACAAAACTCCCGAACAATTCTCGCACCCTCGGGCTGCAGCGTCATACGGGAACGGTTCTTCCTCGCAAACATGCCCCTCAATTTCCGAATTCATCTCGTATCTATAATTATAAAAAGTAAAATTTCGTAATTTCAATTCAATTAAACATTCTTAGAGTATCAGCGATCGTCAATGTTTGGCGGTTGGTTCGGCGTGACCGACTCCTTCTCGGCTGTCGGTCGAACTATCCCGATGGAAGGGTCTTAGCTGAGCTATGTTAGCTACCCTACGTTTCTTTTCGCCTTCCTTCGCCAGCCTGACAATGTTTGGGGACATGAACTTGACCACCCCTCAAACTTCGGTGCTAACTTCGCCGCAAATTCATCTCCAGCCTTAGACAACTGATGCTGTCGCAACAATACGAGCATGTCCATCGTGGGTCGCCATACCCTCCGCCGCAAATTGTAATGTCGCCCTTGATCGCTGGACGCCTTTTGCAGATTGCCTCGCACGACATCGAATATTTCCATCGAATATTTCCTTCCAACGGTTGGCCTTCTCCTGAGGACTTTGCGTCATCGCTGCTGTTCCTGGGGTAACTTCGTAAAGGCCAAAATTCTTCCTTAACGTCTTGAAGCTCCTACTTGTGAACTGTGCTCCGTTGTCGCATACGAACTTCTTGGGGATCCCGTATCGGCACAGTATAAGTTGTCTAAACGCCTTTTGTAAATTTGCAACTGTCGCTTTCCTCAGAGGCATCAACTTCACCCATTTTGAGAAAGCGTCGTGAAATACTAATAGCATTGTGTTGGCATGTTTCGACCGGGGCAAAGGTCCTACGAAATCGGCACATAACACTGCCATCGGCTCTGCCCCAAATGACGGTAAAGCTAGTTATTTTCCTCGGTATAATCGGGGAATTTCTCTGGCTCCTGGATTATTTTCCTTCGCATGCTGGCAAGCCATTTGCACTCGGCTATTTCTTCCATTATCCGGCGCAATGTTTCTGCTGGTTGTCTCGAAAGCGCGTCTGCCACCACGTTGAGTTTGCCTCGCCGATATTGCACGTCGAATTGGAATTGTTGAAGCTCCAACGCCCATCGAGCGATCCTCCCGGACGGGCTCTCGATGGAGTTCAGCCATTTGAGTGCCAAATGATCCGTGATTACTCCAAAACGATATCCCTCGAGGTAACATCGGAATTTGCGTATTGCCCACACGATTGCCAGGCACTCCTTTTCCGTGGCGGAATAAATCATCTCCGCTTTCAAAAGTTTCCGGCTTGCATACGCGATCACCACCTCCTGGTCATTAACAATTTGCGTTAATACCGCGCCGAGCCCACAATCACTTGCGTCAGTCTGCACCAATATGGGCGCCGTCGTCAAATGACATTTGATTTCCTCAAATGCTGCCTGCTGTTCATCACCCCAGCACTACTTACGGGCTTTCTTGAGAAGTAGTGTCATCGGCGCCACCAACGTTGCGAAATTGGGGACAAAACGTCTGTACCCGGGTTCCATTCCCAAGCGTTGTCGCAACTCCCTCAGGTTAGTCGACGGTTTTAACAGTTGGATGGCCTCCACCTTCGTTGGGTCCGGTTGAATTCTCTTTTCGCTCACCAAATGCCCCAGATACACGAGGCTCTTCTTGAAGATCGAACATTTATCCTTGTTCAGTCTCAAGTTAGCGCCTCTCAACCGTCGGAACACTTCTGTCAAATTTTTCAGATGCTCCTCCTTGGTTCTGCCAATCACAATGATGTCGTCTAGATACGCAAATGCGTGCTGTTCCATTTCCGGGCCGATCACCGTATCGAGGCCCTCTAGAACGACGCACCAGCAGAATGTAAGCCGAACGGCATCACACGCCATTGGAATAAGCCACGTCTGGGAACCGGGAATGCTGTGGATTCTCGACTAGCTTCAGCCATGGGTATCTGCCAATCTCCATGTTTTAAATTCAGTGTTGATATGAAACGAGCCTGTCGGAGACGTTCCAAGATGTGGTGTATCCGCGGCACCGGATAGCGTCTGGTACGGAATGCGCGTTGAGTTGCCTGTAGTCGACGCACACTCGCCAATCGCCTGTCTTTTTTTCACCTGCACGATCGGGGCACTGTGCGGACTCTTTGATGGCTCTATGGCCCCTTGATCGAGCAATTCGTCCACCTGGTCATTAATGATCTTTTGTATAGCCGGATTCTTAGGATAGTATCGTTGCTTGAGAGGTTTATCGTCCCTCATAACGATACTATGCTCCGCTATATGCGTCACACCCTTGAGTCCGTCAAACTTGGACATTTCTTCCTCCAGAAAGAATCGTAAATCGAGTCAAATCCTCTGGGCACACCGATTCGCCCTCCGTAAGTTTCTTTGTGACTCCTCCATCCTGCGAATGGGATGATAGGACCTCATTCTTGGAAACCGTGTCGACCACTCCTCCCAGCTTTATTTCCTCATGCGCGTCATCCGCGGATGGCATGGGATCGGCCCCAGGCAGCGTCGTTTCTGGCATCATGTCCCGCAATTGCAAATTAGCAACTCCACACTGTATAGTGGTCCCGATCGCCTTTAGGAAATCCATCCCCAATATTATTTCGTCGAGCATTATCGGCATGACTAGCATCTCCGTCGTCACCCTTTTCCCAGCCAACTGTGCATCGACTCGTACCTTCTGACTGATCAGCTGCTCTGTCCCATCAGCCAGCCTGATCGTAGGGTCTGCTCTTATCCTGTCCCCTCCTGCGATCCTCTTCGCACAATCCTCCCTCACAAAACTTCGCGTAGCACCCGTGTCTATGGTGGCGATCACCTCGTGTGTACCCACCGTCACACGAGCGCCAACGCGCCCATCGACGAGAAACAAAGGACATCTCTCTCACACCGCCTGCAAAACAAAACTTTTGGGTTCGGGCACTCGCGAGCGTAATGACCTTCCTGAGCGCACCGGAAACAAACATTCCGCGAGTTCTGAGGCCTCTCGGGCGCTAGATCTCGGGTCGTACCCCCGTTACTGTCGCAGTGTCCGAAAGTTTTTTCCGCCTTTCATTGTCCGTGGTTGTCGTTGTCCTGAAGGGGTTCTGTGTCTGTCTTGACGTTTCAGCGATACTCAGGAGCACAGTTTTCATAAATCCTATGCAACTCTTGAGCAGGGCTATAGCTCGCATGGTACATCATGCTCCGCAGCTCGATCAGGTAGTCCTGAAATTCCCTACCCTTTGGCGTCGAACCCTGATCTCGTCTTCCAGCCTTTCGAAATATCGCGGCGGCAGGAAAAACCCTAAACACTCTGTTCGAATTGTCGTCCACGACACATCCCGTAAACGACTAGTCATTAACCAACGTGAAGCCTTATCTGTTAACACTTCACCCATAACTCGCGCCAAACGATCTTTATCAATATCGTGTGACATGGCTCGCTCTTCGATACATTCGAGGAACGACAATGGATCCCCTGTCCCGTCAAAACGTATAGCCCACTTTCTGATCCGTTCCGGAATAGGCGTTCGGGTGTCGACGTATGTCCGCTCGGCAACTTTTCTGTCCTGCCTGCCCGATCCAAGTGCGGAATCACGTCCTCCTTTCTATCCATTTTCGAGAACTTTTTGGCTGATCCCGCCATTTCCGTTGCTTTGTGCACATCCGATTCCGATTTCCGCCATCTCTTCCCCAAACCTTCCGAGGCAGTCTTAGCGACCATCACTCCCTTTGGTTTGGCGGAGTATCCCTCCATGTCTGCCAAACGAACCCACATCCCGGACGAATAACGACCTCCTTTTTTTTGCTGCTGACACTTGGGGTCGGAGATCTTCAACTTTACCCCCAGTGCCCAACCCCAACTCCCGAGCATCGATTTCCAACTATTCATTCCGTAAGTGGTTAAACCACTTCACTCCGACTCCGGTGTTCACAATTTCCACTGGAGTGGTGTCAGATTCACTATCTGTCGATGCCATACCGCTCGCTATTTTAATTTATTATTTATTATTTAATTTATTATTTATTTTATTTTACATATATTTTTTTTTTAAATCTTTATTTTATTTTATTTGTTTGAATTTGTTTTATTATATTTTAAAGAAATTTTATTTAATTATATTATGTTTTTAATTAATTAATTATATTTTATTAAGTTTCGTATATTTTATAAAAATTTAATTTTATTTTATTAATTTATCTTATCTACTTTCATTAATTTATTTTATTAAATTTTATTATTAAAATTTTATTTTATTTTATTAAGTTTATTTAATTTTATATCAAATTTTATTTTATTTTATTTTTTTGTATTCTATTAAATTATTATTATGATGTTATTATAATTACATTTTTTTTTTTTTTTTTTTTTTTTAATTTATTTATTTATTAATGCACGACTAAAAGCAGTCGGCAAAGAAAAAAGTATTAAATATAAAAATTAAGATTACAATTTAAAATAAAATTAATATTAAATATAAATATAAGCAATATACTGTAAAGAAAAAATTAAAATTAGAATTATATCTGGGGTAAGCAAAAATTAATAATTAAAAATGATCCAATATTTGTTGCAAGGATTGGGGAAAACCCAGAAAAACCCAATCAGATCAATAAATATTAGTGTTGTTGTTAGTGATTGATTGGTTTTAAAAATAATATAACATGTTATTAGTATTAGTAAGGTTAGGAATTTAATGATTTAAAAAATTGGAAAAGTGCGGATTTTAGGGAAGGGATAGGGAGAGAGAGTTCTGAGTAAAAAACGTGAAAGAGGCTATTATAATTAGAGCATAAAACCCGGAACGAACCGTGTGAAGCGTAATCAGTTGTGCATGTAGGTAAATATAAAGGCCTGTAATTCCTAGTAGACCTGCGGGGGACCAAAAATCTGAGGCGGCCCAAAAGGGGACTAGAATCAATGTCACCATTAATTAATTTGTGAAGAAAAACCACATTAAGAGTTTTCCTACGATTAATTAAAGACGGAAGGTCAATAAGACGAAGCCTATGGGAGTACGGTGGTAAACGCCGGTTGGGATCCCAGTTAAAACCACGTAAGGCGAAAAGCAATAATTGCTTTTGAACTGATTCAATTTGATTCTGATTTATTTGATACTGCGGGCACCAAATGCACGAACAGTATTCAAGGATGGGACGGACTAAAGAGACGTAAAGGAGTTTAGTGGTGAAAGGATCATTGAATTCTTTCGACCAACGTTTAATGAAACCAAGTACTCCTTTGGCATCGTTAACTATAGTGGAGATGTGCAAATTGAAGCATAATTTGCAGTCAAATAAAACTCCAAGATCCTTTACAGTTTTTATACGTTGCAAAGGGATATTGTCAATCGTATAAGAACCTAAATAGGGCCTAGAACGACTAAATGTCATAAACATACACTTCGAACAATTGAGATGCAACTTATTGGCCGAGCACCATAGTTGCATAGTGTTCAAATCGTCTTGCAGACGATTGTGAAACAGGGGATCAGTGTATGAAAAAATAAGCTTAACATCATCTGCATACATTAAAATATAAGAATGGGACAGAATAGTGGGTAGATCGTTAATGAACAGTGTAAAAAATAAAGGTCCTAAGTGACTACCTTGAGGTACACCAGAAGTTACACGAACCGAACTCGAAATGGTTGACCTAAGAAGCACTTTTTGGGTTCTACCTTTTAAATAAGTGGAAACCAAACGTATAAAGGCGGGAGGGAAACCTATGCAGTTAAGTTTGTAAAGTAAGAGGTCATGGTTCACAGAGTCAAAGGCTTTACTGAAGTCAGTGTAAATGACATCAGTTTGCTTTTTCTCTAAAAATGCATCATTTACCAGGGAGGTAAATTCAAGCAAGTTGGTCGTAGTAGACCGACCCTTAATAAAGCCGTGTTGTGCAGGGGAAATGATCGATTTACAGAGATGCTGCAAAGAAGAAACAAGGATTTTTTCAAATAATTTAGGAATGGCTGATAGCTTTGCAATGCCTCTGTAATTAGAAATATCAGACTTACCGCCTTTTTTGTGGAGGGGAATGATATAAGATTCTTTCCAAAGATATGGAAAGATTGAAGTTTCAAGGGATAGATTAAAAAGCATATGCAACGGAGCAGCTAAAGAAGAACAGCATTCCTTAAGTAGACAACTAGGAATGTTGTCTGGCCCAGGAACGAAAGAAGATTTTAAAGAGCTAATAGAAGAGATTATATTGTTATAGGAAATAGAGGGAGCAAACATAGTGTTAGATTGAAAAATAGAATAAGGATAAGATGAGTTGGAAGTGGAGATTGAAGAGTAGGTGGATTGAAAAAAGTTTGCAAATAGTTCAGCGGCTGCAGAGTCGTTGCCAGCAATATCTGTCCCAAGAAAAAAAGAGGAAGGTAAACTGGAGGATTTACGCTTCAAGCTAACAAATTTATAAAATTGTTTAGGGTCACGGGAAAACTGTCTTTTGCAACGAGCTAGATAGTTCTCGTAGCATAGCGAGTTTAAATTGGCAAAGTCCGACTTGGCCACTGTATACTTGGACCAGTCGGGACTTGAACCTGACTTCTTATATTTTTTAAAATATTTAGATTTAATATTCTTTAAATAAGAAAGTCTAGGTGTAAACCAAGGAGGCTTTATAGAACCAGACTATGGAATATAATTTGGAATGCACACATCTAAGAGTGCATTTAGGGTCTCATAGAAAGAACTAAGAGCAATATCGATGTCAGTCGCTTTTTCTAAAAAGCACCAGTCGGTAGCAAGGATAAGTTCATTAAGCAATGAATAATTTCCCTTGCGAAAACAACGACGAGGTGATTGCTGACATAATAAAGGTTGACTAAAAGGTTTAGAGATTGAGATAGAAATTTCTATAGTAGGATGATGTAAGTCTTCAGGGATCCTTAATGGGGATCACCTAGAGACGGCAGTATTTGCGAAGTCATTAATAAAAACTAGATCGAGAATTCGATCATTATGATTTCTTATTGAGTTCCTTTGAAACAACGAGAGATCAAGCATGTTATCTAAGAAAATATCTTGATTTAAGGGAATAAGGTAATTTGTGCTACTAAAAAGTGACCAAGAAATTTTAGGCAAATTAAAATCACCTAGCACAATAAATAAGTCGTTATCTTTAACTTTATGGTTAATTTCTTCAATACAGGCAAAATGTTGCAAGTAAACTGAAGGAGTAGCTCTTGGAGGGATATAAGAGCAGGTGATAAAAATTGATAGAGTTGAAAAAGTTACTTTGACAGCAACAATTTCAATATCAGTAGTCACATTAAAAGAAATGCGATCTGACTGAAGAGCCGAATTAGTAGCAAAAAGAACGCCACCACTTCGAGTCGGTCGATCATATCTATATAAAAGGTAGTTACTTGACATAACTTCAGAATCAGACACTGTAGGAGTTAACCAAGTTTCTGACAATGCAATTATATTAGAATCAAAGGACATACTACTCAAATATAGAATTTTGAGCTTAGTAAGGAGGCCTCTAACATTTTGGTAATGAATACAGGCGAAATCGGGCCGCAGGTCTAGTTTTTTGAAGCCGTACTGGCGGGGTCCTGTACGTTGGAGCTGCTGGCAGTAAGAGAAACAGGCAAGGGTTCACTACGCCTTTTAGGCTTAAACTCATGAACAATCATATGTTGTGGCCAAAATGTTGGATCACAAATGACAGAAAATGAGTCATGAGGGACACTTATTTTAAAAGATGCTATTTCGAGAGCAGTGGGAAAATTAAATTTAGTGATTGAGACACTAGCAGAAATTTTGCTTGAAATGTATGCCGCTACAGATTCACAAGTAGTGTCCGAGGATAACCTGGACACAAATACTTGCTTACGAGGAGCAACAACATTTAATATAGGGACCTCAGATGTAGGGGCAGCTACGTTATCAGTAGTATTGTTAGGCGTTGCATTGCGAGGAGGTCTACCCTTTCGACCCGAACCAGTCCGCACCGAAGACGCGATGACTTGGGCTGGTTCAAATGTCTGTGTGATAGAATCACCTGCAGAAGGTGTAGGAGAATTGAACAGGTTAACAATACGCGGACTGGCCGATACTGACAACGTTGGGGAGACATCTTGATAGTGACGAGATGCCAATGGAGTCACGGGAGGCTGATTAACTGGTATAGGGGGAACTGCTAAAAATTGAGAATCAGGTGGTGAGTTAAATTTATATTGGCTAAGCAGATCGAGACTAGAGTCAAAATCACTCGAAAGAAGCTTAGCCATTTTGTTAAGTTTTAAGAATTGATTTCTCACAGAAGTATACATTCTTGAGAAATCAATTTGCAACTCGATACATATTGGACAAGACCATTTCACTGCACCACATTCCTTTTTAGAAACGGCAATGATCTTATCACATTGTGGACCTGAAAGTCCAGCACACTTGGCATGCATTAGATTATCACACAACCAACAATTAATAAATCTTGGTTGATCAAGACCATCGGCACACTTAATAGTGCAGTTTTTCTTACAGCACGACATATTTCCAACAGGGGTTAAAGATAAATAAATTAGGTCGAATAGGCAGAATTGCGCACGTAAATAGAGCGGGAGGCACTCAAATGAAGCTCTAAGCAAGAGAGCAAAATACAAAAACAATTTGCTGTGAGAGCGCGCTGCTAAACAAAACGAAATGCAGCAGCGAACACACACACAAACAAATGTATTAAGATGTGCGAAGCGCTAAAACTGAGATAAGGAGATGTAAACACAAACAAAAACAATCGCTGTGCTTACAATAACAACAAACTTGTGTGAGCGAGGTGTAAAGTAAATGCCGAAATACACAAACAAACAAACGCACAAGAATGTAAAGATTTAAGGGAAAAGGCAAAACTAAGTTTAGCAAAAATAAAATGCTATTTATTTTTACCACAATGCACAAATGATTCAACTTACACAGCAAGTCGATAGCTAGTTCACTTTTGCACAATTTTAGATGATAAGATATTAAAGCGGTGCGTTATTATTCACAAAAAATTATGAACGTTTACGAGCCAAATTAAAACACGTCTGTTTCGCTTAAGCAAAGAACTCTCTCTCATTATTATTTTAATTTATTTTATATTATTTTATTTAATTTTATTTTATTTCTTTTTATTTAATTTCTTTTATTTAATTTAATTTTATTTCGTTTTATTTAATTTAATTTTATTTCGTTTTATTAGATTTTATTTTAAAGTAAAATAGCGGGGTATACCTCCAGTCAGTCAACGCATTTATTCTCAGTGTGTCGCGCTCGACCACGCCTCCACATTTTGTAAGCCTTTTCTTGACTCTCCTTCTCGCAAGTGTCGATTCACACAATTCCTGCGTTCGCCCCAACCTCTAGCCTCACGTTTTCGGGGCTTTAAGTCCGTCCGCGTGATATTTGCAAACGTCAGGGTCCCTGCTCGGGCGCCACTTGTAAAGAAGTATATTCACAGCCGGGGCAATATACTCAGCCGTGACCAAGGTTTCACCACAAGAAATTTCTATTTGAGAGACCTGCCGCTTGCAAAACGAGATATATTCACTAAGCCGCCAAAGTTAGGGTATTCCACACATGGTAACAAGAGAACCGCTTCCCTCTAATATTCCCCTGACCCGCCTCAACAGCGAAAAGTGAAAAAATATGCAACCTCACTTTTTATGCTCTAATTCACTCCCGATTCGAAAAAGGACACTCAACCAAAGGGTGTCAGACCATAAATAAAACACATTGCACGCTCATCTCTGCCAAATGAAGTTAACTTTCCGCGCAACAGGGTATTTTATCGTCGGCGCATGCAAAACTCTTACGTTGGCCACTTCACGATTTCGACAAAAACGACGATTGACTATTGTTATGTGCGTGCCAATCACTGCATATAACGGAACAGTCGCTTGCCGTCACCAACCAGATTTCCAATGTAAATTATAGTCAATACTCACTTGTCACGTAAAAACACTCTCGACAGAATAAAATGCAAATCGTCTTTTCAAAATCAAAGGGTTTTATTTCTTTTCCACTTTTCCTTTGCACTTGATCCGCAATTCGTTCGTCGCTTCGCGTCGGAGCCTTTTGCTCCCGAATTCACCACGCTAAGCGGCGAACGAACTGGCCGCTCTCTTCCTTGCTTTTCCTCTCTTAACTTAAATCTACTCTTAAAACTATGGAGAGACCTTGATCCAGCGGCCCTCTCTCAAGCGCTCTTTCGTGGCTGCTGGTCGACAGATTTACTCGAAATGAAAATATAAAATAAACTAATAACAAAAAGAAATCATTAAATAGCGCCGAGGACGCCCCAAATGTGAGTTCCTCACAAGCTTCTGTGTTAATCTTTATATGCTTAGCTTCGCATATATATTTTCGACTTTTACGCTTCTGAGACATTTTATAGATTATATATGTATGTATATTCTATTAAAATGATTATACTTTCCTTTAAATTGTGGCGGTCTTAGCAGACTTCACACTTTAATGTAAAAAGCAAAGGGAAATAATTGCGTTTACACAAGTTATAAATGTAGTGAGACTTCTCAAACTATTAACCCTCTATTGCATGCTCATAGAACAATTAAAAAAAACCATTTTTCTATGCATATTTGGGTGTATTTGGAATATATTAAGAAACATTTCACCAAAAATTTTTTTTGGGTAAATAGTTTAGGAGAAACTAGGGGGCTCCGCCCCCTGCTCGCTTCGCTCGCGGTGCTACAGTCGAGCATACTCGACTGTCGGAGACCCCGTACTAACTATGGTTGAAAATGTGTCACTTACAATACTAAGACTTGATTTTCGCACGATCTGTCCTATGACCGCTATATTATATAGTGTAACGATTTGGTCCAACTTCGGTAAGAATGTATAACACTAACTCAAATGCATATTATATCAGTTTGGCTACGATATCTCATTGAACAAAAAAGTTTTTCATACTAAAACCTGATTTTCGACCAATCGGTCCTATTACAGCTATATAGTATAGTGGTCCGATTTAAACCCACTTCGCTAAGGGTATACAAGACTAATTTAAAAGCATATGGTAAAAATTTGGTAACGATATCTTCTACAACAAGACAGTTTTTCATACTTAAACTTGAATTTCGTCCGATTCCTTCTATGGGAGCTCTATGATATAGTTGTCCGATTTGCACCAACTTCGGTCATGAATTAAAAGAATAACCCACATGCAAATGCTGTTAGTTTGGTTAAGATACATATCTTATAGACTTGATTTTTTCCTCGCGAAATGTTCATTTCCGAGTTTTTGTTAAGAAAACACACATGCATAAGTATAAAACACATATATGTGTGTTTAAAATGTTAATGTACATGACAAAACAAAATTATCAAAAAAAAAAAAACTAAAAAATTTAACAAAAACTATAAAATAAAAAAAAAATTGTTGATAGAGCCAGGAATCGAACCCACCACCTAATTTTAAAGAAAGCTTAAAACTTCGGTGGCTCAACCAATTGAGCCATACACGATGTTGTGTACGGGATGCCAAATTGCCATAATGGCTTTTCAGTACTCTATTTCATAATTTAAAAAATGTTTAATAACACTAAATGTTAATATTACATGTTATCATAACATTAATAAATGCAAATTGAATATCAAAGCAAAATTATTGAATTAAAAAATAAACACGTCCCTTGCAGGATTCGAACCCACGACCGGCTGACCAACCATATCCTTAGCGCTGCAACTCATCAAACTACGCCACAGAAGCCCATGACTGATCGGACGCCAATTTGTTATATAATATGTTAACTCAATTTTCATGTTATCAAGTTACTCAAATTTTAACCCTTTCAGGACCGACGTTGCCTATAGGCAACATTGTCTTTAAATGACAAAACAAGCGTTGCGTTTTTGTTTTCGCGGTTTGTTTTGATTTCGACTATTCGTCTGCTCATTTTTCTGCATTCCAGTGTTTACAAAGTGCCGTTAGATATTGTGTATTCTTTGTATTTGTGAAGACAACATAAGACGCAATATTTAACAGAAAAGGGATTTTGCATTTAATTTATTTGTGTAAACCATATTGTTCAGAGTTAAACAAAACGTGCAATAATGAAACGGTGCAACAAATTTATGAAATGGTTAATCAGGACACATTCAGATGGAGAAAAAACACTTGAAGTGAAAATGAAGCATCAAACTCATGGGGAAGATCCATCATTGGTTCAGGAACAAAGGAACCAATATCTTACTTTTCTATGTACTTTGACGATGAAATTTTACAGAAAATCTGTATTGAAACTAATTTGTATGCTTTGGAAAGTAACGGAGTAGAACTTAAGTGCGATGTCATAGAAATCAAACGTTTCATTGGCGTTTTGCTGTATTTGGGTGTAGTCAATATACCTGTATTGCGAATGGCATGGGCATCAAAATTTAGACTCCCTGCAGTCGCGGATTCAATGAGTCGAAGTAGATTTGAGAAAATAAAAACATATTTTCATTTAAATGACAACTCTAAACAACCCAAGAAAGGAGCTGATAGTTATGACAAGTCGAAAATTAATAAAGTATGCGACGATCTGGAGCAAGAGGAGTATCAAAGCGTTGACGAGCAAATGATTTCTTTCAAAGGTATGTTCTTGTATCAATATATTTTTATTTTTCTTACTAAATAGATACCTTTATCCTGCAGGTAAACATACCTTGAAGCAATATCTTCCGAAAAAGCCACATAAGTGGGGCTTCAAAATGTTTTAAAGAGCTGGCGTATCTGGTCTAATATATGATATATGATAACATCTAAGAGACCATATGTTCCGGAGCCTTCTAAAGGAATTAGATATGACAAAACCGATCATTGGATTCAGTGGGGCTCAAAAGGCAGATGCAGACTGTGCAAAACAGGATTTCCTCGGTCCAAATGTTCCAAGTGTGACGTCTACCTTTGCTCAAATCCTCAAAAGAATTGCTTTGTATCGTACCATAATGGTGACCAGAGATTTCTGGGTAGTGTGTCGTCTACGATGATAACGATACTGTCGATTTTCATCGGTGGGCATTTCTGGAACCATTTAGTACGCCTGGTCAGTACTGGTGTATACTCCTTTACCCAGCGTTGCCAAAAGCGATCTCCAAATAGTTGTACTTGGTACCAGCGTTGTCTCAAGTCTGTGTCTGTTGTTGAGAACGGCTTGTAGCCATTTGCGGACCCCAACAAGAAATGATTTGGCGTGAGCGCATCATCATCCATCGCATCCAAGCTAACGAAAGTAAGCGGCCGTGAATTTATAATAAACTGGGCTTCCATAAGGGCGCTTCTCAAGCTTTCATCGTTGAAGGAGTAGTTCGGACAGATGTTCTTCAATACGTTTTTTGTTGTGCGTACGAGGCGCTCCCAAGCACCGCCCATGTGTGGCGCACCTGGAGGGTTAAATCGCCATTTGATTTTGTCGAACTTTATAGTTATTTTGTCAAAGTCGATTTTGAGCAGCTCCTCTCGTACTGCCTTTTCAGTGGCCTTAAAGTTCGTGCCGTTATCCGAATATATTTCTTTGGGAGTCCCGCGAAGTCCCATGAAGTTACTTAGACACATAATGCATGATGATGTATCTAGACTGTACGCTATCTCAAGATGAATTGCTCGTAGTGTGAGACAGGTAAAGAGTGCTACCCATCTCTTTTCCTTGCGTCTACCGACGTTTACCAGTAGAGGGCCAAAGTAATCGACTCCGGTGTATGTGAAGGGCTTCTCAAAGCTGCCCAATCTGGCTTTAGGTATGGGGGCCATTTGCGGGGGATCCGGAGCAGCTGTGATGATCCTGCACCTTTGACATGCTTTTCGTACAGATTTGTATAAGACGCGTAGTCGAGGAATGTAGAAAGCTCCTTTTACATCATTTATTACTGTTTCGTGCGCAATGTGGTGATACATCTCATGATAGCTTCTAATGATTAGAAAAGTAACATGACTGTCGGCTGGAAGGACTATTGCATCTTCTCTGGCGTTCATGGAATTTCTTCTTCCTTGCACTCGCATGATGTGTGCGTCATCAAGGTACACGTTAAGGCCGATCAGTCTGCTTGTTTTGCAGAGTGGCTGCTTTGAGCGTAGTGCGTCTATTTCGACTGAGTAGGCGAGTCTTTGTGCTTCTTTGTACAATAGAACCTTTGCTGCTTCAACGTGTTCCATGGTTACAAAGGTCGGCATTACGCGCTTGCCGCTTTTCTCACGAAGACGTTCGATATAAAGAATGAAAGTAGCTGTGGCTCTGTAGAGGCGCTTCCAGTTTGAAAAATCAGCTGTATTTAATTCTGCTACTATCATTTTGCGCACTGTGAGGACGTGCTTGCGAAGCTCCGTTGTATCAATCTCCTCGCAGGGCTGCGGAGCGCTTGGCCAATCCTTGCTTGGTTTGCTTAAGAAGTCGGGCCCACCAATCCATTGCTTTAAATTTGGCGAACTGCTTACTTTTGTAGCTCCATCGGCGACGTTTAATTTTGTAGGCACCCATCGCCATTGATCGGTGCCGGAGTGCTCCAGGATTTCTCCAACTCTATGCATCACAAACTGCTGAAAGTTACGGGGGTCCATGACTAGCCACTGGAGTACAGTTTTGGAATCTGACCAGTACTGAGCGTGGTCAATACGGATCTTACGAATGTTCATAAGCTTTTGCGCCAAGCGTACTCCCAGAACGGCGGCTTGAAGTTCCATGCGAGGAATTGATAATGGTTTCAATGGAGCGACCTTGATTTTTGTTGCTACCAATACCACATCGATTTCGTTATCCATTAGCACCTGTAGGTAACAAGCGGCAGAGTATGCATACTCGCTTGCGTCAACGAAAGTGTGTAACTCCGTACGATTTGCTTCTTGGAGATTCCTAGAGTAGCACCTTGGAATTTGGATAGCGGTCACATTTGCCAAAAGCTGTTTCCATTGACACCAGTCTTCTAGCAAGCTCTCCGTAAGCCCCTGATCCCAGTCGATATTAGCGCGCCAAATGCGCTGCAGCAATATTTTCAAGCCTATTGTGTGACATGACAAAAGGCCCAAAGGATCGAAGATTGACATTAGCACCTGTAGTACTTCCCTCTTGGTTGGGATTGCTTGCTCTGCCAGTACGTTTCGCTGAAGTCTCGAGAATCTGCAGATAAACTTGAACGTGTCGTTGGATGGCTCCCAATACATACCCAGGACCTTTTCAGTTGAGCCAAACTGAACAGATTTTGGATCGTCTTCTTCGTTATGGCGTAGACTTCTAAGCACGTCTGCTGAGTTTGATGTCCAGTTTCGGATGTTGAATCCTCCTTCAGCATGAACTTTTTTAACTTGGCTTGACACTTCAATAGCTTCTTGTATGTTGTTCATGCTGTCAATGAAGTCATCCACGTAGTGTGCTCCGATAATGGCTTCGTAAGCTCGTGGATAACTGTTTCGGTGATCTTCAGCGTTTTTATCACGGACGTAGTGCGCTATAAAAGGTGCGCAGCTTATCCCAAAGGTCATAGCGCGCATTGGTGTTTACGTCATACCACAGGAACCGCTGTGCGTGCATATCCTGGCTGCGGATATTAATTCGGTGGAACATTTCCTCAATATCTCCACAGACGGCTATTTGGCCCACTCGAAAAGCAAGCAGGATATCAACAAGCGGGTGTAATCGATCTGGTCCGCTTAGCAAACAGTCGTTTAATGATGTGCCATGCGACTTTGCTGCTGCATCCCATACGAGCCTTATCTTCGCAGGTTTATTGGGATTCAGTGCTATAAATATTGGCAAATACCAGGCGCGGCAATCTGGTTCGCTTGCTAACTCATCCGTCAGCTGGAATGCATAACCCTTCGTCAGCAAATTTTGGATTTGTCCATCTATTTTTGCATACAAGTCTGGTTCCTTGGCAATCTTTCTCTTTAAGCACTCAAGACGTTTAACCGCGTTGCAGTAGCTTTCCGGGAGAGAGTCTAGCTCGTTTTTCCACAGAAGTCCAACTTCGTATCGACCATCCTTCTTCTGACAGGTTTTGTCCAGGATTTCGATTGCTCGCTTATCATCCTTTGAGTAAATATTATGGGGCGTTACACTTTCGAGGCTGAAGTGTTCCTTTACTTCGTCGTGGATTTCTTGCCATTTGCACTCGCAATGGTGCATGGATATAAGGCGCTTGGATGTGGCTGAACCCTGGATGCTCCAGCCTAAAAGGCACTTGGATCCTATCGGTTCATTCCATTTGCCTTCACGGATCTTGCGTGGGACGGCCACTCTCCAGTTGTTTGTGCCAATTAGCAACATCGGCTGCACGCTGGAGTAAGATTCCAGTGGTATTTCCCTTAAGTGGCTAAACTTTGCTCGAAGCTGGTGCGCATCAATCGATTGATTTGGCAACGCAATGTTTGAAATGGTATGGACATCATTGAGCCAGTAGCGCTTCTCTGTGTTGATGCCAGAGATCTGAATCGATGCTCGAACTGATGTGCTTTCGTTCCTGGTCATCTCGCTGGTCCATTGTAGACACATCGGTGCTGGGGTACCATTTATGTCGAGTTGTTCGAAGATTGTATCATCTATTAGTGTCACCGATGATCCTTCATCAAGGAATGCATATATTTCGATCGATTTAGTCGCGGTATACAGCCTTACCGGAATGATTCGAAAATATTGCTTTTCTTCGGTTTGACTTTGATGGTGGTGACTCTCGCTGACATTCGAAGGGTTACTTGTGCTCTCTGAGTGGAGAAATGGATGATGCTTCTTTGTGCATCCGTTCACGCCGCAATCTCTTTTGTAAAAGCATCCCTTGCGATGGTTTTTCAGACATCTGAAGCAAGCATTTCCAGTTTTCACAGTTTGCCATCTTTGATCTATGCTAGCGGATTGAAATTTATCGCACTGTGCTGGCCAGTGTCCTTCAACGCCGCAGGATATACATTTGTAGGACTGCTGGTTCGTAGATGCTTGAGATCCGCTATCATTTTGTGCATGTCCTTGCACGTTCTTCTCCTTTGCATTGTTGGGTCCTTCGCAGCTATTGTGTGTGTTGTGTGGAGTCACGCTGTATGATAGAGGTGCCACTACTGTTGATGCTGCTTCAGCTATGTTATATAGCCAATCGCTGAATTCCCTGATCGAAGGCACTGATTCGATGCGAGAATGCATAGCCCAACTGAGCTTATGCTGACTCGGCAGTTTGTTGACTAGTTCCTTGACCAGCATCGGGTTATTTAGATGTGCGTCCAGCTTGCACGTTTCCATCGTGGCAGAAATGCTACGGACTGCCAAAGCAAAATCGATTATCGACTCTAGCTTGTCCTTTAGTACGGGCAGTTTTCTCGCCTTGTCGATAACTCTTTCGAGAATATGTTCGGGTCTTCCGAAGAACATTCTTAACGTGCTTATGACATCGGGAACCATATTGGGCAGGAGCAGCTTGTCTCTGACCAGATCGCGAGCTTTTCCTTTCAAGCACTTTTGCAGCCGTAGCATATTTTCAACATTAGAAAATCCGGCTGCTGAGGTGCTGTGCTCGTATGTGCTAATGAACATTGGCCAATCGTCTGGTTCGCCGCTGAAGGATGGCAAATCTTTAGGGATCGCTTGTCGGACCGCGATTTGATTTGATGTTGGAGCTCCCGGCGGAGCCTGCACCAGGCTCGGTTGGCTACTGAGATGAAATACGTCTGCCGGATTCATTTGAAGAAGAATTTTATATTTCTCTTCAATGAATTTCTGCTCTGCGATCCTCTTTTCCTCCAGCATGTCTAATAATAGCTGATTCTTGCTGAATCCTGTATGTAACGCATTTGCAAAAGGATTGGGTGACTCGAAGCTTCGAGTTTGACAAGGCATTGCTTGTCTGACTCTTATTTGCGTCGTTTGCCGATGAGACGCCCGTAGCGCCTTTTGTAGGTGATCGGAGCATTACGGCTGCTGCAGTTTGTTGAACTGCACCGCTGGTACCGCTTTGGGTGCATAAAACGCAAGACCAACTATGATCACGTACACTTTCATCGACTCCAGCGCATTGGAAATGGTACCAATTGTCGCAAACATCACACTGAACCCAATTTTCCAGTTCCTGATCCTCTTGCTTCTTTCTGCATATTTTACAAACTTCACTATTCATAGCTTCCGTTTACGCTAAGGTTAACCGCCGAAGTACGTGTGTAAGTGTATGGCAGAAAATTTTTGAATTATTCTCCTCTAGAAATTCTTGGAACTGACGCTTGATATTTAAATCCGTGTGTGTCTTAGCCTTGTCAATTGCGTATTAGCAAAATGTATTCCGTTTCACTGCGTTGTAGGGTTGTCCTTTTCTTTTGAACGTATGTGTAACTACGCAGTTGATCATCAAAATGAAAGTTTTTTAAGAATGTTGTTGGCGGAACACGAATTTTATAGAGCGGCGCAAAATTAAATAACACAGCTACGACTTTTGAAATTATATGTATCTTTATTCAAATGTGGCTCGTGAATATATGTTTCCAAAATAATAAGATGCGCTGTTGCGCGACGCTTAAAAAACTTTCGTGTTTTTCTCGCTGCTGTTCATTGCCAACTAACGCTTCAAAAATCGATCATTTACATTCATCACAAATATCGATAATTTAACTTAAATGTCTTCGGTTATGTTAATACATATGTATGTTAAGTTGCTATTTGCAGATTCAAGTTAACATAGGCGAAACAAATGATAGTATAAAAAAGATTCTGGCGGCAACAATACCATTCAGGCCCAATGTTGCCTAGAGGCAACATTTCAGTAAGGACAAACCAGGATACGTAGGACTTTGAAATTGATTTTGGTCAATATTTGTTGTCATATTAATCATAATATAGCATCAAATATTTTTTAAGTCCTCCCAATTTAATTCGGTCCTGAAAGGGTTAATAACTGCCAACACTCCATCATCGAAACAGCACAATTTATAACTTTATTTATATTATAATTTATAACTGAATATCTTGGCTATTTAGTGTCCGATCGGAATGAAATTTTCAGCAAAAATCTAGTACACTTTTCTCTTCGTCTATCCAAATTCTTGAATCTCTAGCTTTTAAATTGCTTTTATAATTTGGATATGAAATTTTCTATGTCAATTTTTAGGCGGTAAAGGGGGCGTGGCCAAATTTTGAAACAAACTTGATCTGCTTGCAATATAGACGAACCTACATACCAAGTTTGGTGTCTCTAGCATTTAAAGTGCTCTTTTAATATGGATATGATATTTTCTGTGTCGATTTTTGGGCGGTAAAGGGGGCGTGGCCGAATTCTGAAACAAACTTGATCTGCTTGCAATATAGACAAAGCTACATACCAAATTTGGTGTCTTTAGCTCTTATAGTCTCTGAGATCTAGGTGTTCATACATACGTCAGGACGTCAGGACAGCAGGACGTCAGGACAGACGGACATTGCTATATCGACTCGGCTATTGATGCTGATCAAGAATATTTATACTTTATGGGGTCTGCCACGCCTCCTTCTGCCTGTTACGCACATTTTCGTTAAAACAAACCCAATAGACCCCTGTACTTTTTTTAAGTACGGGGTCTAAAAAGGATTTTGGCTTTTTCTGTTTTTGCTTAAAATAACACAAATAGTGTTATATATTTTAAGTTTTTATGAAAAATTACTCTATTTTCTTTTAGACAAAAATTAGTCTTCAACAAAAAAAAATTTTGATTTGTTGTGAAAACTTTATTCGAAATTTATTGTTCATCAAATTCATCAAAATTCATTTTCGTTCACGAGGGACGCCTTAACAAAATACATAAAAACGCGAAATAAAGCTAAGTAAGAATTATTTACATTTTTTTTCCAATAGAAAATAGTGCAAATATAATTGCCAATAATAATCCACTTCTCTTAGATATCATTTTAACTAAAATAAATTTCGTTAAAAATTAAAAGCCATATATGGCACTATATGCGGTAGAGGGTTAAGTTGTTGTCATTGTGTCTTAGGGCTCGTGCAGCTCCGAAACACGTAAAAAATCAAAAGAGAACCACGCACGCCAAGCACAACTAAGTAAAACTTAATATTTTGATGCTTTCATCAATATAATATACACATAAGGTAAATTCAATTGAATACTTACTTTTTCTTCAAGCTAATTATTTTTTTTTTTTTTTTTTTTTTTTGTTGTAAGGCACACGTGGTTGCTCTTGTTGCCAAAATTTGAAAGAACACAAAAGTTGAATTGCACAGAGAACGCAGCACAATGTAAGACACTGAGAGAACATATCAACAACAACAGATGTTGTCCATACAATTTCTGTCGTGTCCTGGGCCGAAACTTATTTCTGTAGGCCGAAGTCATTTTATTTGCCGGTCCGAAGTTGCATCGCACAAGTCAGAACGAAAATGTTGAGTTTCAACATGTTCATGTTTATTTCCTGCGCGCTGATGAGCTTGCTGGCGAGTGTTGACCGGAACTTCTGTTTTCGCTCGCTTATGATTCGCTAACCGACCGTTCTTAAGCTCATAAACGAGAGTTTTGCGGAACTTCAGTCATCGCTCATTCATTCTCCGCAACTTGTCCGTTTCTAATCAAATTTTCAAACGTTTTGCGACATGCTCGCTGAACGTCCGCACTTTGGTCCACTGGGTTGCTAGATGCTTGCACTGCTTGTACCGCTTGCACAAATAGCTAAAACTAATTTTTGTTGCCTACTTCTACGAGGGAAAATAAACGTCTTTTATTTTAAATACGTTAATTTCAAATTTATTTTAAAATTATATAACCCGATAAGCGGAACTTTACACTCTCCCCGGCCAAAATCACACTTAAGGGGCTGCAAGCAAATGAAAGGGTGATCACCGCTTGCAGGCTTCATATTAACCAAAGGGATACGTCATAGCTTTATATCTTTGGCATGATACTTGAATACGTATCTTCCATTTAAGTCTTCAATGTCATAATCAAGGCTGCAAACCGGTTCTGAACCGAACCTCGTAGAACCGGTTCTGTTCGGGTTTTTAAGTAGCCTGTACCGGATCATGAACGGAACCCTTGAAGTTATTTACTTTGAGAACTCGCACCTAAGCCATTTCGCTTTCTAAAATAAAAGGTTTGGTTCGAAAAAAAATAATTACATAATTTTGAGACTCTGGATTAATATAAGTGTGGAATTCGTATTATTATAATCACACAAAAAAACCTCTACACGAGGTGAAAGTCTAGTGACGAAAACATATTCTAGTCTCAATATTTCTGATATTCAATTTTGTGACGAACAAATTTAAGTTTAATAAAATATTTAAAGTAAAATATACATAAAAATATTTAATAAAAAAAAAAGAAAAAATAAAGCCACAAAATAATTGTCATTCTGAACTGTGCGCAAAAAGCTTGAGCTTCTTACGACATAAAAATTACTTTATGCGCAGTGCCCAATGATAATAGAACGCATTGAATCAAAATATCAATTAAATCAATTTTATGTTCTTAATCTTCAAACTGAACAGTTAATTTAAGAACCGTTTTTTCCGATCGGCCGTTGAAGGTAATTATCGTTTCATGAAGCTTTTTAATTATTCCTATAGCTCCATTTACCAAACCTGATGGAACATCTAGATTTCGCGTTAGCATTAGTTTTGCACCTTTTTAAATTCAGTTACATCTACTAAGGTAGCTGTTGTCGAGCATTTGCCTTTTTTTCTTAGTCCTTCTAAAGATTTTGCAGCTTTAGCTTTTTGAAGAGCTGTTTGAGCCTCTATTACGTCCTCAGCTTTAAGAAAAATTTTTTCAGATCGAATCAGGTCTAGCATTCCCATATTTAACTTCATACATTGTTCCCTTGTCGGAAATAAGCATATTGTATTTGTAGGCAATTTATTGATGTATTCAATAAGGTCAGATAGACAGCTATCAATAGTATTATTTTTTTATTTAATTTCTCTTGTGGATAAAAGCTGGTAATCTTTTTCATCCAAATTAAATATATATTTAAATAAATTTTTACTATAAAGGCTACAAAAATATTTTTCAAAACGTTGTTTAGAAATATTAACATAAACCAGCCATCATAATGCTCTAAAGTATCAAATATTTCGGAAAGACGTACAGTGTACCATTAAAGTCCTCGTACAGCAGAGCATTTTATGTTTTTTGAACTATAAAATCTACTCCATCAGTAATTCAAAAAAAATTTAAAAGCTGTACGATTAATCCATTAATTGTGGTTCATTTAAGATTTATACATATTCAATACTCTTTATTTTGCTTAACTATTCAATATTTTATCAAGCTGAAATGCAAATTTGACTTCACTTAAGTCTTCGTACAGCAAAGAAAATTAAAAGAAAAAAAATTATATTAATTAAATTAAAATTAAATAAATTAAACTTAATATTTTGTCGGATAGCCGTGTAAAAGATTCCTATGTTTTGGTCCACTCCTCCTGTACAGCCTGGATGAGCATTGGTATCGAGGTTATAATGCGGTTCCTTATTTTTTTTTCGAACCTTTCTCACATATGCTCAATAGGATTGAGGTCCGGGCTTTGTGGCGGCGTCTTTAAAAAATGTGGTGTATTGAATAACAGGTACATTCGTGTGTTATAAGCAGTGAGTTTTGAGTCATTGTCTTGCACAAAATAATAATCTGTGGCCAGACCCAATTTTTCGGCACTTGGTACTAAGTTTCTCTTTAGAATTTCAATTGATACTTATGGTCCATAACACCATTTAGTATTTCCAGGTCTCCAACACCCCCATACCATTACTCCACCACCTCCATGCTTGACAGTCTTAATAGTGTTTTTTGAATTATAGGTCAGGCTTCCTCCACACCCGTATCCTTCCATCAGACCCAAATATGTTGTATTTGTCCGAGAAGATGACTTTTCTCCAAAATTCTTTGGACGCATTTTTATAATGCCGGGCGAATTCCAAACGTTTTTTCTATTTATGAGTCTAACAAGAGGCTTTCGTCGAGGCTTGCGCGACTTGAACCCGACATCTGCAATCGCTCTCCTTACTGTCTCAAAAGCGCTCACATTTGGGGCGTCGTCGGCGCTATTAAATGATTCCTTTTATTATTAGATTATTTTATATTTTTATTTATAATTTTGTCATTAATTTCCTTATATTTCATCATTTTGATTTTTGTTATTCCTTATATTTTTTCATTTTGATTTTGTTATTATTTACGAGTAAATCTGTCGACAAGCAGCCAAGAAAGAGCGCTTGAGAGAGGGCCGCTGGATCAAGGTCTCTCCATAGTTTTAAAAGTAGATTTAAGTTAAGAGAGGAAAAGCAAGGAAGAGAGCGCCCAGTTCGTTCGCCGCTTAGCATGGTGATTTCGGTAGCAAAAGGCTCCGACGTAAGTGAGTGAACAGAAAAGGTCGACAACTGCGTATGGAAAATTGGAAAAGAAATAGAACCCTTTGATTTTGAAAAGAAGATTTTCATTTTGTTCTGTCGAGAGTGTTTTTACGTAACAAGTGAGTATTGACTATAATTTACATTGGCAATTTGGTTGGTGACGGCAAGCGATTGTTCAGTTATAAGCAGTGACTGGCATTGCACATACGGGAGTCAATCGTCGTTTTTGTCGAAATCGTGAAGTGGCCAACGTAAGAGTTTTGCATGCGCCGACGATGAAATACCCTGTTGCGCGGAAAGTTAACTTCGTTTGGCAGAGATGAGCGTGCAATGTGTTTAATTTATGGTCTGTTTGTGAGATTCGCCGAGTCTGATACCCCTTTGTTGAGTGGCTTTTTTTTGAAGCGGGAGTGAGTTTGAGCATAAAAAGTGAGGTTGCATATTTTTCCACTTTTCGCTGTTGAGGCGGGTCAGGGGAATATTAGAGGGAAGCGGTTCTCTTGTTGCCTTGTGTGGAATACCCTAACTTTGGCGGCTTAGTGAATATATCTCGTTTTGCAAGAAGCAGGTCTCTCAAATAGAAATTTCTTGTGGAGAAACCTTGATCACGGCTGAGTATATTACCCCGGCTGTGAATATACTTCTTTACAAGTGGCGCCCGAGCAGGGACCCTGTCGTTTGCAAATATCACGCGGACGGACTTAAAGCCCCGAAAACGTGAGGCTAGAGGTTAGAGCGAACGCTCGTCGAACATACCCCGACACGCGGTAAGGAAAAAAAAGGGCAAAGCGGCAGCCGAAAAAGCTGATCGTCTTTGCAGTGAAAGGGAGAGCGAGAGGGAAGACAAGCACTGTTAGTTTGCGTTTTCTTGTTCTCGGCGTTTCTTGGTTTTTCCGTTTGTTCTTTTGCAGGAATTGTGTGAATCGACACTTGCGAGAAGGAGAGTCAAGAAAAAGCTTACAAAGTGTGGAGGCGTGGTCGAGCGCGACACACTGAGAATAATCGGGTTGACTGACTGGAGTTATACCCCGCTATTTTACTTTAAAATAAAATTTAATAAAACGAAATAAAATAAAATTAATTAAACTTAATAAAACGAAATAAAATTAAATAAAAGAATTAAAATAAAATTAAATAAAATAAAATTAAATAAACAGAAATAAAATAAAATAATATAAAATAAATTGAATTAAATAAAATTAAAATAATAAACTAAAATGTAAGTATAATAATATCAAAATAATAATTTAATAGAATACAAAAAAATAAAATAAAATAAAATTTAATATAAAATTAAATAAACTTAATAAAATAAAATAAAATTTAATAATAAAATTTAATAAAATAAATTAATGAAAGTTGATAAGATAAATTAATAAAATAAAATTAAACTTTTATAAAATAAACGAAACTTTATTAAATATAATTAATTTATTAAAAACAAAATATAATTAAATAAAATTTCATTAAAATATAATAAAACAAATTCAAACAAATAAAATAAAATAAAGATTAAAAAAATTAAAAAATATAAAATAAAATAAATAATAAATTAAAAAATAAAATCAAATAGCGAGTGGTATGGCATCGACAGATAGTGAATCTGACTTTACTCCGGTGCAAATTGTGAACACTGGAGTCGGAGTGAAGTGGATTTACCACTTACGGAAAGAATAGTTGGAAATCGTTGCTGGGGAGTTGGGGTTGGGCACTGGGGGTAAAGTTGAAGATCTCCGACCCCAAGTGTCAGCAGCAATAAAAGGAGGTCGTTATTCGTCCGGAATGTGGGCTTGTTTGGCAGACATGGAGGGAGTGATGGTCGCTAAGCAACGGAAATGGCGGGATCGGCCAAGAAGTTCTCGTAAATGGATAGAAAGGAGGACGTGATTCCTTGGATCGGGCAGGCAGGACAGAAAAGTTGCCGAGCGGACATACGTCGACACCCGAACGAGTGGTGGCGGCCCGACCCTATCACATGGAGGAGAGATGCCGAACGCCTATTCCGGAACGGGTCAGAAAATGGGGTATACGATAAGGCTTCACGTTGGTTAATGACTAGTCGTTTACGGGATGTGTCGTGGACGACATTTCGAACAGAGTTTTTAGAGTTGTTCCTGCCGCCGCGATATTTCGAAAGGCTGGGAGACGAGATCAGCGTTTTACGCCAAAGGGTAGGGGAAGAATTTCAGGACTACCTTATCGAGCTGCGGAGCATGATGTACCATGCGAGCTATAGCCCTGCTCAAGAGTTGCGTAGGATTTATTAAAACTGTGCCCCTGAGTATCGCTTATACATTCGCGGGACTGATTTTTCGACCCTCTCATAACTCACGCAGATGGCAGTCGAGTTTGAAAGTGTTGGAAAACAGAGTCGCGAATATTCCGTGACAAGTACGAGTTTTCCCACGAGTGTGAGGTCAAGTGCTGAAACGTCAAGACAGCCACAGAACCCCTTCAGGACAACGATAACCACCGACAATGAAAGGCGGAAAAAAAATTTCGGACAGTGCGACTGTAACGGGGGTACGACCCCAATTCTAGCGCCCGAGAGACCCCAGAGCTCGCGGAATGTTTGTTTCCGGTGCGCTCAGGAAGGTCATTACGCTCGCGAGTGCCCGAACCCAAAAGTTTTGTTTTGCAGGCGGTGCGAGAGAGATGTCCTTTGTTTCTCGTCGATGGGCGCGTTGGCGTTCGTGTGACGGTGGGTACACACGAGGTGATCGCCACCATAGTCACGGGTGCCACGCGAAGTTTTGTGAGGGAGGATTGTGCGAAGAGGATCGCAGGAGGGGACAGGATAAGACAACGCAGCTGATCAGTCAGAAGGTGCGAGTCGATGCACAGTTGGCTGGGAGAAGGGTGACGACGGAGATGCTCGGCATGCCGATAATGCTCGACGAAATGATATTGGGGTTGGATTTCCTAAACGCGATCGGGACCACTATACAGTGTGGAGTCGCTAATTTGCAATTGCGGGACAACATGAATCCACAAACGACGTTGCCTGGGGCCGATCCCATGCCATCCGCGGATGACACGCATGAGGAAATAAAGCTGGGAGGAGTGGTCGACACGGTGTCCAAGAATGAGGTCCTATCATCCCATTCGCAGGATGGACGAGTCCAGAGAAACTTACGGAGCGCGAACGGGTGTGCCCACAGGATTTGGCGGCCGATTTACGATTCTTTCTGAAGAATTGGCCAAGTTTGACGGACTGAACGGTGTGACGCATATAGCGGAGCAAAGTATCGTTATGAGGGACGATAAACCTCTCAAGCAACGATACTATCCTAAGAATCCGGCTATACAAAAGATCATTAACGACCAGGTGGACGAAGTGCTCGATCAAGGGGCCATAGAGCCATCAAATCGAATGTTCGTCGACTACAGGCAACTCAACGCGCATTCCGTACCAGACGCTTAACCGGTGCCGCGGATACACCACATCTTGGAACGTTTTCGACAGGCTCGTTTCATATCAACACTGAATTTAAAACATGGAGATTGGCAGATACCCATGGCTGAAGCTAGTCGAGAATGCACAGCATTCCCGGTTCCCGGACGTGGCTTATTCCAATGGCGTGTGATGCCGTTCGGCTTACATTCTGCTGGTGCGTCGTTCTAGAGGGCACTCGATACGGTGATCGGCACGGAAATGGAACAGCACGCATTTGCGTATCTAGACGACATCATTGTGATTGGCAGAACCAAGGAGGAGCATCTGAAAAATTTGACAGAAGTGTTCCGACGGTTGAGAGCCTTTAACTTGAGACTGAACAAGGATAAATGTTCGTTCTTCAAGAAGAGCCTCGTGTTTCTGGGGCATCTGGTGAGCGAAAAGGGAATTCAACCGAACCCAACGAAGGTGGAAGCCATCCAACTGTTAAAGCCGCCGACTAACCTGAGGGAGTTACGACAATGCTTGGGAATGGCGTCCTGGTTCAGACGTTTTATCCCCAAGTTCGCAACGTTGGTGGCGCCGATGACACTACTTCTCAAGAAAGCCCGTAAGTGGTGCTGGTGTGATGAACAGCAAGCAGCATTTGAGGAAATCAAACGTCATTTGACTACGGCGCCCATATTGACATGCCTGGATTTCTCTTCGAAGTTTACGGTGCAGACTGACGCAAGTGATTGTGGGCTCGGAGCGGTATTAACGCAAATTGTTAATGACCAGGAGGTGGTGATCGAGTATGCAAGCCGGAAACTTTTGAAAGCGGAGATGATTTATTCCGCCACGGAAAAGGAGTGCCTGGCAACCGTGTGGGCAATACGCAAATTCCGATGTTACCTCGAGGGATATCGTTTTGGAGTAATCACGGATCATTTGGCGCTCAAATGGCTCGAGATCCGTCCGGGAGGATCGCTCGATGGGCTTTGGAGCCTCAACAATTCCAATTCGACGTGCAATATCGGCGAGGCAAACTCAACTTGGTGGCGGACGCGCTTTCGAGACAACCAGCAGAAACATTGCGCCGGATGATGGAAGAAATACCCGAGTGCAAATGGCTTGCCAGCATGCGAAGGAAAATAATCCAGGAGCCGGAGAAATTCCCCGATTATACCGAGGAAAATAATCAGCCTTACCGTCATTTGGGGCACAGAGCCGATGACGAGGATTATATACCATGGATATGCCCACTGCAGGACACCAGGGGGTGAGGAAGACGATAGGCAGACTGCCACAACGATATTATTGGCCCGGCATGTAAAGAGATGCCGCAAAACATGTGAGATGCTGTGAAATGTGCCAGAAGTTTAAAGTAGAGCAAAGGAGACCCGCAGGACAGATGTTGATTAGTCAAGTGGCAGAGCCGATGGCAGTGTTATGTGCCGATTTCGTAGGACCCTTGCCCCGGTCGAAACACGCCAACACAATGCTATAAGTATTTCACGACGCTTTCTCAAAATGGGTGAAATTGATTCCTCTGAGCAAAGCGACAGCAGCACATTTACAAAAGGCGTTTAGACAACTTATACTGTGCCGATACGGGATCCCCAAGAAGTTCGTATGCGACAACGGAGCACAGTTCACAAGTAGGAGCTTCAAGACGTTCAGGAAGAATTTGGGCGTTGAGGTGAAACATACAGCCCCATACTGCCCTCAAGAGAACCCAACAGAGAGGACAAACCGTGAAGATGATGATAGCTCCGATCATTTCGTGGGATGAGCTGTTGCCGGAAATAACGCTCGCCATCAATTCTAGCGTTTCAGATTCTCCCCAGCTTTCTTATTACAGGGCCGAGAGCCGCGTTTACCGTCGGCATTATACGACGAAGTTACCCCAGGAACAGCAGCGATGACGCAAAGTACTCAGGAGAAAGCCAACCGTTTGAAGGAAATATTGGATATTCGATTCGACACGATGAACATGCTCGTATTGTTGCGACAACATCAGTTATCTAAGGCTGGAGATGGGTTTGCGGCAAAGTTAGCACCGAAGTTTGAGGGACCATACCGGGTGGTCAAGTTCGTGTCCCCCATTTTGTCAGGCTGGCGAAGGAAGGCGAAAAGAAACGTAGGGTAGCTAACATAGCTCAGCTAAAACCTTTCCATCAAAAAAGTTAGACCGACAGCATTCCGCGGCCGCTGGTTCATCGGCTATGCATCTCGCACTCCCGTGCGGGAAAGGATGCAGTTGGAGCCGGAGGATGACGAACTGTATGGCTGGGAGGAGGGCCTTGAGAAAGTGCTGGAGGAGCCTGACGCTGTCCAAGACTCGGTCACCGAGCCGTCGATGGATCCGGAGGACATACGGCCGGAGGAGCTCTATGCCGTGCGCCGTCCGAACTGGACAATAATGCCCAAGGGGCACCGGTTCACCCCGACTGCATTGGAGGCAATTGAGAGGGAGTTGCTTTTCTTGGGCCCGGTGCAACGCCGATCGAGGGTACGCGTGAACGTGGGGGATCACGCATATATTGTGACTGTCCACAAGGATGGATCCATGGTTGTCACGCTCCCGAAGGAGAGGGGAGATGTGAGGCGCTCACATTTGGGGCGTCTTCAGCGCTATTAAATGATTTATTTTTGTTATTAGTTTATTTTATATTTTCATTTATAATTTTGTCATTAATTTCCTTATATTTTTTCATTTTTGTTATTCCTTATATTTTTTCATTTTGATTTTGTTATTACTTACGAGTAAATCTGTCGACAAGCAGCCACGAAAGAGCGCTTGAGAGAGGGCCGCTGGATCAAGGTCTCTCCATAATTTTAAGAGTAGATTTAAGTTAAGAGAGAAAAGCAAGGAAGAGAGCGCCCAGTTCGTTCGCCGCTTAGCGTGGTGAATTCGGGAGCGAAAGGCTCCGACACTAAGCGACGAACGAATTGCGGATCAATCAGAGTGAGTGAGTGAACAGAAAAGGTCGACAACTGCGTAAGGAAAAGTGGAAAAGAAATAGAACCCTTTGATTTTGAAAAGACGATTTGCATTTTATGACTATAATTTACATTGGCAATCTGGTTGGTGACGGCACGCGATTGTTCCGTTATAAGCAGTGATTGGCACGCACATAACGGTAGTCAATCGTCTCTTTTGTCGAAATCGTGAAGTGTCCAACGTAAGAGCTTTGCATGCTCCGGCGATAAAATACCCTGTTGCGCGGAAAGTTAACTTCATTTGGCAGAGCGTGCAATGTGTTTAATTTATGGTCTGCTTGTGAGATTCGCCGGGTCTGATATTCTTTTGTTGAGCATAAAAAGTGAGATTGCAGATTTTTCCACTTTTCGCTGTTGAGGCGGGTCAGGGGCATAAAAGAGGGAAGCAGTTCTCTTTTCCTTCGTGTTGAATACCCTAACTTTGGCAGGTCTCTCAAATATAAATTTCTTGTGGAGAAACCTTGGTCACAGCTGAGTATATTACCCCGGCTGTGAATATACTTCTTTACAAGCTATAGAGGCTTCTGATAATCTTGAAGAAAATATTGCTTTTTTATTAGAAGACTTAAATTTGTCCGACTGCAGTAATGATATTGCAAATGTCTCTGTAGAATATTCCAGTTCTAATGATTTCAATAAGTGCTTATCACAGTGGGCTTCAATAAATAATATTATCAAAAGAGCATCCAACGAATTATTACTTCTGTTATCCGAAAAAATTACCGGTTTGCCAAAAGATGTCAGAGCTTTAAAGTCTACTCCACGTGTAATTTTTAAGCGAATTGTTGAGCCAGGCGAGTTGATCACTACGGTGTAAAACTTACTCTTATAGATTTTCTTAGCAATTTTTGGTACAAGTCTAACAGCAGAAGCTTAAATATTAATTCCGACGGTCTTCCTTTATTTAAAAACTCAAAAAAGCAAACTTGGCCCATTTTAATCAATGTCAATGGCACAACGCCCGTATTGGTAGCTGGTATATATGTTTTGTTTATTTTGCCTTGGCGTTATGAAAACCTTATTAGTAGCTCTCGTAAGAGTTAGATGTCATAAATTTTCCTTAAGTAAGTCATCAATTAGTATGTTGAATAGTAAACTCATTTCAATAAAAACTTTCATACCTACACAATTTAACAGAAAATCGAGATCTCTTGACTAACTCGAAAGATTTAAAGCTACACAGCTTCGAACTTTCTTACTATACGTATACTGGGCCCGTAGTATTGAAAGACATTTTAGATTCTGCCCGTTACAATCATTTTTTACTTTTAAGCTTGGGACTTAGATTTCTTTTACATAGTGATTACTGTATTTAAAAAAATTTGCTTGCTTCTAGTTTGCTTAATAATTTTGTACCTATGCTATATATGTTTTCAATGGTTACTTTTAATTTCCATTGTATAACACACTTAGGCGAACAGTCTTTCAGATTTGGCTCTTTGCAGACCATATGCGCTTTTCCATTTAAAAGTTTTCTTGGAAAATTGAAGATGGTGAAGTCTTCGGATAATGTAATTGAACTGTTGTACAATCGTATTGCAGAACGTTGTAATTGAAATGTTTTCAACAAAGACAAAAATTTTAATTGCAGTTGGCTCACTAATCAAATTTACTACAATAACTTATTTTTTAATTTGCAAAAGTCCAATGCATGATGAAATTAACAAGGTGGAGTATTCACTCACCACAGCCCTCATTTTCGGAACCAAAATTATTCACTATGATTCGGGGTGTGTTAAAGTACACAGCACAACGCATGATTGTGGGAGCTTGGGACTTGGCTGTCAACTATTATTTCTCAGGAGAGCATTCACATCGTGTATTTCTCTTGTAACTTATACTGAATTCATTACACATAACTTTCTATAATATTCCAAAATAAAATAACTTTAACAGGTTATGGGCCCAGGACGGATAGAAAGAAAAGGAAAAGGAATTTAAAAGTTTAATTGAAAGAAAGGACTGGTACTGAAACTGGTTGGCACAGAAACTCTGGAGCAGCAAGCTGTAACAGTGAGAAACACAAAAAAAACAAGGGGGCTCCGCCCCCTACTCGCTTCGCTCGCCTACCCCCGGCTCGCTTCGCTCGCGGTGGGGTGCGGCTACAGTCGAGCACGCTCGACAGTAGGATACCCTGAGCCCACGTACTCTTTTATAAATGTTGATTCTCGACCAATTATTCCAATGGCAGCTATATGATATATGGAACCGATCTGAACCAAATCTGGTCAGAATGTACAAAACCAACATAAATGCATATTCTATCAGTTTGGTTAAGATATCTCAAAAAACAAAAAACTTTTTCATACTAAAACTTGATTTTCGGCAGAGCGACTGTATGACAGCTATATGATATAGTGGGCCGATTTGGACCAAATTTGGTCGGGATGTATAATACCAGCCCAGATACATATTCTATCAGTTTGGTTACGATATCTCAAAAAACAAAAAACTTTTTCATACTAAAACTTGATTTTCGGCAGAGCGACTGTATGAGAGCTATATGATATAGTGGGCCGATTTGGACCAAATTTGGTCAGGATGTATAATACCACCCCAAATATATATCGTGTGAGATTGGTTGAGATATCTCAAAAATTAAAGAAGCTTTTCATACTAAAACTTCATTTTCGATGTATCGTTCCTATGGCAGCTATATGATATAGTTGTCCGATCCAAAAATAAAAACAAACTTGATCTGCGTACGGTATCCAGGAACCTACATACCAAGTTTGAAGTCTCTAGCTCTTATGGTTTCTGAGATCGACGCGTTCAAACAGACGGACAGACAGACAGACGGACAGACAGACGGACATGGCTCAACCGACTCGACTGTTGATCCTGATCAAGAATATATATACTTTTTGGGGTCTGCCACGCCCCCTTCTGCCTGTTACATACATTCTGCCAAATGCATTATACCCTTTTTTGCCCATTTTTAATGGGCTCAGGGTATAAAAATGTGTTTTGTGCTTAGAAAAAAGCAGTGTCAAAAAAAAAACCACATAGACTCACTGGTAATAGTGCAAAAAGAAATTTGTTGAACACATTTGAAAGAAGACAAGACAGCCTAAGACAATAATGAATCACAATATCGAGATATTGGATGAAAACAATTATAGTACTTGGGAAATATTGATGAATAGTGTTTTCATTCAAAATGACTTGTGGCCAGTAGTGTGAGGAAAGCAGATAATTGCTGCATCCGCAACAATTGAGCAACGTGCAGCCTTTGAACTTAAGGACCAAAAGGTATTGGCGTAAAGGCAACACAGCTAGCAAATATTAAGAATTGTGCATCGTCTTTGCAAGCATGGCAAAAGTTGATGGAGATTCACAGACCAAGGTCGGCAAAACCCTCGACTGAACCCTCCACGAGGGTGCCGACTGGTAATAACACTCCAATTGTTCCCTTAGGAACTGGTGTTAGCTAAGGCATTTGTCGAAGACATGTGTAATGGCTTCTTAATAGACTTAACGCATGCCTGAAGCTCCTGTCATGGTCTTGAGGTAACGAGGGCTGGACTAAGGTGTCATGCGACCCGTGCCGATAGTCAGCCTGGCTGGGGGCCCTTACCAAAAATAGCCCAGTCGTAAACGGAGCGGCCGGATACCTGGCGCCCTCCGGTCGTGATAGCCTTACCTGCATAGTGCGGATCTCTGTGCAGGCGGACCACCCTTTCTCCGCAACTCGTGGGACTCAAACATGAACACAATCAACAATAAAAACACAAACATAAATAACAACAAAAATATAAAAAATAAAAAAACCCAAAAAAATAAAAACAACAACGACGATGGAACCGCAGGTTCCTCGTCGTCGGCAGCGGCAGGGGCTTCAAAGCCTGGCCAAAGCCTACCGTTGACACCGGAGATGGTCACCATGCCAGCCGGTGGACCTTGCATAGCTGGTCCAAGCAAACCCGTATTCCACCCGGGCCTTGGGGTAGATGGAGTGATTTCACCATCTCCTGTCACCAAAGAGGCACAGCAGAGCACTAGTGCGGCAGTGCCACTTTCGGGTGCAGGTGCGATGGAGAAACCTCCAACAGCCAGCGTCGCAAGGAAATTCTCATATGCTGAGAAAAGAACTGCTGGCAACATCCTTCAGCGTCAAAACGCAGGAGCAGAGGCCAGTCCTTCAGCGGAGTGGCTGGAAAAGGTGGCATGGGCCAAGAGTGTGCTACCTGCTTACAGCGAGCAGGCACCCAGGGCGCAAGCAATGGCTCAGGCAAAGAGACAGCGGTCTCAAGAGACTCCTGGCCCATCCGCCAAGAAGTCAAGGGTTCAGGTGGGCAAATCCTTCGCCCAAATCGCCAAGGATCGGATCCTCATTGGAGTCGTTGACCGAGGTGATTCGGGCGGGAGGATTCCCAGGAACCAGTGGAAGTGGGTGGAGACGGCACTGGCCATCCGCTGCTTCGAGATGCTGGAGCAGGAACCTGGACCACCACCGGTCTGCAAAGATGTCGGGTGGTATCAGGGCAGCGTGAAGGTTATAGCTTGCGACGATGAGAGGTCTGCAGAGCTCTACAGAGCGGCAGTCTCCAATATCGGCGAGGTGTATCCTGGAGCCAAGCTGGAGGCAGTAAAGTGGAGCGACATTCCGGTCCGGCCCAGGGCCAGAATGTGGATTCCATCCTCCATCAAGGAGCCGGAGCGAATCGTTAAGATGCTCCAACGATGCAACCCGAGTCTCCCCACTCACGACTGGAAAGTTGTGAAGGTAGAGGAGATGAAGGGTCCAACGAACCAGGTCGTGCTGATTCTCAATAAAGAATCGCTCGCCCCAATTGAGGCCGCTGGTAACGAGCTGAACTTCGGCTTCAGCTCTGTTTCCATTCGGGTGTATAAGTCGGACACCGCGGCCGGTATAGATTCTCCCGACAAGCCAGTCGAGGAGGACATAACGGCAGAGCCAGATGATCCGGAGCATAGCGACGCTGAACGCGGCTATATTTCCGATGCGTCCACCATAACGCGGGATCTGAAGGCAATGTGCCAACTGGGTGAAGGAGAGGCCACCTCGGATGTAGCGTCGGATGATGAGGACGCGAACGTGACAGTGGTGGAGGGACCATCTTCAGATGTCTGTAAAGATTCTGCAGATAAACCTCCACCACTGTAAAGCAGCCTCCGCTGCACTACTACTCCGTCTGGCTGGAGACGGAGCCGACATAGTCCTAGTCCAGGAACCCTGGTTGATTGGTGGTAAGGTTTCTGGACTAGGAACACCAGACTACAAGCTAGTAGTTGCTGAAACACAAGGTAAAACCCGTACCTGCATTCTGGCCAGAAAACATTTGAGTATTTTCTTGCTTCATAATTTCAGCAATGAGGATAACACGGCAGCAAGCCTGGAACTTCAGTCAGCTCCGATAAGGTTGCTGTCCTGTTACATGGCCTATGACCAACCGGGCCCTCCTCCAGAAGAAGTCACGAGAGGTCTAATAAAAGACTGCGAGACACGAGGTATCAACCTCATCATTGGATGCGATGCCAATGCACACCACACCCAGTGGGGCAGCACAGATACAAACACAAGGGGTGAGTCACTCCTAAACTACCTTCTCAACACTAACCTAGTTTTAGGCAACAAAGGTTGCGAACCTACTTTTATAATTAAGGGCAGGAAGGAGGTCATTGACCTTACCCTGGTATCTTATCCTATATATGATCTCATCAGAGACTGGAAAGTGGCAGACGATCACTCCTTCTCTGATCATAGGTACATTGAATTCTCCCTCAAATCGAGGCACTCTAAACCAGCCCCGTTTACCAACCCAAGAAAAACCAAATGGCCAATATTTACTGATATCCTTAAAAAGGCTATCCCAGAGATAGCACCAGAAGGAACTCACTCTACAGAGCGACTGAGCTACTTAATCAAAACCTTTACTGAGGCTTGCAACTCGGCTTTCAGGACAGCATGTCCCATTAGCAGACCCAAAAGGGTTAAGCAACCACCATGGTGGAACCCCAGCCTAAACGAACTCCGCAAGAGCTCGAGAAACCTCTTCAATCAAGCCAAGGCTGTTAACACAGAAGAAACTTGGCTAGACTATAAACACGCCCTATTAATATACAAAAAGGCGACTAGACAAGCCAAAAGAGATTCATGGAGAGACTTTTGTTCTGACATCGAATCAACACCGGATGCGGCCAGACTGAGGAAGATTTTATCGAAATCTGCCCCCACACTAGGGTACCTCAAAAAAGAGGATAACACCTGGACTACATCTAGCGAAGAATCGCTAGACGTACTCTTGAAAAAGCACTTTCCGGGCTGCAAAGCAACCAATCAAGGTAGACACCAAACCCCTACTGAGGTGCCAATCAACCCCTCTCTTCTAAGCAGACGCAATATAGCCTGGGACCAGACGGCATTTTTCCTGCCCAATTACAACAAGCAGGGAACACTGCCATAAACTGGCTGCAATCTATCTTCACAGAAGTCCTAAAAACTGGTCATATCCCTGATACATGGCGAGTCTCAAAAATAGTTTTCATACCAAAAGCTGGGAAATCATCCCATACGACAGCAAAGGACTTCAGACCAATCAGCCTGTCGTCATTTATGCTCAAAACCTTCGAGCGACTCCTGGCTCTTCACCTAAGAGCAACCATTCCCCCCCATCTCATATCCAATTCTCAACACGCATATCGGAAAGGCAAATCGACGGAAACAGCTTTGCACTCCGTAGTCGCCACTATAGAAAAATCCCTTTCGCTCACTGAATACTCCCTCATAGCCTTCCTAGACATCGAGGGGGCTTTTAACAACGTCGTCCCGGAAGCTATCACTGGAGCACTGACAAACTTGGGGATTGAAAGCCGGCTAGTGGGACTCATCGACCAATTGCTCACAAGCAGGGTCGTAACGTCCACACTTGGCTCTTCAACACTCACCAGGTTTGTCAGTAGGGGAACACCTCAAGGAGGGGTTCTATCTCCTCTCTTATGGAACCTAGCAGTCAACAGGCTGCTATGCGACATAGAGGGTGGAGGCTGCCAGGTTGTTGCCTACGCGGATGACGTTGCACTTATTTTCAAGGGAAAATTCCCTCAAACACTATGCGACTTGATGTCAGTCAAGTTACAAAAACTGGTCACCTGGGCCGATGAGTGTGGCCTGGGAGTAAACCCAGCCAAAACGGAACTTGTACTTTTCTCTAGAAAATACAAAATCCCAACTCTAATACCCCCAAAAATAAAAGACTCCGTCCTCTCCTTCAGCGAAAGCGCCAGATACTTGGGTTTAATTCTGGACAGGAAGTTGGACTGGAAAATTAATACGCAAGATAGATGTAGAAAGGCAACAGTTGCACTCTACACTTGCAGGAAAGCGATCGGCCTAAAATGGGGCATGTCGCCATATATCGTCCACTGGCTATACATAGCTATAGTCAGACCGATACTACTATATGGTATAGCAATATGGTGGCCTGCCTTAACAAAGCAGTCCATAAACAAACAGCTCAACAAAATTCAAAGGATGGCCGAAATCTGCATCACAGGTGCTCTCAACACAACACCTGGCGAAGCTCTAGACGCCATTCTTAACATACAACCAATCAGGCAAGTTAGCAAAAATATTGCCACCATGACAGCAATTCGACTGAGAGACTCTAACTCTTGGACAGAATGCTCAACAGGGCACTCCTCTATCCTTAAGGATAACCAAATAGTTCCTTCTAGAACGGACTACTGTATGCCAATTGAGCATATTGAAACTCCCTTTCAAACAACCATTCCGCACAGGGAGGAATGGTCATCAAATACCCCAGGACAAAATGGGGCCATATCCTTCTACACAGATGGTTCAAAGTTGAACAATCAAGTGGGTGGAGGGGTATACTCTCAGGATCTAAATATACAGGTCTCTTTTAGGCTACCTGACCATTGCAGCGTCTTTCAAGCCGAAATCCTGGCTATAAATGAAGCCTTAAAACTCCTAAGGGAATCCCAAGTCAATTCGGGCCGTATTAAGATATACAGTGACAGCCAAGCAGCTATCAAGTCCATAGAATCGACCACAACTAATTCCACCTCAGTTTCGAACTGCCGCAAATCTCTACATGAGATGGCTGAGCATTTCGACATTTCCCTAATATGGGTACCAGGGCATCAGGACATTACAGGAAACTGTAAAGCTGATGAACTAGCCAGGAATGGTACAACAGTACACCTCCTTCCTGACAAGGAGGATACGCGTATGCCACTGGCGACCTGTAAGCTACTACTTCTAGCTCAATCCATAACAGTTAGTGAAAACCGATGGCGAAACACGCACCATTGTCGTGTCGCGAGGCAGACCTGGCCTCACCTGAATAAGGCTCGCTCTAGTATTCTATGTAAACTAAGCAGAACAGATTGTTCTGCAGTAGTCAGAGCACTGACAGGACATTGGCTGGTAGGTATCCACGCCACAAGGCTGAATGCCCCATACAATGACTTCTGCAGGAGCTGTAGAGACGAAGAAGAAATTGAATCACCTGAACATTTCTTCTGCTCCTGTCCCGCATTGAGTAATAGAAGACTCCACACCCTGGGAAAACCTTTTCTCTCCACTTTAGGTGAACTTGCCTCAGTTACACCGCGCAAAATCGCTAAATTTATTCAGCTATCAAACTGGACGCCATACTGATTGACATGTCACCACAAAGGTAGAAAGGATATCTAGATCCGCGGTACCACAATGGGCCCAACTGTGGCCTAAGTGAGTCGTTGAATCGACAGCCGCCCTAACCTAACCTAACCTAACCTTCACAGACCAAGTGGACCAGCAAGGATAGTGATGTTGATTAAGCTATTATTAAGCTTTAGCAGAGGTATCGATAAATGTTGACGATAAGCTTTTAGTCGTTATGTTATTAAACGGTCTGCTCAAATTCTATGAAAGATTTGGTGTAGCAATTAAGACGCGTGACGAGGTACCGAGCTTAAGTTTGCTAAAGATAAAGATTTCTGAGGAAGCAATTCGACAAGGAGATATCACAAACAAGGCGATCACAAGCAGCGCAGAACTAAACGTTAGTCATGATAACAAAGCTTTTAAGAAAAACTTTAAAAAGGGTAAAGAATGCTTTAGTTGTGGCAAAGAAGGACATTTTAAGTCAGAATATCGAGCTAACAAAAAGAAAGAACCAGACGTCAAAGGTTTCACTAGGAATAACGCGGATAGATTGTTTACAATGCTTTGCATAACCAAAGACACCAAAATGAAATCTGAAAAATTAGTGGAGATTTTAAATGTAACAAGGCCAATCAATCAAATTGTAAATGCATGGTGCATAGACAGTGGCGCAACGGAACATCTATTTTGTGACAAGAATCGGTTTGTTACCTTTACAGAAGATAAACAAAATGTGTTTTTAGATGGAGGAAAATCACTGATTTCTGAAGGTCATGGAACCAGCTTTGCAGTACAGTTTTATATCGGTCACAAAGGCATTAAAGACTGGCAAGAAAGTTATATTTCAGGAAAATCAAGCGACAATCTATGCAAATGGTAGCATACTGGTCAGGGCACATCTGGAAGATGGATTGTTTATGGTACAAGATTGACAGGAAAAATGCATAAACATTGTTAATGTTGAAGCAGAATGACATAACAGATTTGGTCATGTAAATTTTGAAGCATTAAAGGAAATGGGCAGCAAGGAGATGGTTATAGGTCTCAAGAGCATACACAAGCCGAAGCAAATGTGTGCAACTTGCGCAAAAAGCAAGATTTGCGTACAGCCATTCCAATCGAGCACAAACAGGTCAAAGGGAGTACTGGACTTGATACATAGTGACATATGCGGACCTATGCAAACGCAGTCAATGGGTGGCAATCGATATTTTGTAACCTTCATTGATGATTGCTCGAGATATGTATCAGTACATTTCCTTAAAACGAAAGATCAGGTTTTTGATGCTTTCAAGATGTTTAAGATGTTTCGAGCTGCTGCATATTTGCGAAACAGAGTAGCAACCAATTCACTTAACGGAGTTACACCTTTTTAAGTCTGGACTGGAAGAAAGTCAGTGGTATCGCAAGGTGAGAAACATATTTGTTTCTCACAAAATACATGTTCTTATTTCAACAACAACGGGTTGACCCACACTTTGAACGCCCCCTCAGCGTCGCCCATGGACTATGTCACCGTTACAGCGACGCTCGCTACGGAAGAATCGTTAAAACAATGAACGGTGAAGATTGACTAGTAAGTGCATGTGCCGTTAATTTTGGGCTCGCAAACTATAGAAAGGCATGCAATCACAGATGCGGGTCAGTCTTTGAGAAGTGGCGAAGTTCTAAGGTAAAGATTTAGTTGCACTCGCGCTGCCAGGACCCAGCTTAGTATATCCTCGCGTTTCCAGAATCCCCGTCAGTATATCCTCGCGTTGCCAGGATCCCAGATTAGTCGTCCTCGCGTTGCCCCCCCGTCAGCATATCCTCGCGTTGCCAGGATCCCCGTCAGTATATCCTCACGTTGCCAGGACCCCCGTCAAGATATCCTCGCGTTGCTAGGCTTTCCGTCAGTATATCCTCGCGTTGCCAGGATTCCAGTTAGTTGTCCTCGCACTGACAGGACCCCGGTCAAGATATCCTCGCGTTGCCAGGATCCCACCCAGTTGTCCTCGCGTTGCCAGGACCCCCGTCAAGATATCCTCGCGCTGCCAGGATACCAGTTAGTTGTCCTCACGCTGCCAGGATATCCCCGCGTTATATTACCAGGATCCCCCCAGTGCCGACGGAATACGCCGCACTGCAGCAGACGACAAACCCTTCGACAACGACAGCAGAAACAAGAAGAACTACGAACCCAAGCACAAAACGCGTCAACCATAAGTTACAGTCAAACAAACGACGAACACTTGCCGCAAATGACAAGAAACCAATCACGTGACTATGCAGCAGTGGCCAAACAAGTCAGAGAATGGAGTTTCAAATTCGATGGCAGCACAAAGCCACTAGAATTCTTAGAACAGGTGGAATGGTCAGCTGAAATGTACGGTCTGGAACTCGACCTAATACCACGAGCAATACCCGAACTATTGAAAGGTAAAGCTTTGAAGTGGTACATAACATCGTTTGCTACGAGTTTCCAAGAGTTTTTCTTGCCCCGAGATTATTTCTCCAAGCTGACGGAGGAAGTAGCACGACGAAAGCAGGGCATCGACGAGCCGTTTAAGATGTTCATGGTCGAGATGCAAACATTGATGCGGCCACTACGACTGTCGAAGGAGCGGGGACGGGAGAAAATATACAACAGTAGCCTAGCCGACTTCAGAGCGTTTGCAACGCCATACCAAAACAACAGCTTAATCGAGCTGATGCAACTGGCAGAAGAGTTCGAGGAACTGAAGAGAGACAGGGACAGATTGCGGCACCACCATGGGTCGCCTACAGCCAACACCCAGATCATTTTCGGGACAACAAACACATGTTCCCAACCCGACCCAAGCATGTAGAAGGTGAGGACACGAAGGCATTGGGCGAGAGAATGCCAAAATCCAAACCTGTTGTTCTGTTGGGTGTGTGGACGGATAGGAGTCCGAACAGTTCAATGTTGCCGACCGGGAAACGATCGGCGACGTCCAGCTTCCAGGGGCGAGCGGATGCCGATAGAAGCGGCTCCACAAAACTAATCGGCACATTGAGAGACGAAGGCCACCGCCTGTCGGCACAAGTTAAAATCGGCAAGAACCTATACAACGCTACCATCGATACAGGGGCAACGAGCAGCTTTATTAGCGAGGAGTTAGCAGTAAAGTTGTGCAAAAAAGGATTTGAACTGGGAACAACACAAAGACAGGTGCGGATGGCAGACGGACGGACTGGTCTCGTAACGAAACAAGTGGTGTGCAGATCGAACTCGGGAGCAAAAAGACGGAGATGCCATTATTAATTCTACCGGGAGTCATCGACGAACTGGTGCTGGGATGGGATTTCCCTTCTAACATTGGAACTATCCTCGATTGCGCCGGCATCGAAGTTAGAATACCAACTCGTCGACAAATCAACAAATGACGAGAGGAGAGACTCTCGGTGGTCCCCACGGCACAGTTACAAGAACAAGTAACACAAGAGCAAGTATCACAAGAACAAGTAACACAGGGGCAAGTAACACAAGAACAAGTAACACAAGAGCAAATAACCCAAGAAGAAGAAACAATCGAGGAGGGGACAACAAGCACCAACAGGGAGAGTTGTGAACCCTTACACCCAGATGCTACTTTGGATGAATTTCTTCGGCAGGAGCTAGCCGCGTTCACAGTCATGAACGGCACATCACCAATTACGGAACATCGAATTGTGATGCACGATGACCGGCCGATTAAACAACGTTACTTCCCGAAGAATTCGAGAATGCAGGAAGAGATAAACAAGCAGATCGACGAACTGCTCGCAAAAGGATGTATCGAGGCTTCTAACAGTCCGCAAAGTGCACCGATAGTGATGGTCAAGAAGAAGACGGGCAAATGGAGACTGTGTGGCGACTTCCGGCAATTAAACAGTCGATCGGTTAAGGACGCATATCCTTTACCCAGGGTACATCACATCTTGGATCAACTGAGGGAAGCCCACTTCATAACGAGCCTCGATTTGAAAGACGGCTATTGGCAAATCCCAATGGAAAAATCAAGTCGACCATTGACCGCATTCACCGTCCCAGGCAGAGGATTATTCCATTGGAAGGTTATGCCATTCGGACTCCATTCAGCACCGGCAACGTTCCAGCGTGCGTTGGATCGGGTGATTGGCCCGGAAATGTTGCCCCATGCTTTCGCATACTTGGACGACATCATCGTCATGTGGAAAACTTTAGAAGATAACATAGCAAACCTAAAAGAGGTGTTTCGACGACTGCGGGCAGCGAATTTGAAGATCAACGTCGAAAAGTGCGACTTCTTCAAAAAAGAACTGAAATATCTGGGTCACTTAGTAACCGAACATGGAATATCCACGGATCCAGATAAAGTAGTTGCAATTTCGCAGTTGAAACCACCCACGAATATCAAGGAGCTGCGACAGTATCTCGGAGTGGCATCCTGGTATACACGATTCGTTCCGGATTTTTCAAACACGGTACATCCACTCAACGGATTATTAAAGAAAGGCGTAAAGTGGGTATGGAGCGAACAGCATCAGCAAGCGTTCGAGATGGTGAAGGAGAAGCTGACAAAAGCACCAGTCCTGGCATGTCCCGATTTTAGTCAGCAGTTCACGTTGCAAACTGATGTTAGCAACTATGGACTATGAGCCATACACACGCAGGAATTTAGCGAGGGAGAGCGGGTGATCTCATCAAAAGATGAGACCATACCTAGAGGGTTACCATTTCGCGGTCGTGACAGACCTCATGGCATTAAAATGGTTAAATTCTATCAACAGCCTTTTCGGTCGGATCGCCAGATGGGCGTTTAAGTTGCAGCAGTACGATTATGAAGTGGCATATCGCAAAGGAAAACTGAACGCGGTGGCAGACGCACTATCCAGGCAGCCGCTGGAACAGGTGACCTGCGCACGGGTCGATGCTCAAAATACGACAGATATTGGAATCTGGAAGAATCTGGCAATCTGTACAGACACATCCCTCACCGAGCCGGGCATATGAATGTACCATCATGGAAATTGTGCTTACCAACGATGAAGAGGCAGCGGGTATTGCATAAAAATCATGATTCAGCGGCAGCAGGACACACAGGAACAAGGAAGACAATAGCTCTAGTGGCGGATATTATTGGCCAGGGTTACACAGGGATGCCCGCAACTATGTACAACGGTGCGAGGTTTGCCAACGATACAAGCCGAACCAGTTACAGGCAGCCGACCAGATGCTAACTCAGATTGCAGCAGAACCATGGGCAACTGTGTGCACAGATTTTGTCGGTCCATTACCTCGGTCAAAACACGGAAATACGACACTGTTGGTTTTTATAGACCGATTTTCGAAATGGTCCGAACTGATACCGCTGCGAAGCGCATCGGCGGCAACCCTACAGAAAGCATTTCGAGAGAGAATCCTGGCAAGGTTTGGCGTACCAAAGATCCTCATCACCGACAACGGCGCGCAGTTTACTAGTAAGGCGTTCAAGAGCTTCATGGGATTTGGGTGTGAGACATCAATACACGGCACCATACACACTATAGGAAAATCCGACAGAACGAGCCAATCGCAAACAATGATAGCTCAATACGCAGGAACAAATCAGCGGTGTTGGGATGAAGCTTTGCCGGAAATCTCCCTTGCAGTCAATACCAGTGTATCGGAATCCAGAGGCTACACACCAGCGTTTATAACACAGGGCTGAGAACCTCGACTACCACAGACATTGTACGATGAGGTGGCCATCGGCACCGGACAAACATCCCAGGACCCCCGGGCAAATGCTGGACAGCTCAAGGAAATTTTCGAGATAGTTCGCAGGAGCCTGGAGAAGGTTGCTCAGGACCAGGCCAGATATTACAATCTACGCAGGAGGCCATGGAAACCTAGCGTGGGGAAGCAGGTGTGGTTGAAGGAGCATCATCTGTCCAACGCGGCGGACGGATTCGCGGCAAAATGGGCACCAAGGTTTGGAGGACCATATACGATCGTGGACTTCGTATCACCGGTAATTTACAAATTACAATCCCAAGGGGACAAGAAGATGCGACGGGCACACGTGGGAGACCAGAAACCACACGCTACTGTGGAGGAACAAGGCCAGAACAACAGCTAGGAACGACCAGTTAAAGAAGGAAAAAGAAAAAATACCAAGAGAATTACAATAAGTTGGTGTGAAGCAAAGAGTCCGTATTAACGTGAAGTCTATTGAGTAAAACATGTTTCCGACTTGCCGCGTATGCATGACCATGGAATCTTGGTAGATATATTCACTAAAGGGATAGAAACATTTCCCAGCCTGGAGTTCATGATAAATGAGTGCGTACAAGTAAAAGTAACACGCATGGATAAATTGCCAAAGCAAATATGCAAAGAAAGAGAACGAATGCTCAAGCGACGAATACCTGAGAAAAGAGTGTATAAAAAAAGGGAAAGGCGGGCACACTCACAAAAAGGACAAGGAGAAAAAAATGTTATTTTTGTTTAAAAAAAAAAAAAAATTTTTTTTTGGTGTGACCACAATTTTTTTTTTCTCACACGGCGGACACACACAAATTTTTCCTTTACAAATTTTAATATTTTTCCGGGTGGCAACTCTACCATGCCCACAAAAATTTTTTCTTCCCACACGGCGGACACACACGAAAAATTCAAAATTTATTTTTTTCCGGGTGAAAACTCTACCATCCCCACAAAATTTTTTTTTTCCCGAAGAAAGAGAAGAATATATATATTTATATGTGCATATATATAAACGGAACATAGGAATCGACCCACTGTGACGTCCGCAGACAGAGCAACTGCCATTACCAATACAGCAAGAGACCGTCTGTCGTGGCGCTGTGCAGAGAGCAGCCGATCAACCGAAATTGCAAACCGTAGGCCGCGGTTCGATTCCCCGCTCTGTCGGACAAATGCAATTTTTCTTTGATGCATTTCGGCAGCGATGTTGCCCTTTTAATATTATAATATATATGTACATGCATAACACTCTCAGCCCGCTAGCAACGTTTCCGTTGCTTTACATATTTACTTATATATATATTATGTCAAACGGGCTGCAATGTCGCTGCTTCTCAGCGCTCAGCCTTTAAGTTAAGAATGAATCTAATAAAGACACTCAAGTAAAGAAGACGTGTTGTGAATTAATCAAAACGAAATGTATTTCATATTACATGGCGACCGTGACAAGTGTCTCGAACGTGAAAGATAATTTTAAAGCTGCGGCGAACACAGAAAAATCAAAGTAAAAATCAGCGAAAAAAAAATGTAATGTGTGTCTTCAACCGTGAAACAACTAGAGGGCTCCGCCCCCTGCTCGCTTCGCTCGCGGTGCTACAGTCGAGCATACTCGACTGTCGGAGACCCCGTACTTACTGTGGTTAAAAATGTTTCACTTACAATACTAAGACTTGATTTTCGAACGATCTGTCCTATGACCGCTTAATTATATAGTGTAACGATTTGGTCCAACTTCGGTAAGGATGTATAACACTAACTCAAATGCATATTATATCAGTTTGGTTACGATATCTCATTGAACAAAAAAGTTTTTCATACTAAAATCTGATTTTCGACCGATCGGTCCTATTACAGCTATATGATATAGTGGTCCGATTTAAACCAACTTCGCTAAGGGTATACAAGACTAATTTAAAAGCATATGATAAAAGTTTGGTAACGAGATCTTCTACAACAAGAAAGTTTTTCATACTTAAACTTGATTTTCGTCCGATTCCTCCTATGGGAGCTCTATGATATAGTTGTCCGATTTGCACCAACTTCGGTCATGAATTAAAAGAATAACCCACATGCAAATGCTGTTAGTTTGGTTAAGATACATATCTTATAGACTTGATTTTTTCCAAGCGAAATGTTCATTTCCGAGTTTTTGTTAAGAAAACACACATGCATATGTATAAAATGTTAATGTACATGACAAAACAAAATTATAAAAAAAAAAAAAACTAAAAATTTTAACAAAAACTATAAAATAAAAAAAAAATTGTTGATAGAGCCGGGAATCGAACCCACGACCTAATTTTCAAGAAAGCTTAAAACTTCGGTGGCTCAACCAATTGAGCCATACACAGTGTTGTGTACGGGATGCGAAATTGGCATAATGGCTTTACAGTACTCTATTTCATTTTTTAAAAAATGTTTAATAACACTAAATGTTAATATTATATGTTATCATAACATTAATAAATGCAAATTGAATGTCAAAGCAAAATTATTGAATTAAAAACAAGCGGGAAAGGCTATAGTCGAGATCCCGACCATATGATACACGTTACTTACTTTAATACATTGAAAAGTATTTTAAAGAAAATACTTGTTTTGCTCTGAAAACTTTAATTCGCCATAACTGTCGATCTACATGTCCGATCTTAATGCGATTCAGTGGGATGATAGATAACGCTAATAGATAACGCTAATAATCACAAAAAACGTATTATCTCAAAAACTGTGGGTGTGGTGGTTTTTCGCGATTTGCGGGGGCGGAGGGGGGCGTGGCTTAAATTTGAAACAAACTTGATCTGCGTGAGGTATATAGAAATCTGTGTGACAAATTTGGTTACTCTATTTTTTTTAGTCTCTGAGATTTCTTTGTTCAGACGGTTTTTTCGCTTTTTGCGGGGGCGGAGGGGGGCGTGTCTTAAATTTGAAACAAACTTGACCTGCTCCAACGCCTTTGTGATCTGCGTGTGAAAGTTTGGTTACTCTATCTCTTATGGTCTCTGAGATCTAGGCGCTTACACAGACGGACAGACGGACAGACACACATGGCTATATCGACTCGGCTGTTGATGCTGATCAAGAATATATATACTTTATGTGGTCGGAGATGCCTCCTTCTGCCTGTTACATACATTCAACGAACACAATATACCCTTATACTTATTTTTTATAAGTAACGGGTATAAAAACACGTCCCTTGCAGGGCTCGAACCCACGACCGGCTGACCAACCATATCCTTAGCGCTGCAACTCATCACACTACGCCAATTTGTTATATAATATGTTAACTCAATTTTCATGTTATCAAGTTACTCAAATTTTAATAAAATATATATAGACAATATAGACAAAGCTACATACCAAATTTGGTGTCTTTAGCTCTTAGAGTCTCTGAGATCTAGGTGTTCATACAGACGTCAGGACGTCTGGACGTCAGGAAAGCAGGACGTCAGGACAGACGGACATTGCTATATCGACTCGGCTATTGATGCTGATCAAGAATATATATACTTTATGGGGTCTGCCACGCCTCCTTCTGCCTGTATCGCACATTTTCGTTAAAACAAACCCAATAGACCCCTGTACTTTTTTTAAGTACGGGGTCTAAAAACAACGAATACTTACACTGTTATATACGACAATAAACTAAAACAACAACTACAACATGGCATGCATTAAATGCCAATAACAATACAATGAAATAGTGTGCCAAGCACGTAAAAACTAATTGCTGGCCGTTAACAAAACCAAATGAAACAAATATACAATTGGAATATTTTGTATAAAAAGCAGAACGCCAGCAGCACGCAGAAAGACAACCCGAGCCTGTGCGATGACCAGCACCGGCACCGCCTGAGCCCATAGGCCCCGGACAGCAGCAGCAGTACAAGTGTGGGAGGCAGTCCGCCCCTTACACCGACGTGGGACAGAGGAGCCCCAGTTTAACAACGCTGTTCCTACCGAACAAAGGGATTTGCCGACGTTGCAAGAGGCCTTGCAGGCAAATCCAGCCGATGGACCACGCCCACTCACAATAGCTGAGTACCGGGCTCGACAAGAAAAAAATCAATTCCAAAACACAAGAGAGACGGAAAAAGAGTGAAAATCTTGCAACAACGGCGACTAATCAAGGACATGATTAAGTTGGCCAAAAACGAATAAGACCGACAACGCTACACAGAGCGTCTTCAGGAATTAGATGACCAGCTTCGCATTGGTGCGAAACAACGCAAACGGGCTGCATAATTGCGAATGCCCCAATTTGCCTTAAAAATAAGCTCTAATCTCAAACGGATGCGGGAAACCGCTGTTTGAAAAATACTAAACTCTGTTAGGCTTTCACTACTAACATATGTGGTTGGAGAATTTTTTTTTTTGTATTTTGAAATTAAATGTATTTTGACTTGTGAGCCAACCACATTATATAACAACTAATATTTTCCTGTCTCTGGCGCTGGGTATTTTATCCAGTAGCATTAAAATTAAAAAAAATTTTTTTTCAAATTTAAATACTGTTAAAAAAAAAAAAATTTTTTTTGTTTAAAAAAAAAAAAAATTATAATAATATAAAATATTAAAAAAAAAAAACTAAAATTTTCAATTTAAAAATAATAGAAACTATAATAATAGGGATTTTATGAAGAAAATCCAAATTTTCGTATGCAAGCCATACATATTTTACAATATTTCACACACTTATTTTAATATATTTTAAAAAGATCACCCTGTACTAGGAATAGCTAAGTTATATTTCGTTAGCATTCACATACAAAATTTTTATGAGTAGCAATAGCATAAAAAAAGACTATTACACCCCAACAAGCCGAACAAAAGGCCCAAATCTAAAATTAATAACATTTAAAAATAATTACTTACCCAGTATGGGTCTAATAAACACCAAAGCAGTGGGCTCCACTGCAAATGTTATTAACAAAGTTGAAGTCGATCACTGCGAACGGCAGTTCGCTCTAGTGACGAAAGCAGCTAATTTGGAAAATTTGCTACGACTGTCCGATCAGATCGAGTTACTTTTTTTAAGTACGGGATCTAAAAACAACGAATACTTACACTGTTATATACGACAATAAACTAAAACAACAACTACAACATGGCATGCATTAAATGCCAATAACAATACAATGAAATAGTGTGCCAAGCACGTAAAAACTAATTGCTGGCCGTTAACAAAACCAAATGAAACAAATATACAATTGGAATATTTTGTATAAAAAGCAGAACGCCAGCAGCACGCAGAAAGACAACCCGAGCCTGTGCGATGACCAGCACCGGCACCGCCTGAGCCCATAGGCCCCGGACAGCAGCAGCAGTACAAGTGTGGGAGGCAGTCCGCCCCTTACACCGACGTGGGACAGAGGAGCCCCAGTTTAACAACGCTGTTCCTACCGAACAAAGGGATTTGCCGACGTTGCAAGAGGCCTTGCAGGCAAATCCAGCCGATGGACCACGCCCACTCACAATAGCTGAGTACCGGGCTCGACAAGAAAAAAATCAATTCCAAAACACAAGAGAGACGGAAAAAGAGTGAAAATCTTGCAACAACGGCGACTAATCAAGGACATGATTAAGTTGGCCAAAAACGAATAAGACCGACAACGCTACACAGAGCGTCTTCAGGAATTAGATGACCAGCTTCGCATTGGTGCGAAACAACGCAAACGGGCTGCATAATTGCGAATGCCCCAATTTGCCTTAAAAATAAGCTCTAATCTCAAACGGATGCGGGAAACCGCTGTTTGAAAAATACTAAACTCTGTTAGGCTTTCACTACTAACATATGTGGTTGGAGAATTTTTTTTTTTGTATTTTGAAATTAAATGTATTTTGACTTGTGAGCCAACCACATTATATAACAACTAATATTTTCCTGTCTCTGGCGCTGGGTATTTTATCCAGTAGCATTAAAATTAAAAAAAATTTTTTTTCAAATTTAAATACTGTTAAAAAAAAAAAAATTTTTTTTGTTTAAAAAAAAAAAAAATTATAATAATATAAAATATTAAAAAAAAAAAACTAAAATTTTCAATTTAAAAATAATAGAAACTATAATAATAGGGATTTTATGAAGAAAATCCAAATTTTCGTATGCAAGCCATACATATTTTACAATATTTCACACACTTATTTTAATATATTTTAAAAAGATCACCCTGTACTAGGAATAGCTAAGTTATATTTCGTTAGCATTCACATACAAAATTTTTATGAGTAGCAATAGCATAAAAAAAGACTATTACACCCCAACAAGCCGAACAAAAGGCCCAAATCTAAAATTAATAACATTTAAAAATAATTACTTACCCAGTATGGGTCTAATAAACACCAAAGCAGTGGGCTCCACTGCAAATGTTATTAACAAAGTTGAAGTCGATCACTGCGAACGGCAGTTCGCTCTAGTGACGAAAGCAGCTAATTTGGAAAATTTGCTACGACTGTCCGATCAGATCGAGTTACTTTTTTTAAGTACGGGATCTAAAAACAACGAATACTTACACTGTTATATACGACAATAAACTAAAACAACAACTACAACATGGCATGCATTAAATGCCAATAACAATACAATGAAATAGTGTGCCAAGCACGTAAAAACTAATTGCTGGCCGTTAACAAAACCAAATGAAACAAATATACAATTGGAATATTTTGTATAAAAAGCAGAACGCCAGCAGCACGCAGAAAGACAACCCGAGCCTGTGCGATGACCAGCACCGGCACCGCCTGAGCCCATAGGCCCCGGACAGCAGCAGCAGTACAAGTGTGGGAGGCAGTCCGCCCCTTACACCGACGTGGGACAGAGGAGCCCCAGTTTAACAACGCTGTTCCTACCGAACAAAGGGATTTGCCGACGTTGCAAGAGGCCTTGCAGGCAAATCCAGCCGATGGACCACGCCCACTCACAATAGCTGAGTACCGGGCTCGACAAGAAAAAAATCAATTCCAAAACACAAGAGAGACGGAAAAAGAGTGAAAATCTTGCAACAACGGCGACTAATCAAGGACATGATTAAGTTGGCCAAAAACGAATAAGACCGACAACGCTACACAGAGCGTCTTCAGGAATTAGATGACCAGCTTCGCATTGGTGCGAAACAACGCAAACGGGCTGCATAATTGCGAATGCCCCAATTTGCCTTAAAAATAAGCTCTAATCTCAAACGGATGCGGGAAACCGCTGTTTGAAAAATACTAAACTCTGTTAGGCTTTCACTACTAACATATGTGGTTGGAGAATTTTTTTTTTTGTATTTTGAAATTAAATGTATTTTGACTTGTGAGCCAACCACATTATATAACAACTAATATTTTCCTGTCTCTGGCGCTGGGTATTTTATCCAGTAGCATTAAAATTAAAAAAAAATTTTTTTCAAATTTAAATACTGTTAAAAAAAAAAAAATTTTTTTTGTTTAAAAAAAAAAAAAATTATAATAATATAAAATATTAAAAAAAAAAAATTAAAATTTTCAATTTAAAAATAATAGAAACTATAATAATAGGGATTTTATGAAGAAAATCCAAATTTTCGTATGCAAGCCATACATATTTTACAATATTTCACACACTTATTTTAATATATTTTAAAAAGATCACCCTGTACTAGGAATAGCTAAGTTATATTTCGTTAGCATTCACATACAAAATTTTATGAGTAGCAATAGCATAAAAAAAGACTATTACACCCCAACAAGCCGAACAAAAGGCCCAAATCTAAAATTAATAACATTTAAAAATAATTACTTACCCAGTATGGGTCTAATAAACACCAAAGCAGTGGACTCCACTGCAAATGTTATTAACAAAGTATCAAAGCGCTAAAAAAGCTTAGATGTAATGATGAGGATTTGTTTCTTTTCAAAAATATAGAAATGTTTGTTCTACGACTTTTTGAATTTCCCGCTAGTTTAGCGCGAAAACGCTATTTCCCCAATAGTTTGCAAGCCATAGAAGCTACAGATATGTCCTATATATCATTGGAAAGGTGAGTTTAAGGGCTTTTTGACGTACCTTCAAACTTTTATTCTAAAGTACTCAGGTAACATTTTACAGGTGAAATAAGGTTTTTTAGCTTATATTTTGGCGATTTCTGACAAAACGGCTCTATGTATGTTTTAGAACGTAAAATTCTGCGTTTTTTGGTATATAACACATAAATATTGGTTGAGGGGTTTGGAAGATATTGCCTGTTAACTGAATATATATATTTTTCCATCGGTCGAAAATCACGTTTTAGTTCGAAAATCACGTTTTAGTACTAAAAACTTTTTGGTTTTATGAGATATCTCAACCAAACTGATAAAATACGCATTTTACATTGTTTTATATATCCTGACCAAAGTTGGTTCAAATCGGACCACTATATCATATAGCTGTCATAGGACCGATCGGATCAAAATTAGGTTTTAGTATGAAAAACTTTTTTGTTTTACGAGATATTTTAACCAAATTGATAGAATATGCATTTAAGTTAGTTTTATACATCCTGACCGAAATTGGTTCATATCGGACCGCTATATCATATAGCTGTCATAGGACCGATCTGGTCAAAATAAGGTTTTAGTATGAACAACTTTTTTGATTTATGAGATATTTTAACCAAATTGATAGAATATGCATTTAAGTTAGTTTTATACATCCTGACCGAAATTGGTTCATATCGGACCGCTATATCATATAGCTGTCATAGGACCGATCTGGTCAAAATTAGGTTTTAGTATGAAAAACTTTTTTGATTTATGAGATATTTAAACCAAATTGATAGAATATGCATTATATGATTAAGTTAGTTTTATACATCCTGACCGAAATTGGTAACCGGTAATCAAACCACTATATCATATAGCTAACATAGGACCGATCGGGCGAAAAGTCTTATTATGAAAAGTAGACAGTAGTAACGCGAGCGAAGCAAACAGGGGCGGAGTCTCTTAGCTATATTTTTTACTATCTCCCTGCATTTATGATAAAGTTAAAATGTCAAAAGCAAAAGCAATTGCAAAAATTTCTGTTATCCCACAAAAAAAAACCTCTACACGAGGTAAAAGTCTAGTGACGAAAGCAATTTTTAGCTCAAAAATTTCTGATATCCAATTGTGTGACGAGCAAAATTCAGTTTATTATAAAAACTTTAAATAAAAATAAAAATTGTTAAAAAAAAAAAAAAAAACACGAAAATTGGTATTCGGCACTGTGCAAAAAGTAATTTTTATGTACAAAGAAGCTCACCCTTTTTGAGCACAGTGCACAATGCCAAATTTCGTGTTTTTTTTTTTTTTTTAATAATTTTAATTTTTAATTAAAGTTTTTATAATAAACTGAATTTTGCTCGTCACACAATTGGATATCAGAAATTTTGGAGCTAAAAATTGCTTTCGTCACTAGACTTTTACCTCGTGTAGAGGTTTTTTTTGTGGGATAATAAAGACATGGGACTAGTGACCACATTATTAATCATTATTATCGTGATTATGTGCGCAAATCTATTTTTCAAAACTTATAAATAGCACAACAAGTGCCTCAGAAAACTAGGGAGCTCCGCCCCCTGCTCGCTTCGCTCGCGGTGCTACAGTCGAGCATACTCGACTGTCGGAGACCCCGTACTTACTATGGAAATTAAGAAAGAAAGAAAGAGCGTTGTAATACATTTTCGACTACTTTTTTCAATGACAGCTATATGATATATAGTTGTCCGATATGAACCAACTTCGGTCAGGATATATAAAACCAAGTTATATGCATACTGTAATAGTTTTGTTGAGAAATTTCATAAAACAAATAAGTTTTTCATACAAAGACTTGATTTTCGGCTGATCGGTCCCATGGAAGCTATATGATATAGTGGTCCGATTTAAGCCAACTTCGGACAGGCAATATAAAACCAAGTTATTTGCATACTGTATTAGATTGGTTGAGATATCTCAAAAAATTAAACACTTTTTCATTTTGTATTAGTTTGGTTAAGATATCTCATAAATCTGTGTGACAAATTTGGTTACTCTATTTTTTTTAGTCTCTGAGATTTCTTTGTTCAGACGGTTTTTCGCTTTTTGCGGGGGCGGAGGGTGGCGTGTCTTAAATTTGAAACAAACTTGACCTGCTCCAACGCCTTTGTGATCTGCGTGTGAAAGTTTGGTTACTCTATCTCTTATGGTCTCTGAGATCTAGGCGCTTACACAGACGGACAGACGGACAGACACACATGGCTATATCGACTCGGCTGTTGATGCTGATCAAGAATATATATACTTTATGTGGTCGGAGATGCCTCCTTCTGCCTGTTACATACATTCAACGAACACAATATACCCTTATACTTATTTTTTATAAGTAACGGGTATAAAAACACGTCCCTTGCAGGGTTCGAACCCACGACCGGCTGACCAACCATATCCTTAGCGCTGCAACTCATCACACTACGCCAATTTGTTATATAATATGTTAACTCAATTTTCATGTTATCAAGTTACTCAAATTTTAATAAAATATATATAGACAAAGCTACATACCAAATTTGGTATCTTTAGCTCTTATAGTCTCTGAGATCTAGGTGTTCATACAGACGTCAGGACGTCAGGACGTCAGGAAAGCAGGACGTCAGGACAGACGGACATTGCTATATCGACTCGGCTATTGATGCTGATCAAGAATATATATACTTTATGGGGTCTGCCACGCCTCCTTCTGCCTGTTACGCACATTTTCGTTAAAACAAACCCAATAGACCCCTGTACTTTTTTTAAGTACGGGGTCTAAAAACAACGAATACTTACACTGTTATATACGACAATAAACTAAAACAACAACTACAACATGGCATGCATTAAATGCCAATAACAATACAATGAAATAGTGTGCCAAGCACGTAAAAACTAATTGCTGGCCGTTAACAAAACCAAATGAAACAAATATACAATTGGAATATTTTGTATAAAAAGCAGAACGCCAGCAGCACGCAGAAAGACAACCCGAGCCCGTGCGATGACCAGCACCGGCACCGCCTGAGCCCATAGGCCCCGGACAGCAGCAGCAGTACAAGTGTGGGAGGCAGTCCGCCCCTTACACCGACGTGGGACAGAGGAGCCCAAGTTTAACAACGCTGTTCCTACCGAACAAAGGGATTTGCCGACGTTGCAAGAGGCCTTGCAGGCAAATCCAGCCGATGGACCACGCCCACTCACAATAGCTGAGTACCGGGCTCGACAAGAAAAAAATCAATTCCAAAACACAAGAGAGACGGAAAAAGAGTGAAAATCTTGCAACAACGGCGACTAATCAAGGACATGATTAAGTTGGCCAAAAACGAATAAGACCGACAACGCTACACAGAGCGTCTTCAGGAATTAGATGACCAGCTTCGCATTGGTGCGAAACAACGCAAACGGGCTGCATAATTGCGAATGCCCCAATTTGCCTTAAAAATAAGCTCTAATCTCAAACGGATGCGGGAAACCGCTGTTTGAAAAATACTAAACTCTGTTAGGCTTTCACTACTAACATATGTGGTTGGAGAATTTTTTTTTTTGTATTTTGAAATTAAATGTATTTTGACTTGTGAGCCAACCACATTATATAACAACTAATATTTTCCTGTCTCTGGCGCTGGGTATTTTATCCAGTAGCATTAAAATTAAAAAAATTTTTTTTTCAAATTTAAATACTGTTAAAAAAAAAAAAATTTTTTTTGTTTAAAAAAAAAAAAAATTATAATAATATAAAATATTAAAAAAAAAAAACTAAAATTTTCAATTTAAAAATAATAGAAACTATAATAATAGGGATTTTATGAAGAAAATCCAAATTTTCGTATGCAAGCCATACATATTTTACAATATTTCACACACTTATTTTAATATATTTTAAAAAGATCACCCTGTACTAGGAATAGCTAAGTTATATTTCGTTAGCATTCACATACAAAATTTTATGAGTAGCAATAGCATAAAAAAAGACTATTACACCCCAACAAGCCGAACAAAAGGCCCAAATCTAAAATTAATAACATTTAAAAATAATTACTTACCCAGTATGGGTCTAATAAACACCAAAGCAGTGGACTCCACTGCAAATGTTATTAACAAAGTTGAAGTCGATCACTGCGAACGGCAGTTCGCTCTAGTGACGAAAGCAGCAAGAAGGGTGCGAAAGGCGACTAGCAATATATACAGCTAATTTGGAAAATTTGCTACGACTGTCCGATCAGATCGAGTTATATACCGATCGAAAGGTTGAGTCCTAACTTACAAAATGGCATACTAAAACTTTTTGTAACTCACCTGGTTCATGAGATACGGGGGTGTAAGTGGGAGGGGAAAAATTTAAACGATCGCAGCTAATGGGGCCGTTGGGGCCTTTTTGTAAAATTTTTTATTTTTAAAAAATTCTAATCAAAAATACGCGTCGATTGATACCCAAATCCGATAACTGGTTCGAAGGATAATAAAATTTGAAATTTTTAGTGGACTTTTCAAATTAAGATGAAAAGTCAGTTTGTTTGTCGGTTCGTTTGCGCGTATCAAAGCGCTAAAAAAGCTTAGATGTAATGATGAGGATTTGTTTCTTTTCAAAAATATAGAAATGTTTGTTCTACGACTTTTTGAATTTCCCGCTAGTTTAGCGCGAAAACGCTATTTCCCCAATAGTTTGCAAGCCATAGAAGCTACAGATATGTCCTATATATCATTGGAAAGGTGAGCTTAAGGGCTTTTTGACGTACCTTCAAACTTTTATTCTAAAGTACTCAGGTAACATTTTACAGGTGAAATAAGGTTTTTTAGCTTATATTTTGGTGATTTCTGACAAAACGGCTCTATGTATGTTTTAGTACGTAAAATTCTGCGTTTTTTGGTTTATAACACATAAATTTTGGTTGAGGGGTTTGGAAGATATTGCCTGTTAACTGAATATATATATTTTTCCATCGGTCGAAAATCACGTTTTAGTTCGAAAATCACGTTTTAGTACTAAAAACTTTTTGGTTTTATGAGATATCTCAACCAAACTAATAAAATACGCATTTTACATTGTTTTATATATCCTGATCAAAGTTGGTTCAAATCGGACCACTATATCATATAGCTGTCATAGGACCGATCGGATCAAAATTAGGTTTTAGTATGAAAAACTTTTTTGTTTTACGAGATATTTTAACCAAATTGATAGAATATGCATTTAAGTTAGTTTTATACATCCTGACCGAAATTGGTTCATATCGGACCGCTATATCATATAGCTGTCATAGGACCGATCTGGTCAAAATAAGGTTTTAGTATGAAAAACTTTTTTGATTTATGAGATATTTTAACCAAATTGATAGAATATGCATTTAAGTTAGTTTTATACATCCTGACCGAAATTGGTTCATATCGGACCGCTATATCATATAGCTGTCATAGGACCGATCTGGTCAAAATTAGGTTTTAGTATGAAAAACTTTTTTGATTTATGAGATATTTTAACCAAATTGATAGAATATGCATTATATGATTAAGTTAGTTTTATACATCCTGACCGAAATTGGTAACCGGTAATCAAACCACTATATCATATAGCTAACATAGGACCGATCGGGCGAAAAGTCTTAGTATGAAAAGTAGACAGTAGTAACGCGAGCGAAGCAAACAGGGGCGGAGTCTCTTAGCTATATTTTTTACTATCTCCCTGCATTTATGATAAAGTTAAAATGTCAAAAGCAAAAGCAATTGCAAAAATTTCTGATATCCCACAAAAAAAACCTCTACACGAGGTAAAAGTCTAGTGACGAAAGCAATTTTTAGCTCAAAAATTTCTGATATCCAATTGTGTGACGAGCAAAATTCAGTTTATTATAAAAACTTTTAATAAAAATAAAAATTATTAAAAAAAAAAAAAAAACACGAAAATTGGTATTCGGCACTGTGCAAAAAGTAATTTTTATGTACAAAGAAGCTCGCCCTTTTTGAGCACAGTGCACAATGCCAAATTTCGTGTTTTTTTTTTTTTTTTAATAATTTTTATTTTTATTTAAAGTTTTTATAATAAACTGAATTTTGCTCGTCACACAATTGGATATCAGAAATTTTGGAGCTAAAAATTGCTTTCGTCACTAGACTTTTACCTCGTGTAGAGGTTTTTTTTGTAGGATAATAAAGACATGGGACTAGTGACCACATTATTAATCATTATTGTCGTGATTATGTGCGCAAATATATTTTTCAAAATTTATAAATAGCACAACAAGTGCCTCAGAAAACTAGGGAGCTCCGCCCCCTGCTCGCTTCGCTCGCCAACCCCCCGCTCGCTTCGCTCGCGGTGCTACAGTCGAGCATACTCGACTGTCGGAGACCCCGTACTTACTATGGAAATTAAGAAAGAAAGAAAGAGCGTTGTAATACATTTTCGACTACTTTTTTCAATGACAGCTATATGATATATAGTTGTCCGATATGAACCAACTTCGGTCAGGATATATAAAACCAAGTTATATGCATACTGTAATAGTTTTGGTGAGAAATTTCATAAAACAAATAAGTTTTTCATACAAAGACTTGATTTTCGGCTGATCGTACCCATGGAAGCTATATGATATAGTGGTCCGATTTAAGCCAACTTCGACAGGCAATATAAAACCAAGTTATTTGCATACTGTATTAGATTGGTTGAGATATCTCAAAAAATTAAACATTTTTTCATTTTGTATTAGTTTGGTTAAGATATCTCATAAAACAAAAAAATTTTTCATACTAAGACTTGATTTTCGCCCAATCGGTCCTATGGCAGCTATATGATATAGTGGTCCGATTCAAAAAAGAAACACACTTGATATGCTTGCAATATAGAGGACTCTACATACTAAGTTTGGTGTCCCTAGCTTTGAAATTGTTCCTATAATTTGGATATGAAATTTTGTTTTTCGATTTGTGGGCGACAAAGGGGGCGTGGCCAAATTTTGAAACAAACTTGATCTGCTTGCAATATAGACGAACCTACATACCAAGTTTGGTGTCTCTAGCTCTTATAGTCTCTGAGATCTAGGTGTTCATACAGACGGACGGACAGACAGACAGACGGACAGACGGACATTGCTGTATCAACTTGGCTATTGATACTGATCAAGAATATATATAGTTTATAGGGTGTGCCACGCCTTCTTCTAACTGTTACGCACATTTTCGTTAAAACAAACCCAATAGACCCCTGTATTTTTTTAAGTACGGGGTCTAAAAATACATGAGCAAGGCACATGACCTTGATAATGTCTAAAGATAGCACACAACACAATCATTATAATAATAATAAACCACTACCAAAAAAAAAAAAATTTTTAAATGACTCAACTAGCTTGTCCATATTATGGAATGGCCGGAACTTTCCGAGCGAATTCTTAATATAAAAATAAGATTTGACAAATCTTATAAATGTCTAGTACAAAACAGACAAACACATAAAGATACCGTTAATAGGCAAGTCATAACAGTGGTTATGACATGCCACATGCTTTAACGAAGCTCGATTATTGTTATATGAACATAAAGACGTATTAACCAATGATCATTGGTCGCAAACGTCAAGGCTTTTAACAAAACTAAGAAATAATCTTCAAACCATTAAAGATAAACATAAATTAAATCTAACTGTACCCTCTATCTTGAATACACCTATAAGTTTAGAACAAGAAGATATTACAAATCTTACAGTTCCAGCTATTTTAATGTCAGATCAAGATAGCTCAGATACCGACTCAAGTGTAATAGAGAATAAACATAGCAAAAACGGCACAATGGCACAATCAAACATTGATTTTATTAATACTGCATCTAAGCTTATACCAGCATTTGATGGTAAAGCGGAAAATTTAACAAGTTTTATAGATGCGCTATCCATAATAGAATCAATAGAAGGGGAACATGAGCAGTTAGCTGTATCTATAATAAAAACCAAATTAAAAGGTGTAGCTAGAAACTTAATCGGGAATGAGACTACAGCAGCGCAATAAAACTGCCAGCCAATACACAGTAGAGGTTGAGCAAATGACGAAATCTTTGGAAAATGCATGAAGTTATTCAACCCAGCACGCAGTCAAAGCTATGACTACAATCTGCTCAATTGATAAGGTAAAGCTTATCATGCAAGCTGGTACTTTCAATACCATGAACAAAGCTATTTCAAAATTCGTTAATAGCTGCACTGAAGCCACTGGACATTCAAACACTGTTCTGCATTACAAAAATTATCCACAGCGCGGCGGAAACCGTGGACGTGGAAATCATAGATATAACTCCCGTAGTTATAATAATAACTACAACAACAACAATAGAAACAATAACGGTAACCAATACAACAATTACCGTAGAGGCCGTGGTAACAGAAACAATACTACCAATATAGGCCAGAATAACAACACTAACAGAAACCATGTTAGAGTTGCCCAAAACGATTCGGGAAACTCGCAACAGCCTTCAGAATCTCGACAGTAAACCCACACAAGGTTCACACCATCAATTTTAGCCTAAATGTATTCGCTACATTTTTTAATGTAGAAACAAATAAAAAACTTTTGTTTTTAATAGACACGGGTGCAGACATTTCACTTTTAAAAGAAAATTCCGATACCTTTTATAACATTCAAGAGCACAATAAAATAAATATTCAAGGCATAGACCAAGAATTAATGCAGTCCAAAGGACTAGTTTCCATAGAGATACAGACAGATAAATATATTATTCCACACGACTTTCATATAGTATATTTGCATTTCGCAATACCATGTGATGGAATATTAGGCATGGATTTTATTAAAAAATTTAATTGCCAGATAGATTTCAAACCAAATGAAGAAATTCTTATAATGAGACCAAACAATTTGAATTTTTCAATTTATGTTCCAATTACATACAGTTCTGGTAACAATTCCATAATTCTACCAGCAAGATCCCAAGTAGTCCGAAAGATTCATCTATCATCAGATGAAGATACAGTATTAATCTCAAACCAGGAAATTAAAGAAGGCATTTATGTTGCAAACACAGTTGCAACGGCCAAAGATGCATTTGTCCGATTACTGAATACAACCAGTACCGATCAAATAGTAAATATTAGTAATATTACTTATGAATCACTTTCGAACTATGAAATAGTTCAAAACAATCCAGAATGTAGAGAAAAAAACTGTCTTATCTCAATTAGCAAAAAATTTTCCACCACAATTCAAGTCAGAGCTGACAGAAATATGCACCAAGTATAGCGATGTATTCGGACTCGAAACCGAATCAATAACAACAAATAATTTCTACAAACAAAAGCTAAGATTGAAGGATGATGAACCAGTATATATAAAAAACTATAGAAATCCTCATAGTCAGAAAGACGAAATTCAAGTTCAAGTACAAAAGATAATCGACAATAACATTGTCTTACCGTCTGTGTCACCTTATAACAGCCCACTTTTGTTAGTTCCGAAGAAATCTCTTCCCGGTTCTGACAAGAAAAAATGGCGATTAGTTATTGACTATCGTCAGATAAATAAAAAATGTTGTCAGATAAATTTCCATACTAAAATTGACGATATTTTAGATCAACTAGGAAGAGCGAAATACTTTTCATGTCTAGACTTAATGTCTGGTTTTCATCAAATTGAACTCGAAAAAAGTTCAAGAGATATTACGTCTTTTTTAACAAGCAATGGTTCATATCGCTTCACGCGACTACCATTCGGCTTAAAAATAACGCCAAACTCATTCCAGAGAATGATGACTATAGCATTCTCCGGATTAGAACCTTCCCAAGCTTTCCTTTATATGGATGATTTAATAGTCATTGGTTGTTCCGAGAAACATATGCTTAAAAACTTAACTGATGCTTTTGAGAAATGTAGGAAATACAATCTAAAATTGCATCCTGAGAAATGTTCATTTTTCATGCATTAAGTCACATTTTTGGGACATATATGCACAGATAAAGGAATCTTGCCAGACGACAAAAAATACGACGTCATTAAAAATTACCCAGTCCCACATGATAAGGACAGCGCTAGACGATTCGTTGCATTTTGCAATTACTATAGACGTTTCATCCAAAACTTTGCCGAATATTCTCGTCACATAACAAGATTATGTAAAAAGACGTTAAATTCGAATGGACTGTCAGCATGCCTTCGAACATCTCAAATCGGCATACATCCAAATCTAATACAATATCCAGATTTCAGCAAAGAATTTTGCATAATTACGGATGCAAGTAAGCAAGCATGTGGAGCAGTTTTAACTCAAAACAAAAATGGACTCCAACTTCCAGTTGCTTATGCATCAAGATCTTTTTCTAAAGGAGAAAGTAATAAAAGCACAACAGAACAAGAATTGGTAGTAATTCATTGGGCAATAACTTATTTCAGACCATATGTTTATGGTAGACACTTTACCGTCAAAACAGATCACAGACCATTGACTTACTTGTTTTCCATGACAAATCCAAGCTCAAAGCTAACGCGTATGAGACTTGACATAGAGGAATATAAATTTACTGTAGAATATCTGAAGGGTAAAGACAATTTCGTAGCCGATGCGTTATCAAGAATAACCATTAAACAGCTACAAGAAATAACTGGAACAATAAAAAGAGTCACTAGAAGATTACAAAGTAGACAAAATTCCTGCGCAGGAAAAGATCAAATAGAATTGCCAAGGCAATCTATAGAATTAGCTTCAAAGCCCAACGTATACGAAGTCATACAAAATGACGAGGTACGAAAAGTAGTGACCTTGCAATTAAAAAATATGCTATGTTTCTTTAAACATGGAAAGAAAATAATTGAAAGATATGATGTTAGCGATTTATATACCAATGGAATTCTTGACTTAGGTCAATTCTTTCAAAGGCTTGAAATGCAAGCCGGTATAAACAAGATCAGCCAAATCAAAGTGGCACCGTGGAAAAATATCTTTGAAAATGTTTCAATTGATAATTTTAAAAATATGGGCAATAAAATACTGAATTCATTGAGAGTAGCGCTACTCAACCCGGTGACCCAAATAGAAAAATTAAAAGAAAAAGAAGCTCTATTGTCTACATTCCACGATGATCCAGTACAAGGAGGTCACACAGGCATTTCAAAAACCCTGGCCAAGGTCAAAAGACATTATTATTGGAAAGGTATGACGCGAGATATTACTGAGTACATACGAAAATGTCCAAAATGTCAAAAATTCAAAAATTGTAGTTGCGATTCCAATTCCAAACATAAATGCTAATACAGTAGCTAAAGCTATATTTGAAAATTTTATTCTGAAGTACGGTCCAATGAAGACGTTCATTACGGACATGGGAACAGAATACAAAAATTCAATAATTAATGATTTGTGTCGAAATTTAAAAATCAATAATAAAACATCAACTGCACATCATCACCAAACGGTGGAAACAGTCGAAAGAAGTCACAGAACTTTTAACGAATACGTACGTTCATATATATCGGTTGACAAAACTGATTGGGACGTATGGATTCAATATTTCGTATACTGTTTCAATACAACTCCATCTATGGCACATGATTATTGTCCATATGAACTTGTCTTTGGTAAAACAAGTAATTTACCAAAATATTTTAATAGCATAGATAACATAGAACCTATATATAATATAGACGATTATGCTAAGGAAAGTAAATATAGATTAGAAGTAGCATACAAAAGAGCTAGAATTATGTTAGAAGAAAATAAGAAAAAGAATAAGGAACTATACGACAAAAACATAATAAACGTAGATATATCAGTAGGACATAAAGTACTTCTTAAAAACGAAACAGGGCATAAATTAGATCAAACATATTTAGGACCCTACACAGTAGAAAAAATAGACGATAATGACAATATAATAATTAAAGATACTAAACAGAAAAAAAAAAAGGTACATAAAAATAGGTTAAAAGTTTATAATACATAAATTTAAAATTTTCATATAAAAAAGAAACATAAATTAATGTTCGAACAAATAATAAAATGACAATAATAAAAGAAAAAAAAAAAACAGAATTTAAATGAGAAACAATTTTTAGACCCCGTACTTAAAAAAAGTACAGGGGTCTATTGGGTTTGTTTTAACGAAAATGTGCGTAACAGGCAGAAGGAGGCGTGGCAGACCCCATAAAGTATATATATTCTTTATCAGCATCAATAGCCGAGTCGATATAGCAATGTCCGTCTGTCCGTCTGTCCTGACGTCCTTCTGTCCTGACGTCCTGACGTGTGTTTTCTTAACAAAAACTCGGAAATGAACATTTCGCTTGGAAAAAATCAAGTCTAAAAGATATGTATCTTAACCAAACTAACAGCATTTGCATGTGGGTTATTCTTTTAATTCATGACCGAAGTTGGTGCAAATCGGACAACTATATCATAGAGCTCCCATAGGAGGAATCGGACGAAATTCAAGTTTAAGTATGAAAAACTTTCTTGTTGTAGAAGATATCGTTACCAAATTTTTACCATATGCTATATACTATATAGCTATGCACTATACTATATAGCTGTAATAGGACCGATTGGTCGAAAATCAGGTTTTAGTATGAAAAACTTTTTTGTTCAATGAGATATCGTAACCAAACTGATATAATATGCATTTGAGTTAGTGTTATACATCCTTACCGAAGTTGGACCAAATCGTTACACTATATAATATAGCGGTCATAGGACAGATCGTGCGAAAATCAAGTCTTAGTATTGTAAGTGAAACATTTTTAACCATAGTAAGTACGGGGTCTCCGACAGTCGAGTATGCTTGACTGTAGCACCGCGAGCGAAGCGAGCCGGGGGTTGGCAAGCGAAGCGAGCAGGGGGCGGAGCCCCCTATTTAGACCCCGTACTTAAAAAAAGTACAGGGGTCTATTGGGTTTGTTTTAACGAAAATGTGCGTAACAGGCAGAAGGAGGCGTGGCAGACCCCATATTCTTGATCAGCATCAATAGCCGAGTCGATATAGCAATGTCCGTCTGTCCGTCTGTCCTGACGTCCTGCTGTCCTGACGTCCTGACGTCTGTATGAACACCTAGATCTCAGAGACTATAAGAGCTAAGGACACCAAATTTGGTATGTAGCTTTGTCTATATTGCAAGCAGATCAAGTTTGTTTCAAAATTTGGCCACGCCCCCTTTACCGCCTAAAAATTGACATAGAAAATTTCATATCCAAATTATAAGAGCAATTTAAAAGCTAGAGATTCAAGAATTTGCATAGACGAAGGGAAAAGTGTACTAGATTTTTGCTGAAAATTTCATTCCGATCGGACAGTAAATAGCCAAGATATTCAAGTTATAAATTGTGCTGTTTCGATGATGGAGTGTTGGCAGTTATTAAAATTTGAGTATCTTGATAACATGAAAATTGAGTTAACATATTATATAACAAATTGGCGTCTGATCAGTCATGGGCTTTCATGGCGTAGTGTGATGATTTGCAGCGCTAAGGTTATGGTTGGTCAGCCGGTCGTGGGTTCGAACCCTGCAAGGGACGTGTTTTTTTTAATTCAATAATTTTGCTTTGGCATTCAATTTGTATTTATTAATGTTATGATAACATATAATATTAACATTTAGTGTTATTAAACATTTTTAAAATTATAAAATAGAGTATTGTAAAACCGTTATGGCAATTTGGCAACCCGTACACAACACTGTGTATGGCTCAATTGGTTGAGCCACCGAAGTTTTAATCTTTCTTTAAAATTAGGTCGTGGGTTCGATTCCCGGCTCTATCAACAATTTTTTTTTATTTTATAGTTTTTGTTAAAATTTTTTGTTTTTTTTTTGCATGTGGGTTATTCTTTTAATTCATGACCGAAGCTGGTGCAAATCGCACAACTATATCATAGAGCTCCCATAGGAGGAATCGGACGAAAATCAAGTTTAAGTATGAAAAACTTTCTTGTTGTAGAAGATCTCGTTACCAAACTTTTACCATATGCTTTTAAATTAGTCTTGTATACCCTTAGCGATGTTGGTTTAAATCGGACCACTATATCATATAGCTGTAATAGGACCGATCGGTCGAAAATCAGATTTTAGTATGAAAAACTTTTTTGTTCAATGAGATATCGTAACCAAACTGATATAATATGCATTTGAGTTAGTGTTATACATCCTTACCGAAGTTGGACCAAATCGTTACACTATATAATATAGCGGTCATAGGACAGATCGTTCGAAAATCAAGTCTTAGTATTGTAAGTGAAACATCTTTAACCACAGTAAGTACGGGGTCTCCGACAGTCGAGTATGCTCGACTGTAGCACCGCGAGCGAAGCGAGCAGGGGGCGGAGCCCCCTAGTTTTTTTTTTTTAAAAAAGAGACACAATTTTTTTTTCTCATATATATATTTACATCTATTAGATATAAAAATAATATTAAAACAAAAATTAAAAAAAAAAACTAATAATAATAATAAGAATTAAAATAACTACATCTAATTACGTTATTTTTTAAAAAGGGGGAGATGTAGCATGTACACATATGTATATTAAAGAATATTACATATATCTTAAGCAGCAACAGTTTGTTGCCATGTCAACATAAAATACACTTAGCGATGACTTTGTCGCAGCGTAGCCTAACGTCAGTGCCCTCAGCACATTTCAAGTGCAGACGAAATATGATCGCCCTTGATAACGACGACCGCCTAAATAGCCGTCAGTAGTCAGCATAGCCCATGCTTGACCGCTATGTATATATATGTACATGCATAACACTCTCAGCCCGCTAGCAACGTTTCCGTTGCTTTACATATTTACTTATATATATATTATGTCAAACGGGCTGCAATGTCGCTGCTTCTCAGCGCTCAGCCTTTAAGTTAAGAATGAATCTAATAAAGACACTCAAGTAAAGAAGACGTGTTGTGAATTAATCAAAACGAAATGTATTTCATATTACAATGGACTATGTCACCGTTACACCGACGCTCCTGACGGAAGAACCGTTAAAACAATGAACGGTATCGATTGACTGGTGAGTGCATGTGCCGTTAGTTTTGGGCTCGCAAACTATAAAAGGGCATGCAGTCACAGATGCGGGTCAGTGTTTTGAGAAGTGGCGAAGTTCTAAGGTAAAGATTTAGTTGTCCTCGTGTTGCCAGGACACCCCGTCAGTATATCCTCGCGTTGCCAGGATCCCCGCCACGATATCCTCGCGTTGCCAGGATCCCCGTCAGCATATCCTCACGTTGCCAGGATCCCCGCCACGATATCCTCGCGTTGCCAGGATCCCCGTCAGCATATCCTCACGTTGCCAGGATCCCCGCCACGATATCCTCGCGTTGCCAGGATCCCCATAGTACGTCCTCGCGTTGCCAGGATCCCCGTCAGCATATCCTCACGTTGCAAGGATCCCCGCCACGATATCCTCGCGTTGCCAGGATCCCCGTGAAGATATCCTCGCGTTGCCAGGATCCCAGTTAGTTGTCCTCGCGCTGCCAGGACCCCTGTCGAGACATCCCCGCGTTATATTACCAGGATTCCCCCAGTGCCGACGGAATACGCTGCAGTACAGCCGACGACCCAGGATCGACTCGGCAGGACGACGACCGGACCAAAACAAGATACACCAGCGTCATCTATACATACATATTTAACTCTGTACCATTACGAGTCGGCTTTTAAGCCGCTAATAAATCTAAGCAAATCCATTGAATATTGAAATCACTCTGTGTTCTTATCGTGCTGCATCTATAAATTTGTTGCACGTATCCATTCGCCGACCGAGTTAGCCCGGTGGGAATCGACAGGATCGTTACAACTGGCGCCCAACTTGCAGGGTTTTGCGAATATAAGACCAGAACAGATTTACAATGGTAATGGCATGGATTTACAATCTGATGAAGGAGGAACTGTTGCAATATGGCTTCGAGTTCGGGGTCACACTGACCGGAGTCGTGGATTCCATGCGAAGGGACTTCGGAGAATGGGTGCAAACACAAGAAGAACGCCTTCCCCACTCCGGACGTTTGGGCACACTGGCAAGGAAACACACTCGCACATCTCCATGTAGGGAGACCACAAAAGACGACGATCCGAAAGTGGAGGAAAACATAAGAACTACGCTGTTGGAAAGCATGGATATTGCTTCAACTACCGCAGAGGCAAACCGTCGACAACAACAGCAGAAACAAGAAAAACTACGAACCCAAGCACAAAACGCGTCAAATGACAAGAAACCAAGCACGAGACTATGCAGCAGTGGCCAAGCAAGTCAGAGAATGGAGTTTCAAGTTCGATGGCAGCACAAAGCAGGGATTAAAACCTTAACCGAAACCGAAACCGTAACCTTTAACCGGTAAAAACCGAAAAATTTTTTTTTCACTATAACTAAACCTTAAAACCAAATCTTTTTAAACCGAAATAACCGTTTAATAACCGATTCATTTATAAGCGTTCATTTCGGTTGTGGACGTCGCGACGCGTCGCTGAAACTGATCAAAACTAAATTTCTAAACAGGTAGCAGACCGTTACTTTGGCTTGCTCGCGATCTTCGACGATACAGCAACAACTTTTGACGCTCAGCGCAAAGTCCCCCCCCCCCCCCCCCCCCCTTCCAAATAAAACGAAACAACAACCACACTGCCAATGTGCGTCGCGAGACTCTGGACAGCATCAACAACAACGCAGATTTTCAACGCGACGATAGAGCAATAAAAGTGTTCATTTTGCATTCATTTATGACTTCAGTTTTGTTGTAGTGCTCATTGCAAATTTTGTGCAGCTTCAATTTTTGTCTTTGTGTGAGTTTCTTAAGAATTTTGTGGTGACGTATCGGCGGTTACTTTTGTGCGATGTCTTGGCGTCGCCACGCGTCTTAGAAAAATTGAAGATTGAGCAAGTGCGAGCGAGACAGTTTGTTTCGTAGGCTGGACTGTGTAAGTTAACAACAAAAATATTCAAAAGCTCAAAACTGCAACTGCAACACAATCCCGCCTCTAGCTGCAGTAGCCCCAATATTGCTGAGCTCAGCGTCTGGACAACTTCCTGCACGCGCAACCCAATTGTCAAAATTCGTGGAATATTTGGCAACAAGTCAGGTGATCCAGAAATGCAACGCTGCCGCTGCCTCTGCCAACGACGCTGCCAATTCACCAAGCTCTCTTAGGGTTCTTATTAGCTTAGTTTAATTAGTCTAAAAATTGTATCCAACAAGATCAGTCCTACTGGACATAATAAAGATTAATTTTTTATAAAATAAAAACTTATAAGAATTTAACTGGCGCCCGAGCAGGGACCAGCGGAAATAAAACGAAAGTGCAAAACCGTATCTAAGTTTTCGGTTCGTGACGGGTTAAGTCCGACAGTTGCCAACCGCCGCTGGCCAAGTGAAAGTTATTGAATAGACTCCTTCGCGTTAATTCGTGTCGTCAATTCTTCACTAGTTGAAAAGAACTTAATTGTTCAATCAGCAAAGCAGTGGATCTTAATTGGTCATTGCTCATCGGTGGACTACTGTTCTGTTGTATCCGTTCGCAGGACATCCTCATCGTGTACTGGTCGCAGGATCCCCAGTAGAGAAATCAAAAAGGATGAAATCCGGACAGTCGGGAAGAGTAGCCACAGCAATCAACATAATGTAAGCTAGTTTTAAGTTATTGAAGAAAAATCAAACCTGTTAAAAAAAAAAAACTAACCAAACCAAACTAAAAACTTGCCTAGAGAAAAAATTTGTAAGAACAAATATTAAATCAAACACTGTAAAACGATAACAAAGTAAATATAACTACTCCAAAAGTAGTATAAAAATATCCAATCTTGCGATTCCTAAAGGGACCCTCCAAGGTAAAAGGAAGAAACCAGCTACTGGTTTTAAAAAAAAAAAAAAAATATTTTAATTTCAAATTCATTTATAATTTTTATACTAAATATTAAGCAATATCTAAAACAAAATTTCTTACACACATTTTAATATAAGTTTAATAATATAAACCATTTTATATATCCCGAAAATTTATGGCCAATCCAAATAATTTGATTCGACCCCCCATTTTGAACCCAGACAATTTAGCGAACGAACAACGACAACAAAGACAATTAGAACAAAATAGAAATATGGCAACTTTGCAGCAAATTACTGAGTTAGTTGGACAACTAATATCTCAACAAGTCCCGAGAATATTTGAAGCTTTGAACAACCCAGATCACGACTTTACTAACGCAATAGATCAGGGTATAAATGCAGAACATCGAGCAAACTTAGGGGGACTTGACAAGGTCCCAGACGTAGTAAAATGTTTAAGAGAATTTTCTGGGAATCCAGCGGAGTTCAGCTCTTGGAAAAAGAGCGTTGACCGCCTAATGGAAGCCTACGCAGGGGAAGTTGGTACCTCAAGATATTTTGGTATTCTTCACTCGATTAGGAGCAAAATCACTGGTAATGCGGACACGGCACTAGAAGCATATAGCGTTCCATTAAATTGGAGAGCAATGGTAAAGTGCTTGACGATGCATTATGGGGACAAACGTGATCTTGGTACTTTAGAGTATCAGATGACAATGTTGTCTCAGGGTAACCAAACGGTCGAAGAATTTCATCAGGTGGTATATCAACATCTGTCTCTCCTTTTAAACAAAGTGAATTGCATGGAGTTAGGTGGAGAGGCTCATCAACTGTTAAAGAAAATGTACCGCGACAAAGCCACAGATACATTTGTATGTGGCTTGCGCGGAGATTTACCACGTATCTTGGGTGCACACGCGCCAAGAGATCTTCCCTCGGCATTGAACATATGCCTGAAAATGGAAAATCAGAAATATCGCACCATGCATGCAATGACTCTAGGACAGGCCAGTAACAAAAACGCCACCATCAAACCAATACCAGCTCCTCGAAACTTACAATTCATTGGCTCAGGTTTCCGACAGCCACCACAGGTGCCCCCCAGAAATCGCCCTATCCAATACCAACAAATTGCACAACCTCAGAACTACAACAACTTTGGACAGCAACGACAATTCACTACGCCACGACAATACGACCCAAACCAATACCGACAGCAACAGTTCGCACCACCCAGGCCAATAGCGCCGAAACCCTTTCCAAGACCGGAACCCATGGAAGTGGACCCAAGCATTAGGTCAAAAATGGTGAACTACATGAATAGGCCACAATTTGAGACAGGGAAAAGACCTCCAGGCCCAATGCCTGACGCACAAAAAAGACAACGGAACTTTAACATTCAAACTGACGACAACGAACAAAATGAAATGCAATCTGCTGAAACGTATGCCACTATGGCAGAATACGCGCAAGCACTTGCAGATCAAGAAGACGAGACCCAAGACGAAACATTAGACGAATACGTTCACGAATACGGCTACGACGAAACCGACCAAAACGACAACTCTGCAATGAATTTTTTAGAATAGAGCATTCCTCGCTTCCATACTTCGAATGCAAGCTGGGGAATGGAAAAATTTTAAAAATATTAATAAATACAGGTTCAAACAGAAACTATATTCAACCCAAATTTGTCACTAATCCAATACCTAACCAAAAGCCTTTTAACGCTGTGTCCGTAGGAGGCAGTGTTGTGTCACCCACCATAAAATAGCTAATCTCTTCAACCACCCCGACATAAACGTCAAGTTCTTTTTGTTACCGACTCTAAAGTCATTTGATGCCATTCTGGGCAATGACAGCCTGAAAGAGCTAAATGCTGAAATCAAAGTAAGCAAGAAAATTATGAAAATTAAAAACACCATTCACATACCAATCAAAGAAAAGAAATTCGAGGCAGTAAACACCATAGTACCAAGAACCGACCATTTAAATAAATTTCAGAATGACAAATTAAATGAACTTCTTCAAAAATACCCTAACTTGTTCGCAGAGCCAAACCAGAAACTGACCTACACAACCAATGTGAAGGCAGAAATACGAACTTCTTCAGACACACCAGTGTACTCAAAATTCTATCAGTATCCAATGAGCTTGAAAGATGAGGTAAATAAACAGGTCTCTGAGCTTCTAAACGACGGTATAATCAGACCATCAAGGTCTCCATATAACTCCCCTGTATGGATAGTACCTAAAAAGGCAGACGCCTCAAAGGAAAGAAAATATCGTATGGTCATAGATTACAGAAAATTAAACTTGGTAACCATAGCCGATAAATACCCTATACCAGAAATAAATGAAGTACTTGCTCAATTAGGTGACAATAAAGTCTTTTCCGTACTAGATCTTAAAAGTGGATTCCACCAAATTCCATTAAAAACGTCCGACATAGAAAAAACTGCCTTCTCCGTGAATAACGGAAAATATGAGTTTACACGACTCCCGTTTGGACTAAAGAATGCGCCTGCAATTTTCCAGCGCGCACTAGATGACATTCTTCATGAACATATTGGCAAAATATGCTTCATCTACATTGATGACATCATCATTTTCAGTAAGGATGACGAATCACATCTTAAAAATCTGGACAAAATTTTTCGAACTTTGCAAGAAGCCAATATGAAATGTCAATTGGACAAATGCGAGTTCTTGAAGAACAAAGTCGAATTTCTTGGCTTTGTTGTTTCCGATAAGGGCATCAAGACTAATCCAGATAAAGTTGCAGCTATAGCTCAATATCCCCTTCCCAAGACCCTGAAAGAGTTAAGATCATTTTTGGGACTTTCCGGGTATTACAGGAGATTCATCGAGAATTATGCTAAGCTCGCCAAACCCCTTACCTCGCTTTTAAGAGGGGAAGACGGACGAGTGTCCAAAAAAATGTCGTCAAAAAAATCTATTTCGCTTGACAACCAAGCACTAGAAGCATTCAAAAAACTTAAAAGTAGCCTTATATCTAAGGATATAATACTCCGTTACCCAGATTTCAAAAAGGAGTTTCACTTGACTACCGATGCTTCCAACTTCGCAATAGGTGCAGTACTATCGCAAGATAATCAACCTATTTCATTTCTCTCAAGAACACTAGCCAAACCAGAAGAGAACTACGCCGCTAACGAAAAAGAAATGTTGGCCATTATTTGGGCCCTAAAAAGCCTAAAGAATTACCTGTACGGTAAAGCAAAAGTTAAAATATTCACAGACCACCAGCCTTTGACTCACTCTTTGAGTAGCTGGAACGGTAATGCGAGAATCAAACGGTGGAAAACTTATCTAGAGGAATACGATTACGAGATATTTTATAAACCAGGGAAAGAGAATGTGGTAGCTGATGCGCTATCCAGAATTCCACCTATAGGTCAAATAAATTCAATAGCCTCGACGCAACACAGCGACGAGAGCTCAGGCGAAGAATTAATACCAAGTATGGAAGTCCCTATTAACGCCATTAAGAACCAGATTTTCTTTCATAAAGCAGAAAAGACCGACTACAAATTCAGCATACCATTCCCAACTTTTCACAGACACGACATATACAGACAGCAGTACAATCCGGACGAAATATTATCCGACCTAAAAAAATATCTTAATCCCTCGGTAATAAACGGTATATACACGACAGAAGACATAATGTGGAAAATCCAACAATTATATCCAAGTCATTTCAAAAATTTTAAAGTACGTTTCACACAGACATTAGTAAAAGACTTGACCAACACAGCAGACCAAGAGGAACAAATCCTCAAGACACATAACAGGGCTCACCGAAATGCGTTAGAAAATAAAATCCAGCTATCAGAAGAATTCTATTTTCCAAAAATTAAACAGAAAATAGCAAACATAGTAAAACAATGTAAAATTTGTAAAGAGACGAAATACGATCGTCATCCACCTAACCCAGAAATTAGAGAAACGCCCATACCAGAATACCCCGGACACATAATTCACATCGACATCTACTCGACAGAACGATACCTCGTACTGACAGCAATAGACAAATTTTCCAAGTTAGCGAAAGCACAAATCATAAAATCCAAAGCAATAGAAGATATTAGGACACCACTTCGCGACATAGTTTTTTATTATGGGGTACCAAAATTCATAGTAATGGACAATGAAAAATCTCTAAATTCAGAATCGATACGATTCATGTTAGTTGACCAACTAGGAATGCAAATCTATAAAACACCCCCCAATAAAAGTACAGTTAACGGACAAATTGAACGGTTTCATTCAACACTCTCTGAAATAATGAGATGCTTGAAAAGAGATCAAGTTCATAGGAACTTCGAAGAACTTTTAGATCGAGCCGTTTATGAGTATAATTTCTCAGTTCATTCGGTAACGAAGAAAAGGCCACTAGAAGTTTTCTTTGGTAGAAGAGTTACCACTGACCCCACGCAATACGAACAAGCAAGACTGGACAACATAGAACAACTGAGACGTAAACAGAACGAAGACCTACTAGACCACAATAGCAGAAGGAAACCAATTCGAGCCTATGAGGCAGGAGAAGAGATATTTGTGAAAATAAATGCAAGATTAGGTTCAAAGCTATCAAATAGATTCAAAAAAGAAATAGTAAAAGAGGACAAGAACACAACAATACTAACAGAATCGGGACGTACAGTACATAAGAGCCATATTAAAACTTAAAAATTCACTTACAGGATGCTGTTGTGCCTAACCAATGCAACTGTTACAATAACTAATCATACCGACGCTCAGACAGTGACCATCTATAAAGGAATCGGCAAAATACGATCCAACGACACTAAAATTCTTCATGTCATCAATTTGGAGCAAATACAAGACGCTCTTAGCAACTTGCAGCTCTACACGGACAAAAATCTCAAATACAATAACCTATATCATACAATACAGCACGAAATATCTCAGACTTTTGTAATCTTCAAAACTATCACGAACTTTCACTCCCGAAAGAGTAGGGCAATCGACATTCTTGGCACTGCTTGGAAATTTGTGGCAGGTAGCCCCGATCATAACGACTTAATTTTAATAACAGATAGTATAGACAAACTTACTACCATTAATAACAAACAAGTAATAATCAACAGACAACTAGAAGACAGATTAAATAAACTGACCAAAATTTCCAACGATATTGTGAATTCAATAAAAAGAGACTCACTTTTGAGTAACGAATTGGCCATCAGTTTTCAGAATCAAGTTCGGCTTATTAAAGAAGAAGTTGTCAATATAAAATACGCCATCCAATGGGCGAAATTAAACATGATCAATACATTTCTGTTAAGCGAAAACGAAATAAACATTATAAATAGTCAATTTAAAAATGGCCATATGCCACAATTAACTACCGAAGAAATGTTAGAATTTTCAGATGTCTCCATTTTACACAATGGAACGACACTCATATACTTAATCAAAATACCGAATTTAGAAACCACAACTTTCCAAAACTATGTAATAAAACCAATAATTAAATCTAATGGCATTGTTAACCTACCGGCAAGTGAAATATTTGAAAACAAAAGTAAAAAAGAAATGTTTGGTATAAAAGGTCAATGTAAGAACCTTTATAATATAAAAATCTGTAACAAAAATAAGCTAGAAGATTTAAGTCAGAATAGTTGTTTACCAAAATTACTTAGAGGAGAGCAGGCAATGTGTGAATTCACCAACGCAGATCATATATCCACACTGGAGGAGATCGACGAGGGAATCATCTTGGCCAACGACTTCAATGGCACCATAACCTGGCCAGGCAATGCGAAGCAAATAAAGGGAACCTACCTGATTAACTTCTGGAACGAGACAATAATCATCAATGGCAAAGAGTTCAGCAACACCGAAATACAAGTCGCTGAACCGGGCGTACCGCTTATCCAGATAGCTCCCGTGGAAATCGAACGCCTTCGAATCTTATCACTGAAAGCGCTAGAAGGGCTACATATAAACAACACCGAAAAACTGCAGAAACTCCAAACCCACTCATCTGTAAACAGGATAGCATTCATCGCATCGATCGCATCTCTAGCTATCCTAACGCTTACTCTTCATTGGTGTAAGGGTAGAAAGAAGACAATAAACCTACAACTTGGGGATATCAAACACGAAATACCCAAGGCAACACCGACTCCCCCAGCAACCATTTACCAACCGACAAATACGCAATTTAACAACATACCATTCTTCTAAATACACTTGAGGACAAGTGTAAATCTAAGGGGGAAGAGTTAACAACAAAAATATTCAAAAGCTCAAAACTGCAACTGCAACACAATCCCGCCTCTAGCTGCAGTAGCCCCAATATTGCTGAGCTCAGCGTCTGGACAACTTCCTGCACGCGCAACCCAATTGTCAAAATTCGTGGAATATTTGGCAACAAGTCAGGTGATCCAGAAATGCAACGCTGCCGCTGCCTCTGCCAACGACGCTGCCAATTCACCAAGCTCTCTTAGGGTTCTTATTAGCTTAGTTTAATTAGTCTAAAAATTGTATCCAACAAGATCAGTCCTACTGGACATAATAAAGATTAATTTTTTATAAAATAAAAACTTATAAGAATTTAACTTGTACATATGAACGTGCGACTATAGAAATACCCATCATATTTATTTATATTAACATGCATATGTACATATGTGCATAAAATAAACATATTAACAATGGGAGCATTAACGTAAAATTACGTTTAACCTTATTTACATACAATTGTTACTATGTAGTTATATTTATATAAGTACATATACAAATATACTTAGTTGGACACAGGGTATTTCGTAGACGCGTCACGTTTTGCCTTGCTGCTCGCGATTGAACAATGCGCAAATTTGCTTTTGTTATTTCACTTACATAAATCGGTGCTGGCTTTAAAAAGTGCATAAATGCGTGTTTGTGCATGTAAGTTAACTAAAGTCAACGTTCTATGAATTGTTGACCGTAACCCGAATTAAGCTTCAAATAAAAAGCATCGTGCTCCGACTCGACGTCGTTAAAAAATATAAACTTCTTTCTTTTAATTAGAAAAAGACTAATTTGTACATGTGCACAACTAAAATACATATATACAGTCAATTTTAACTTTGAGAAAAATTTGAAATTTTTGTAAGAAAATTTTTTTTTTTTGTGAACCGAAACCGATCCGGTATTTCAAAACCGAAACTTACAAAAAACCGTTAACCATTACGAAACCGATACTAAAAATTTTTTCGTAACCTTAAACCGAAACCTTAATAATAGCAATACCCGAACTATTAAGAGGTAAAGCTTTGAAGTGGTACATAGCTAACAACGAGCACTGGAGGACCTGGGCATCGTTTGCTACGAGTTTCCAAGAGTTTTTCTTGCCCTGAGACTATTTTTCCAAGCTGACGGAGGAAGTAGCACGACGAAAGCAGGGCAACGACGAGCCGGTTAAGAAGTTCATGGTCGAGATGCAAACATTGATGCGGCCACTACGCCTGTCGAAGGAGCCGGAACGGGAGAAAATATACAACAGTAGCCTACCCGACTTCAGAGCGTTTGCAACGCCATACCAAAACAGCAGCTTAATCGAGCTGATGCAACTGGCAGAAGAGTTCGAGGAACTGGAGAGAGACAGATCATTTTCGGGACAACAAACACATGTTCCCAACCCGACCCAAGCATGTAGAAGGTGAGGACACGAAGGCATTGGGCGAGAGAATGCCAAAACCCAAACCTGTTGTTCTGTTGGGTGTGTGGACGGATAGGAGTCCGAACAGTTCAATGTTGCCGACCGGGAAACGATCGGCGACGTCCAGCTTCCAGGGGCTAGCGGATGCCGATAGAAGCGGCTCCACAAAACTAATCGGCACATTGAAAGACGAAGGCCACCGCCTGTCGGCACAAGTTCAAATCGGCAAGAACCTATACAACGCTACCATCGATACAGGGGCAACGAGCAGCTTTATTAGCGAGGAGTTAGCAGTAACGTTGTGCAAAAAAGGGTTTGAACTGGGAACAACACAAAGACAGGTGCGGATGGCAGACGGCCGGACTGAAATTTTTGTTTTCGATTTGTGGGCGATAAAGGGGGCATGGCCAAATTTTGAAACAAACTTGATCTGCTTGCAATATAGGCGAACCTACATACCAAGTTTGGTGGCTCTAGCTCTTATAGTCTCTGAGATCTAGGTGTTCATACAGACGTCAGGACAGACGGACAGACGGACATTGCTATATCGACTCGGCTATTGATGCTGCCACGCCTCCTTCTGCCTGTTACGCACATTTTCGTTAAAACAAACCCAATAGACCCCTGTACTTTTTTTAAGTACGGAGTCTAAAAAAGTTTTTCATACTAAGACTTGATTTTCGTCCGATCGGTCCAATGGAAGCTATATTATATAGTGGTACGATTTAAGTCAACTTCGGACAAGATATATATAAGATATCTCATAAAACAAAAAAGTTTTTCATACTAAGACTTGATTTTCGCATGATCGGTCCTATGGCAGCTATATGATATAGTTATCCGATCCAAAAAAGAATCCAAATTATAAGAACAATTTAAAAGCTAATGACACCAAACTTAGTATGTAGATTCCTCTATATTGCAGGCATATTAAGCATATCAAGGCATATCAAGCCTGCAATATAGAGGAATCTACATACATACATACATACATGTCATTAGCTTTGAAATTGTTCTTATAATTTGGATATGAAATTTTGTTTTTCGATTTGTGGGCGACAAAGGGGGCGTGGTCAAATTTAGAAACAAACTTGATCTGCTTGCAATATAGACGAACCCACATACCAAGTTTGGTGTCTATAGCTCTTATAGTCTCTGAGATCTAGGTGTTCATACAGACGGACGGACAGACAGACAGACAGACAGACGGACATTGCTATATCGACTTGGCTATTGATGCTGATCAAGAATATATATAGTTTATAGGGTCTGCCACGCCTCCTTCTGCCTGTTACGCACATTTTCGTTAAAACAAACCCAATAGACCCCTGTACTTTTTTTAAGTACGGGGTCTAACTAATTTGGAAAATTTGCTACGACTGTCCGACTTTTGCTAGCACACCTGGCTCATGAGATTCTTATCAAAAATGCGAGTCGATTGATACCCCGATCACCCAAACCCGATAACTGGTTCAAAAGATAATCAAATTTGAAATTTTTAGTGGACTTCTCAAAATGAGATGAAAAGTCAGTTTGTTTGTCGATTTGTTTGTTTGCATGAACGCGCAAAAAAAAGCGAAAATGTAATGATGGGGATTCATTTCTTTTCGAAAATCTAGAAATGTTTGTTCTATGATTTTTTGAATTTCCCGCTAGTTAAGCGGGAAAACGCTATTTCCCGCCAAAATTAAAACCCTCGCAGTTTCCAAACCAGAAAAGCCAAAGGCTACAGATATGTTCTATATATCTTTGGAAAGGTATTTTTAAAGGCTTTTATGCGTACCTTTTTTCTTAAGTACTCAAGTAACAATTTACAGGTAAAATAAAGTTTTTTAGCTTACATTTAGGCGATTTATGACAAAACATTACAGGAAACTGTATATCTGATGAACTAGCCAGGAAAGGTACAACAGTCCACCTCCTTCCTGACAAGGAGGATACGCGTATGCCACTGGCGACCTGCAAGCTACTACTTCTAGCTCAATCCATAACAGTTAGTGAAAACCGATGGCAAAACACGCACCATTGTAAACTAAGTAGAACAGATTGTTCTGCAGTAGTAAGAGCACTGACAGGACATTGGCTGGTAGGTATCCACGCCACAAGGCTGAATGCCCCATACAATGACTTCTGCAGGAGCTGTAGAGACGAAGAAGATATTGAATCACCTGAACATTTCTTCTGCTCCTGTCCCGCATTGAGTAATAGAAGACTCCACATCCTCGAAAAACCTTTTCTCTCCACTTTAGGTGAACTTGCCTCAATTACAATTTATTCAGCTATCAAACGGGACGCCCTACTGATTGACATGTTACTACAAAGGTAGAAAGGAAATCTAGATCCGCGGTACCACAATGGGCCCAACTATGGCCTAAGTGAGTCGTTGAATCAACAGCCGCTCTAACCTAACCTAACTTACTATTCATTACTCAGTATAATTTAGATTTAATTTACACAATTTCTCTCTAAATAATAATAATTTTTAAATAACTACATATAGAATATTACGTTTTTTTTTTTAAAAGGGGAGGTGTAGCATGATCAATACTAATATCAACCATACCCAACAATTGTAAGGGTATTTCGATTCAATTATGCAACAACCCATTTACGCTGTACACAGCGACAGAGACATATATCCAAAACCCTAATGTTAAGCTCTTAATACTTATATACTGTATGTACGCCGCTGCGCTGCCACCGGCTTCAAGGACGTAGCAACGCGCAGCATAAGGCGAAGCAAATGTTACAGAATCAATTGATTAAAGTCACTTAAGGTATTCAAACGTGTTTTGATCGGCTACGCAACCCGGTAACCTATACATGGCGACAGCGAACCTTTACAGTAGTTACCATAAATGTCTCATCAACCTTATAAGACATGTATAGCTATACTTGGATAATACGTTAGGAATAGGTCTAGCACAAACTCAAGCATAACTCTGCCAAAATAAGTCAGCTATTGATGCAGAATACCATTTTGATCATTATTTGGTCTTTAAATTGATTCTGTAGCTGAAAATGAGTGGATACTAATAATGTTTCTTCAACCTCAAATTTCATGTATATACGTGGATAATACGTTAGGAATAGGTCTAGCACAAACTCAAACATAACTCCACCAAAATAAGTGAGATTTTGATGTTGAATACCAGAATGCTGAAAATGAGTAGTTACTGAAAATGTCTTATCAAACTCATAAGTCATGTATAGCTAAACGTGGATAATTCGATAGGAATAGGTCTAGTACAAACTCAAGCATAACTATGCCAAAATATGTCAGCTATTGAAGCAGAATAGCATTTTGATCATTATCTGATCTAGAAATTGATTCTGTTGATGAAAATGAGTAGATACTAAATATGTCTCATTAACCTCAAAAGTCATGTATAGTCGTGGATAATACGTTAGGAATAGGTCTAGCACAAGCTCAAGCATAACTACGCCAAAATAAGTCAGATTTTGATGAGGAATACCATTTTGATCATGATTTGGTCTATAAATGGATTCTGTTGCTGAAAATGAGTAGTTACTAAAAATGTTTCTTCAACCTCAAAAGTCATGTATAGTCGTGGATAATACGTTAGGAATAGGTGTAGCACAAACTCAAGCATAACTACGCCAAAAAAAAGTCAGATATTGATGCAGAATACCATTTTGATCATTATTTGGTCTATATATTGATTCCGTAGCTGAAAATAAGTAGTAACTAAAACTGTTTCTTCTCCCTCAAAAGTCATGTATAACTATACCTTAGGAATAGGTCTAGCACAAACTCAAGCATAACTCCGTCAAAATAAGTCAGATATTGATACGGAATACCATTTTGATCATTATTTGGTCTCTCAATTGATTCTGATTCTGAAAATGAGGAGTTACTAAAAATGTTTCTTCAACCTCAAAAGTCATGTATAGCTATACGTGGATAATACGTTAGGAATAGGTCTAGCACAAACTCAAGCAAACTATGCTAAAATAAGTCAGCTATTGATGAAGAATACCATTTTGATCATTTTTTGGTCTAAAAATTGATTCTGTTCCTGAAAATGAGTAGTTACTAAGAATGTCTCCCCAACCACATCACTGCGAACGGCAGTTCGCTCTAGTGACGAAAGCAGCATGAAGGGTGCGAGAGGCGACTAGCAATATATACAAATAGGGGGCTCCGCCCCCTGCTCGCTTCGGTCGCGGTGCTACATTCGAGCATACTCGACTGTCGGAGACCCCGTACTTACTATGGAAATAGAAAAGACTACAAAAATTCAAAAATAATTTGGCCGCTTGATGTTGTTGCAGAGCTTTGTAATACATTTTCGACTACTTTTTTCAATGACAGTTATATGATATAGTAATCCGTTTTAAACCAACTTCTGACAGGATATATAAAGCCAAGTTATATGCATACTGTAAAAGTTTTGTTGAGATATCTCATAAAACAAAAAAGTTTTTCATACTAAGACTTGATTTTCGCCCGATCCGATTTAAGTCAACTTCGGACAGGATATATAAGACCAAGTTATATGCATACCACAAAAAAAACCTCTACACGAGGTAAACGTCTAGTGACGAAAGCAATTTTTAGATCCAAAATTTCTGATATCCAATTGATCCAATAGCTAAATTCAGTTTATTATAAAAACTTTAAATAAAAATAAAAATTATTAAAAAAAAAAAAAAACACGAAAATTGGCATTGTGCACTGTGCTTAAAAAGGGAGAGCTTCTTTGTACATAAAAATTACTTTTTGCACAGTGCCGAATACCAATTTTCGTGTTTTTTTTTTTTTTTAATAATTTTTATTTTTATTTAAAGTTTTTATAATAAACTGAATTTTGGATCTAAAAATTGCTTTCGTCACTAGACTTTTACCTCGTGTAGAGGTTTTTTTTGTGGGATATCAGAAATTTTTGCAAATGCTTTTGCTTTTGACATTTTAGCTTTATCATAAATGCAGGGAGATAGTAAAAAATATAGCTAAGAGACTCCGCCCCTGTTTGCTTCGCTCGCGTTACTACTGTCTACTTTTCATACTAAGACTTTTCGCCCGATCGGTCCTATTTTAGCTATATGATATAGTGGTTTGATTACCGGTTACCAATTTCGGTCAGGATGTATAAAACTAACTTAATCATATAATACATATTCTATCAATTTGGTTAAAATATCTCATAAATCAAAAAAGTTTTTCATACTAAAACCTAATTTTGACCAGATCGGTCCTATGACAGCTATATGATATAGCGGTCCGATATGAACCAATTTCGGTCAGGATGTATAAAACTAACTTAAATGCATATTCTATCAATTTGGTTAAAATATCTCATAAATCAAAAAAGTTGTTCATACTAAAACCTTATTTTGACCAGATCGGTCCTATGACAGCTACATGATATAGCGGTCCGATATGAACCAAATTTGGTCAGGATGTATAAAACTAACTTAAATGCATATTCTATCAATTTGGTTAAAATATCTCGTAAAACAAAAAAGTTTTTCATACTAAAACCTAATTTTGATCCGATCGGTCCTATGACAGCTATATTATATAGTGGTCCGATTTGAACCAACTTTGGTCAGGATATATAAAACAATGTAAAATGCGTATTTTATCAGTTTGGTTGAGATATCTCATAAAACCAAAAAGTTTTTAGTACTAAAACGTGATTTTCGAACTAAAACGTGATTTTCGACCGATGGAAAAATATATATATTCAGTTAACAGGCAATATCTTCCAAACCCCTTAATCAAAATTTATGTGTTATATACGCAGAATTTTACGTACTAAAACATACATAAATTTAATAAAAATCGTTAGAGCCGTTTTGTCAGAAATCGCCAAAATATAAGCTAAAAAACCTTATTTCACCTGTAAAATGTTACCTGAGTACTTTAGAAATCTGTAGCTTCTATGGTGTGCAAACTATTGGGGTTTCAATTTTAGCGGGAAATAGCGTTTTCCCGCTAAACTAGCAGGAAATTCAAAAAGTCGTAGAACAAACATTTCTATATTTTTGAAAAGAAACAAATCCTCATCATTACATCTAAGCTTTTTTAGCGCTTTGATACGCGCAAACGAACCGACAAACAAACTGACTTTTCATCTCATTTTGAGAAGTCCACTAAAAATTTTAAATTTTATTATCTTTCGAACCAGTTATCGGTTTTGGGTGATCGGGGTATCAATCGACGCGTATTTTTGATTAGAATTTTTTAAAAATAAAAAATTTTTCAAAAAGGCCCCAACGGCCCCATTAGCTGCGATCGTTTAAATTTTTCCCCTCCAACTTACACCCCCCTATCTCATGAACCAGGTGAGTTACAAAAATTTTTAGTATGCCATTTTGTAAGTTAGGACTCAACCTTTCGATCGGTATATAACTCGATCTGATCGGACAGTCGTAGCAAATTTTCCAAATTAGCTGTATATATTGCTAGTCGCCTTTCGCACCCTTCGTGCTGCTTTCGTCACTAGAGCGAACTGCCGTTCGCAGTGATTGTAATAGTTTGGTTAAGATATCCCATAAAACAAAAATGTTTTTCTTACTAAGACTTGATTTTCGCCCGATCGGTCCTATGACAGCTGTATGATATAGTAGACAGATTCGAACCAAAATTAATAAAGATGTAAAGGACAACATGGAGTACACAATTTGTGAGTTCGATTAAAATATCTTAGAAAATAAAAAAGTTTTCCATACTAAAGGTGGATTTTCAACCGACCGTTCCTATGGCAGCTATAAGATATAGTCGACCGATTAGAACCAACTTATGTCGCTATGCGTAAAACCACATCAAATTGATTTCCTGTGAGTTTGGTTAGGATATCTTTAAATACACACAAAATTTTCATTCAAAAGTTTATGCCACTCTACAAGGAAGTCAAAAAAGTCGACAAAAACATGCCTAGACACAAAAAAATATTATATCGCCGTCTCTCCACAGGTTTTCATAAGACATATCTTAAACGACGCTCAAATAATGCAGCTTTGCAAAAAAAAATGTGAACCCCCGTTCAGATTTTTTTTCGAGTTTTCCTTGAATTTAAAAACAAAAAAAAGCTAAAAAAAAAGCATAAAAAAAACAACATTTTCTTAATTCAAAAATTAATAGCTCTTAAACTACTAACTTTAATCTTAGACTGTGTATAGATGAATTATAGGTATATTCACTAGCTTTCACGAAAAGTAAAGTTTTTGAATAAAGTGGGCGTACCTCTAAAAAAAAGCATTAAAAAACATCCAAATTTCAAAAAATTCTAAAAAAAAAATTCTGCCATAGAAAAAAAAAAAATGTTTTTCGGTGTTTGGGGCCCCAAATCTATCCAAAAAAGTCGGTTTGGTCCAATTCAGAATTGGGCTGTTGCCTAGTGTTATTTATCTTATATATCCTTAGCGAAGTTGGTTTAAATCGGACCACTATATCACATAGCTGTAATAGGACCGATCGGTCGAAAATCAGGTTAAAGTATGAAAAACTTTTTTGTTTTATGAGATATTGTAACCAAACTGATATATTATGCATTAATCCATATCGAAGTTGCTTCAAATCGGTCCAATATATCATATAGCTGTCATTGAAAAAAGTAGCCGAAAATGTATTACAACTCTCTGCAACAGCATCAAGCGAGCTAAATATTTTTTAATTTTTGTAGTCTTTTCTATTTCCATAGTAAGTACGGGGTCTCCGACAGTCGAGTATGGTCGACTGTAGCACCGCGAGCAAAGCGAGCGTAGGGTTGGCGAGCGAAGCGAGCAGGGGGCGGTGCCCCCTAGTTTTTAAGCTTTTTTTCTTTAAAATTCGAGGAAAAGTCGAAAAAAATTTTATACATTTTGTCTTTAATTTTATTTGCATAGCTGCATTAATTACGCGTCGTTTATGATATGTCTTATCAAAATCTGTGTCTAGGCATGTTTTTGTCGAATTTTATGACTTCCTTGTAGAGCGGCATGACATTTAGTATGAAAAACTTTTTTGTTTCTTAAGATATCTAAACCAAATCACAGATAATGTATTTGGGACTGTCTCATACACCCTGACCAAATTTGGTCTAAATAGGATTACTATATCATATAGCTGCCATAGGAACGATCGTTAGAAATACAAGGGTTAGTATGAAAAAGTTTTTTGTTTTTTGAGATATATCATCCAATCTTGTTGGATATGTATTTAGTAATGTGGTATGTATCCCTACCAAATTTGGTTCAAATGGCTTTCAGAAAAAGTAAAGTTTTTGAAAATCGGTTTTTGCGTTCTCGAGTAATGATGAAAAAACTGGGCGCACCTCTGAAAAAAAGTACGGAAAAAAAAGTCAAATTTCAAAAAATTCTGATAAAAACTCTCACCAAAAAAAAAAAAAAATGTTTTTCGTCATTTGGAGCCCCAAATCTATAAAAAAAAGTGGGTTTGGTTCGTGTAATAGACAAAAAGTTGAAAATTGTTGCCTAGTGTAATTAGCATAAACAACACAAATGAACATGCAGTAGAATTTCACATAAAACAATTGCCAAATACCGATTTTGTTAGTAAATAACGATCACTTTAACAGAGCACTGGTAAAACACGACATGACACAACGAAGCACGAAGTGTTTAATAGAAGCATATATGGGATAAAACAATCAGGAAGAGCTTGAAACTCTTTACTGGACGAAACGTTGCGTCGCATTGGTTTTGTGTTATATTATAAGTCGGGAAAGAATATGTTTTTAGTAGTTGTATATGTGGATGATATTATTTTAGCATGCAGTAACCTAGATGAAATATCTAATGTTAAGGCAAAAATTACAGCTGAGCTTGACATTGTTGACAACTGACCCATGCAATACTTTTTGGGTATTGAGGTAAAGCGTGATGAGGGTACTGGAGCAATTTCAATCAGTCAACGCAAGTACATAAGAGAATTACTCAAGCAGTACGATTTAAACTGTTTTCGACAGACATCCACACCACTGGAAGCTGGTTACCAGGTGGCATGCAGCAAGGAAGACAGTCAGAAACTAATTGGAGAATTATCTTACCTTGCAGTCTTGACTCGACCAGATATTGCGCATTTGGTAAACAAATTAGCACAACGTAATAAGGATCCTCATTACGAGCATGAAGCGGCAGCCAAGCACATACTACCATATTTAGCGAGAACAGTTGGCTGGGAGATATGCTATACTAAACACGACAAGCCAATCGAGTGTCATGTTGATGCAGACTGGGCAAGTGACATGACTGATCGCAAATCATTTACTGGTTATGCGTGCACCTTGACAGGAGGAGCGATTTCGTGGGAATCCAGAAAGCAACCGACAGTCTCACTCAGTTCAACGGAAGCGGAATAGATCGCGTTATCGTCTGCAGCAAAGGAGGTAATATATTGTCGCAAACTACTCATCGGCTTAAATCTAATGTCAAAGGATTCAGCAATTAAAATTTATTGCGTCAATATTGGAGCACAGCAACTTGTTAAGAATCCAATTTTTCATACACGGACAAAACATATCGACGTCAAGGTACATCATGTCAGAGAAGTGCTTAAGAATGGTGATATCGACCTCGAGTATCTGTAAACCGATGAAATGATAGCGGATGTTCTCACCTAAAATTTGGCCAAGGCTAAGAATAGCAAATTTGCTTCCGCCTTTGGATTACGAATCTTAAATAAAAGACATGCTTTATATTGAGGAGTGTTAAAGTACACAACACAACGCATGTTTGTGGGAGCCTGGGACTTGGCTGTCAACTATTATTTCTCAGGAGAGCTTTGTTAACCCTCTACTGCAGCGGTGGGCACAGAATTTGCAGTCGCGAGCACTACAACAACATTTACAACAAACACAACTTCTAAAGTCATAAATTAAAGCAAAATGAACACTTTTATGACTCTGTGCGCCGCGACGAAAGATCTGTGTGGTTGTTGTTGGTTTTGATGAGCCAAAACAATTATACACTAAAAGAAGTTTTTATTAATCTTATTTTGTAAGTCGAACTCTTATTATGTGGTAAAGATCAAAATGCATCAAACGCATCAAAACTTTTCACACAGTGTACAAAACGCTACAGAAGTCATAAATCTTAGCAAAATGAACACTTTTATGACGGTCAGCGTCGCAGCCGAAACTCGAGCATTTGCTGTGTGTTTGTTGTTTTGTTTTATTGGGGGTAGTAAAAAGTGGTTGTTGTATTGTCAAAAATCGCGAGCAAGCCAATTTACCGTTGCGAGCAACGCGAGTACCGCGAGCAAGGGCTTGCCCACCGCTGCTCTACTGCATGCTCATAGAATCATTAAAGAAAAACATTTTTATCATGCATATAAAAGTGTATTTGGTATAAATTAAGAAATATTTGAGCAAACTTTTTTTTTTTGGGTAAATAGTTTAGGAGAAAATAGGATATTGGCTTTTTCAGTTTTTGCTTAAAATAATAAATATAAGGCTTAATTACAGTCAAATTATAAGTTTTTATAAAAGATTACACTATGTTCTTTGAGACAAAAATTACTCTTCAACATAAAAAATTGTTTTTTGTTGTGAAAACTTCATACGAAAATTCATTGTTCATCAAATTCATCAAAATTCATTTTCGTTCACGAAAGACGTCTTAACAAAAAACATAAAAACACGAAATAAAGCCAAATTATAATTATTTTTAAATTTTTTTCCAATAGAAAATAGTGCAAATATATTTGACTTCGCTGAGATATCATTTAAACTAAAATAAATTTCGTTAAAAATGAAAAGCCATATATGGCACTATATGCGGTAGAGGGTTAATACACTTGATAGTCACTCTCAAAAGGCTCGACGATGCATTCACATCGTGTATTTATCTTGTAACTTATACTAAATTCATTACACAAAGCTTTCTATAATATTCCAAAATAAAATAACTTTAACATGGTGAAAGTAAAGTGTCAAAATATAAAAAAAAAATCGCCCAAATTATTTGATTGACCAAATATTACCTTTTCAATGCCCAGTAAATGCAAAGTCTGTGGTTTTCTTTTAAACGCATTAATTCGTATAGCAAGGGGTGGAAACAAGAGAAAGCTCTAAACAAATGCAGCTGGAGTTGAATTAGAGGAACAAAATAGAATTTGTCCACTGCTTTTCAAGGAATCAGATTTCCACTATCCATCCAACAGTAACCAAAAACGGGGGCGATTTTTCCCAAACGCGGTGCCTCAACGCAAAAACTTAATGTAAGACGGAGAGACACACATGGCTATATCGACTCGGAATATATATTATATACTTTATTAGGTCATGAATTGGTCCTTCTCCCTGTAACATGCACTTCAACTAATACAGTAGAATTTTATACATAATTTAATAGTAACGGGTAAAACATATTTCACCAAATAATGAAATAGAGAGAAGAGAACGATAAAAAATTTTACGTAGCATGCTTTTCACTGTCGTCTCTCTCTCTGTCAAAATGATATAAAAGTGGAGGCTGTGGTGAGTGAATACTCCACCTTGTTAATTTCATCATGGTCCTATGTTTTTTAAGTCATTAAAAAAATATAACACATGAGTGTTTCCACAGAAAACGACCTCTTACAAGTCAAAAAATAAAACTAAATGCTCGATTTGACTTGTACTCAAATGAAGAAAACTCTTCAAATTTGTGATGCCAAAAGAGAAAAAGCCAAAACTTTTTATTTGAATGATGACATAAGCTACCAAATGCCAGAAAAGAAAGATATAAAGAGCGTAAAATAGTTTAATTTTTAATAATGTAACGACCATTACCTTTTTAAAACATTTTTTTTTTTGGAAACTAATTTTCTTTAGTTTAAAAATAATCTCATTCCTTAAACAAAACATTTCAAAGAATTTAATCAGATTTTTTTACCTATCACATCCTGTGCAAAATTTTACAAAAAATTATGTTTGTTCACGAAAATCAACAAGAGCTCATTTATAAAGTAAAGACCGATACTTTTTTAATGGTCAAAAAAAGTATTGAAATTAGACTTTTTATGAATCCTTTCGGTTGCTACTGATGCTTAAACTTACGTAAATGTAAAATTAAGCAATTTTCGTGGCCTATTTGCTTAGGTTGGAATTTTATTTAAAAAATCTCCGAATACAGGTAACGACCGTTACTTTGGAAACACTCACATATAAAATATATAAAATCTTTAAAATTTAAAAAAATATTTTGCATCGACGCCAAATTATTAACCTAGGGCCCTTTTTCTCTTTTCCAATAGAGTCTTCCCTTGTAGGCATATTTTCTTCAAAAAATATCAGATACGACCGAGTTTACTATCTCCCTGCGTTAATGATAAAGTTACAATGTCAAAAGCAATTTTTAGCCCCAAAATATCTGATATCCAATTGTGTGACGAGCAAAATATAGTTTATTATAAAAATTTTAAATAAAAACAAAAATTATTTAAAAAAAAACACGAAAATTGGTATTTGGCACTGTGCAAAAAGTAATTTTTATGTACAAAGAAGCTCTCCCTTTTTGAGCACAGTGCACAATGCCAATTTTGGTGTTTTTTTTTTTAATAATTTTTATTTTTATTTAAAAATTTTTTATGAGATATTTTAACCAAATTGATAGAATATGCATTTAAGTTAGTTTTATACATCCTGACCGAAATTGGTTCATATCGGACCGCTATGTCATATAGCTGTCATAGGACCGATCGGGTCAAAATCATGTTTTAGTATGAAAAACTTTTTTGGTTTTTGAGATATTTTAACCAAATTGATAGAATATGCATTTAAGATAGTTTTATACATCCTGACCGAAATTGGTAACCGGTAATCAAACTACTATATCATATAGCTAACATAGGACCGATCGGGCGGAATGCAAGTCTTAGTGTGAAAAGTAGACAGTATCAACGCGAGCGAAGCAAATAGGGGAGGAGACTCTTAGTTATATATTTTACTATCTCCCTGCATTAATGATAAAGTTACAATATCAAAAGCAATTGCAAAAATTTCTGATATCCCGCAAAAAAAACCTCTACACGAGGTAAAAGTCTAGGGACGAAAGCAATTTTTAGCCCCAAAATTTCTGATATCCAATTGTGTGACGAGCAAAATTTAGTTTATTATAAAAATTTTAAATAAAAATAAAAATTATTAAAAAAAAAAACACGAAAATTGGTATTCGGCACTGTGCAAAAAGTAATTTTTATGTACAAAGAAGCTCGCCCTTTTTGAGCACAGTGCACAATGCCAATTTTTGTGTTTTTTTTTTTTTAATAATTTTTATTTTTATTTAAAATTTTTATAATAAACTAGATTTTGCTCGTCACACAATGGGATATCAGAAATTTTGGGGCTAAAAATTGCTTTCGTCACTAGACTTTTACCTCGTGTAGAGGTTTTTTTTTGTGGGTATAGCTATACGTGGATAATACGTTAGGAAGAGGTCTAGCACAAACTCAATCATAACTATGCCAAAATAAGTCAGATTTTGATGCAGAATACCATTTTGATCATTATTTGGTCTATAAATTGATTCTGTTGCTGAATATGAGTAGTAACTAAAAATGTCTCATCAACCTCATAAGTCATGTACGTGGATAATACGTTAGGAATAGGTCTAGCACAAACTCAAGCATAACTCTGCCAAAACAAGTCAGCTATCGACGTAGAAAACTATTTTGATCACTATTTGGTCTCTAAATTAATTCTGTAGCTGAAATGAGTAGTTACCAAAAATGTCTCATCAACCTCATAAGTCATGTAAACTAGCTATACGTGGATAATACGTTAGAAATAGGTCTAGCACAAGCTCAAGCATAACTATGCCAAAATAAGTCAGCTGTTGATGCAGAATACCATTTTATCATTATTTGGTCTATAAATTGATTCAGGTGCTGAAAATGAGTAGTTATCCAAAATGTTTCTTCAATCACAGAAGTCATGTATAGCTATACGTGGATAATACGTTAGGAATAGGTCTAGCACAAATTCAAGCATAACTCTGCCAAAATTAGTAAGCTATTGATGCAGAATACCATTCTATCATTATTTGGTCTATAAATTGATTCAGGTGCTGAAAATGAGTAGTTATCCAAAATGTTTCTTCAACCACAGAAGTCATGTATAGCTATACGTGGATAATACGTTAGGAATAGGTCTAGCACAAACTCAAGCATAACTCTGCCAAAACAAGTCAGCTATTGACGTAGAAAACTATTTTGATCACTATTTGGTCTCTAAATTAATTCTGTTGCTGAAAATGAGTAGTTACCAAAAATGTCTCATCAACCTCATAAGTCATGTAAACTAGCTATACGTGGATAATACGTTAAAAATAGGTCTAGCACAAGCTCAAGCATAACTATGCCAAAATAAGTCAGCTGTTGATGCAGAATACCATTTTATCATTATTTGGTCTATAAATTGATTCAGGTGCTGAAAATGAGTAGTTATCCAAAATGTTTCTTCAACCACAGAAGTCATGTATAGCTATACGTGGATAATACGTTAGGAATAGGTCTAGCACAAATTCAAGCATAACTCTGCCAAAATAAGTCAGCTATTGATGCAGAATACCATTTTGATCATTATTTGGTCTATAAATTGATTCTGTAGCTGAAAATGAGTAGTTACTATAAATGTTTCTTCAACCTCAAAAGTCATGTATAGCTACACGTAGATAATACGTTAGGAATAGGTCTAGCACAAACTCAAGCATAACTATGCCAAAATAAGTTAGCAATTGATGCAGAATACTATTTTGATCATTATTTGGTCTATAAATTGATTCTGTTGCTGAAAATGAGTAGTTATCCAAAATGTTTCTTCAATCGTCGTGGATAATACGTTAGGAATAGGTCTAGCACAAACTCAAGCATTACTATGCCAAAATAAGTCAGATTGTGATTCAAAATAACCATTTTGATTATTATTTGGTCTCTATATTGATTCTGTTGCTGAAAATGAGTAGTTACTAAATATGTTTTATCAACCTCATATGACATGTACGTGGATAATACGTTAGGAATAGGTCTAGCACAAACTCAAGCATAACTATGCCAAAATAAGTCAGATTGTGATTAAAAATACCATTTGTTGGTCTATAAATTGATTCTGTAGCTGAAAATGAGTAGTTACTTCAAATGTTTCTTCAACCTCAAAAGTCATGTATAGCTACGTGGATAATACGTTAGGAGTAGGTCTAGCACAAACTCAAGAATATCTCTGCCAATATAAGTCAGCTATTGATGCAGAATACCATTTTAATCATTATTTGGTCTATAAATTGATTATGTAGCTGAAAATGAGTAGTTACTAAAACTATTTCTTCAACCTCAAAAGTCATGTACGTGGATAATACGTTAGGAATAGGTCTAGCACAAACTCAAGCATAACTCTGCCAAAATAAGTCAGCTATTGATGCAGAATACCATTTTGATCTTTATTTGGTCTATAAATTGATTCTGTTGCTGAAAATGAGTAGTTACTAAAAATATTTCTTCAACCTCATAAGTCATGTACGTGGAAAATACGTTAGGAATAGGTCTAGCACAAACTCAAGCATAACTATGCCAAAATAAGTCAGCTATTGATGCAGAATACCATTTTGATCATTATTTGGTCAACAAATTAATTCTGTAGCTGAAAATGTAGTAAAAATGTCTCATCAACCTCACAAGTCATGTATAACTATATACGTGGATAATTCGTTAGGAATAGGTCTAGCACAAACTCAAGCATAACTCTGTCAAAATAACTCAGCTATTGAAGCAGAATACCATTTTGATCATTATTTGGTCTATAAATTTATTCTGTAGCTGAAAATGAGTAGTTACTTCAAATGTTTCTTCAAACTCAAAAGTCATGTATAGCTACGTGGATAATACGTTAGGAATAGGTCTAGCACAAACTAAAGCATAACTCTGCCAAAATAAGTCAGCTATTGATGCAGAATACCATTTTGATCATTATTTGGTCAACAAATTAATTCTGTAGCTGAAAATGTAGTAAAAATGTCTCATCAACCTCATAAGTCATGTATAACTATATACGTGGATAATTCGTTAGGAATAGGTCTAGCACAAACTCAAGCATAACTCTGCCAAAATAAGTCAGCTATTGACGCAGAATACCATTTTGATCATTATTTGGTCTATAAATTGATTCTGTAGCTGAAAATGAGTAGTTACTACAAATGTTTCTTCAACCTCAAAAGTCATGTATAGCTCTACGTGGATAAACTCAAGCATAACTCCGCCAAAATAAGTCAGATATTAATGCGGAATACCATTTTGATCAATATTTGGTCTATAAATTGATTCTGTAGCTGAAAATGTAGTAAAAATGTCTCATCAACCTCATAGTCATGTATAACTATATACGTGGCTAATACGTTAGGAATAAGTCTAGCACAAACTCAAGTTGATGCAGAATCAAGGCTGCAAACCGGTTCTGAACCGAGCCTCACTGAACCAGTTCGGTTCGGATTTTTAAGCAATCCGAACCGAATCATGAACCGAACATTTGATGTTGTATACTCCGTGAACCCGAACCTGAACCAAACCCATTTCTTAAATAAAAGGTTCGGTTCGAAAAAAAAATAATTACATTCTTGTTACTACTGATGTGAAAATACATCGAAATATCGATAGCTTAATTTTCGCAAAAGCGACGATGTATCGAGTTGGTTGAATCGATTTCTATGAAAACATCGACAAAATCATAATATAATAGGTCATTTTAATACCAAATTATACTATTATAAAAATATATGTTTATTTAAATTTGATTCGATATAAAAATCAATAAAATTTATATACAAAAAAAAATATTTTTTTTGCACATAATTAAACCAAGGTTCGAACCTAAACCTTGGGCTTAGAAGGTATATAAACCGGCTCGCGAACCGAACCTACGTGTTGCTGTTTGGTTTGAACCATCGAACCGAACCTTTGCCAAAATTTTGATGATTTGCAGCCTTGTGCATAATACCATTTTGATCATTATTTGGTTTATAAATTGATTCTGTTGCTGAAAATGAGTAGTTATCCAAAATGTTTCTTCAACCTCAAAAGTCATGAATAGTCGTTGATAATACGTTAGGAATAGGTCTAGCACAAACTCAAGCATAACTATGCCAAAATAAGTCAGATTGTGATTCAAAATACCATTTTGGTCTATAAATTGATTCTGTTGCTGAAAATGAATAGTTACCAAAAATGTCTCATCAATCTCATAAGTCATGTACGTGGATAATACGTTAGGATTAGGTCTAGCACAAACTCAAGCATAACTCTGCCAAATAAGTCAGCTTTTGATGCAGAATACTATTTTGATCATTATTTGGTCTATAAATTGATTCCGTAGCTGAAAATGCTTAGTTACTAAAAATGTTTCTTCAACCTCAAAAGTCATGTATAGCTCTACGGGGCTTAAACGTTAGGAATAGGTCTAGCACAAACTCAAGCATAGCTCTGCTAAAATAAGTCAGCTTTTGATGCAGAATACTATTTTGATTATTATTTGGTCTATAAATTGATTCTGTAGCTGAAAAAGAGTAGTTACTAAAGATGTTTCTTCAACCTCAAAAGTCATGTATAGCTATACGTGGCTAATACGTTAGGAATAGGTCTATCACAAACTCAAGCATAACTCTGCCAAAATAAGTCAGCTATTGATGCAGAATACCATTTTGATCATTATTTGGTCTATAAATTGATTCTGCAGCTGAAAATGAGTAGTTACTAAAAATGTCTCATCAACCTCATAAGTCATGTACGTGGATAATACGTTAGAAATAGGTCTAGCACAAACTCATGCATAACTATGCAAAAATAAGTCAGCTATTGATGCAGAATACCATTTTGATCATTATTTGGTCTATAAATTGATTCTGTAGCTGAAAATGAGTAGTTACTAAAGATGTTTCTTCAACCTCAAAAGTCATGTATACGTGGATAATACGTTAGGAATAGGTGTAGCACAAACTCAAGCATAACTCCGCCAAAATAAGTCAGATATTGATGCGGAATACCATTTTGATCATTATTTGGTCTATAAATTAATTCTGTAGCTGAAAATGAGTAGTTACTAAAGATGTTTCTTCAACCTCAAAAGTCATGTATACGTGGATAATACATTAGGAATAGGTCTAGCACAAACTTAAGCATAACTCTGCCAAAATAAGTCAGCTATTGATGCAGAATACCATTTTGACCATTTCTTGGTCTATAAATTGATTCTGCAGCTGAAAATGAGTGGATACTTAAAACTTTTCTTCAACCTCAAAAGTCATGTATAATGTATATACGTGGCTAATACGTTAGGAATAGGTCTAGCACAAACTCAAGCATAACTCTGCCAAAATAAGTCAGCTATTGATGCGGAATACCATTTTGATCATTATTTGGTCTATAAATTAATTCTGTAGCTGAAAATGAGTAGTTACTAAAGATGTTTCTTCAACCTCAAAAGTCATGTATACGTGGATAATACGTTAGGAATAGGACTACCACAATCTCAAGCATAACTCTGCCAAAATAAGTCAGCTATTGATGCAGAATACCATTTTGACCATTTCTTGGTCTATAAATTGATTCTGCAGCTGAAAATGAGTGGATACTTAAAACTTTTCTTCAACCTCAAAAGTCATGTATAATGTATATACGTGGCTAATACGTTAGGAATAGGTCTAGCACAAACTCAAGCATAACTCTGCCAAAATAAGTCAGCTATTGATGCGGAATACCATTTTGATCATTATTTGGTCTATAAATTAATTCTGTAGCTGAAAATGAGTAGTTACTAAAGATGTTTCTTCAACCTCAAAAGTCATGTATACGTGGATAATACATTAGGAATAGGTCTAGCACAAACTTAAGCATAACTCCGCCAAAATAAGTCAGATATTGATGCAGAATACCATATTGATCATTATTTGGTTTATAAATTGATTCTGTGTCTGAAAATGAGTAATTACCAAAAATGTCTTATCAACCTCAAAAGTCATGTATAGTCGTGGATAATACGTTAGGAATAGGACTACCACAATCTCAAGCATAACTCTGCCAAAATAAGTCAGCTATTGATGCAGAATACCATTTTGATCATTATTTGGTCTTTAAATTGATTCTGTTGCTAAAAATTAGTAGTTACTAAAAATGTCTCATCAACCTCATAAGTCATGTACGTGGCTAATACGTTAGGAATAGGTCTAGCACAAACTAAAGCAAAGCTCTGCCAAAATAAGGCAGATATTGATGCAGAATACCATTTTGATCATTATTTGATCTATAAATTGATTCTGTTGCTGAAAATGAGTAGTTACTAAAAAGGTTTCTTCAACCTCAAAAGTCATGTATAGCTATACGTGGATAATACGTTAGGAATAGGTCTAGCACAAACTTAAGCATAACTCCGCCAAAATAAGTCAGATATTAATGCAGAATACCATTTGGATCATTATTTGGTCTATAAATTGATTCTGTAGATGAAAATGAGTAGTTACTATAAATGTTTCTTCAACCTCAAAATTCATGTATAGCTATACGTAGATAATACGTTAGGAATAGGTCTAGCAGAAACTCAAACATAACTATGCCAAAATAAGTCAGCAATTGATGCAGAATACCATTTTGATCATTATTTGGTCTATAAATTGATTCTGTTGCTGAAAATAAGTAGTTATCCAAAATATTTCTTCAATCGTCGTGGATAATACGTTAGGAATAGGTCTAGCACAAACTCAAGCATAACTATACAAAAATAAGTCAGATTGTGATTCAAAATACCATTTTGATCATTATGTGGTCTATAAATTGATTCTGTCGCTGAAAATGAGTAGTTACTAAAAATGTCTCATCAACATGACTTATGACATGTACGTGAATAATACGTTAGGAATAGGTCTAGCACAAACTCAAGCATAACTCTGCCAAAATAAGTCAGCTATTGATGCAGAATACCATTTTGATCATTTTTTGGTCTAGAAATTGATTCTGTAGTTGAAAATGAGTAGTTACTTGAAACGTTTCTTCAACCTCAAAAGTCATGTATAATGTATATACGTGGCTAATACGTTAGGAATAGGTCTAGCACAAACTCAAGCATAGCTCTGCCAAAATATGTCAGCTATTGATGCAGAATACCATTTGGATCATTATTTGGTCTATAAATTGATTCTGTAGCTGAAAATGAGTAGTTACTATAAATGTTTCTTCAACCTCAAAAGTCATGTATAGCTATACGTAGATAATACGTTAGGAATAGGTCTAACACAAACTCAAGCATAACTATGCCAATATAAGTCAGCTATTGATGCAGAATACCATTTTAATCATTATTTGGTCTATAAATTGATTCTGTAGCTGAAAATGAGTAGTTAAACTCAAGCATAACTCTGCCAAAATAAGTCAGCTATTGATGCAGAATACCATTTTGATCTTTATTTGGTCTATAAATTGATTCTGTTGCTGAAAATGAGTAGTTACTAATAATATTTTTTCAACCTCAAAAGTCATGTACGTGGAAAATACGTTAGGAATAGGTCTAGCTCAAACTAAAGCATAACTCTGCCAAAATAAGTCAGCTATTGATGCAGAATACCATTTTGATCATTATTTGGTCAACAAATTAATTCTGTAGCTGAAAATGTAGTAAAAATGTCTCATCAACCTCATAAGTCATGTATAACTATATACGTGGCTAATACGTTAGGAATAAGTCTAGCACAAACTCAAGTTGATGCAGAATCAAGGCTGCAAACCGGTTCTGAACCGAGCCTCACTGAACCGGTTTGGTTCGGGTTTTTAAGCAATCCGAACCGGATCATGAACCAAACATTTGATGTTGTATACTCCGTGAACCCGAACCTGAACCAAACCCATTTCTTGAATAAAAGGTTCGGCTCGAAAAAAAAATAATTACATTCTTGTTACTACTGATGTGAAAATACATCGAAATATCGATAGCTCAATTTTCGCAAAAGCGACGATGTATCGAGTTGGTTGAATCGATTTCTATGAAAACATCGACAACTCACTAGAGTTTTTTCATCGTAGTTCATTTGGAGCACTAAATGACCTACAATCGAAACTTTTCTTGGAATTTAGTGCTTATCGAGAAATGAAGTGCATTCGATCGCGTGAAAACCAAACAAGCTCACTTAAATTATATTATAACATAAAAATCATAAAATAATAGGTCATTTTAATACCAAATTATACTATTATAAAAATATATGTTTATTTAAATTTGATTCGATATAAAAATCAATAAAATTTATATACAAAAAAAAAATATTTTTTTTGCACATAATTAAACCAAGGTTCGAACCTAACCCTTGGACTTAGAAGGTATATAAACCGGGTCGCGAACCGAACCTACGTGTTGCTGTTTGGTTTGAACCATCGAACCGAACCTTTGCCAAAATTTTGGTGGTTTGCAGCCTTGTGCAGAATACCATTTTGATCATTATTTGGTCTATAAATTGATTCTGTTGCTGAAAATGAGTAGTTACTAAAAATGTTTCTTCAACCTCAAAAGTCATGTATAGTCGTTGATAATACGTTAGGAATAGGTCTAGCACAAACTCAAGCATAACTTTGCCAAAATAAGTCAGATTGTGATTCAAAATACCATTTTGGTCTATAAATTGATTCTGTTGCTGAAAATGAATAGTTACTAAAAATGTCTCATCAACCTCATAAGTCATGTACGGGGCTAATACGTTAGGAATATGTCTAGCACAAACTCAAGCATAGCTCTGCTAAAATAGGTCAGCTTTTGATGCAGAATACTATTTTGATCATTATTTGGTCTATAAAAAATGAGTAGTTACTAAAGATGTTTCTTCAACCTCAAAGTCATGTATACGTGGATATAAATTGATTCTTTTGCTGAAAATGAGTAGTTACTAAAAAAGTCTCATCAACCTCACCACTGCGAACGGCAGTTTGCTCTAGTGACGAAAGCACCACGAAGGGTGCGAAAAGCGACTAGCAATATATACAGATAATTTGGAAAATTTGCTACGACTGTCCGATCAGATCGAGTTATATACCGATCGAAAGGTTTAGACCTAACTTACAAAATGGCGTACTAAAACTTTTGCTAGCACACCTGGTTCATGGGATAAGGGGGTGTAAGTGGGAGGGAAAAAATTTTTATAATTGCAGCTAATCGGGTCGTTGGGGCTTTTTGTTAAAATATTTTCTTTTATAAAAATTCTGATCAAAAATACGCTTCGATTGATACCCTGATCACCCAAATTCGATAACTGGTACAAAAGATAATCAAATTTGAAATTCTTAGTGGACTTCTCAAAATGAGATGAAAAGTCAGTTTGTTTGTCGGTTTGTTTGTTTGCATGAACGCGCTAAAAAAGCGAAAATGTAATGATAAGTATTCATTTCTTTTCGAAAATCTAGAAATGTTTGTTCTACGATTTTATGATTTTCCCGCTAGTTTAGCGGGAAAACGCTATTTCCCCGCTAGTTTAGCGGGAAAACGCTGTTTCCCGCTAAAATTGAACTCCAATATTTTGCAAACCATAGAAGCTACAGATACGTGCTATATATTATTGAAAAGGTGAGCTTGAGGGCTTTTTGGCGTACCTTTAAACTTTTTTTTTTTTTTTTTCTTAAGTACTCAGGTAACATTTTACAGGTGAAATATGTTTTATAAACGATTTTTATTAAATTTGAGTATGTTGTGGTACGTAAAATTTAGCGTTTTTTGGTATATGACACATAAAATTTGGTTGATAAGTTTGGAAGATATTACCTGTTAACTGAAAATATACATTTTTCTATCGGTCGAAAATCACGTTTTAGTTTGAAAATCACGTTTTAGTACTTGAAACTTTTTGATTTTATGAGATATCTCAACAAAACTGATACAATACGCATTTTACATAGTTTTATATATCCTGAACAAAGTCGGTTCAAATCGACCCACTATATCATATAGCTGTCATTGGACCGATCGGGTCAAAATTAGGTTTTAGTATGAGACATTTTAACCAAATTGATAGAATATGCATTTAACTTAGTTTTATACATCCTGACCGAAATTGGTTCATATCGGACCACTATATCATATAGCTGTCATAGGGCCGATCGGTTCAAAATTAGGTTTTAGTATGAAAAACTTTTTTGTTTTATGAAATATTTTAATCAATTTGATAGAATTTGCATTTAAGTTACCCCGAAGTTGGTAATCTGTAATCAAACAGCTATATCATATAGCTAACGTAAGACCGATTTGGCGAAGCTCAAGTCTTAGTATGAAAATTAGACAGTAGTAACGCGAGCGAAACAAACAGGGGCGGAGTCTCTTAGTTATATATTTTACTATCTTCCTTCATTAATTATAAATTTACAATGTCAAAAGCAAAAGAAATTGCAAAAATTTCTGATATCCCACAAAAAAAACCTCTACACGAGGTACAAGTCTAGTGACGAAAGCAATTTTTAGCCCCAAAATATCTGATATCCAATTGTGTGACGAGCAAAAAAAAGGTTTTTATAAAAATTTTAAATAAAAATAAAAATTATTTAAAAAAAAAACACGAAAATTGGTATTTGGCACTGTGCAATAAGTAATTTTTATGTACAAAGAAGCTCTCCCTTTTTGAGCACAGTGCACAATGCCAATTTTGGTGTTTTTTTTTTTTAATAATTTTTATTTTTATTTAAAATTTTTTTATGAGATATTTTAACCAAATTGATAAAATATGCATTTAAGTTAGTTTTATACATCCTGACCGAAATTGGTTCATATCGGACCGCTATATCATATAGCTGTCATAGGACCGATCGGGTCAAAATCAGGTTTTAGTATGAAAAACTTTTTTGGTTTTTGAGATATTTTAACCAAATTGATGGAATATGCATTTAAGATAGTTTTATACATCCTGACCGAAATTGGTAACCGGTAATCAAACTACTATATCATATAGCTAACATAGGACCGATCGGGCGGAATGCAAGTCTTAGTATGAAAAGTAGACAGTAGTAACGCGAGCGAAGCAAATAGGGGAGGAGACTCTTAGTTATATATTTTACTATCTCCCTGCATTAATGATAAAGTTACAATATCAAAAGCAATTGCAAGAATTTCTGATATCCCGCAAAAAAAAACTCTACACGAGGTAAAAGTCTAGGGACGAAAGCAATTTTTAGCCCCAAAATTTCTGATATCCAATTGTGTGACGAGCAAAATTTAGTTTATTATAAAAATTTTAAATAAAAATTATTAAAAAAAAAACACGAAAATTGGTATTCGGCACTGTGCAAAAAATAATTTTTATATACAAAGAAGCTCGCCCTTTTTGAGCACAGTGCACAATGCCAATTTTTTTTTTCTATTTTTTTTAATAATTTTTATTTTTTTTTTAAATTTTTATAATAAACTAGATTTTGCTCGTCACGCAATGGGATATCAGAAATTTTGGCGCTAAAAATTGCTTTCGTCACTAGACTTTTACCTCGTGTAGAGGCTTTTTTTTGTGGGTATAGCTATACGTGGATAATACTTTAGGAAGAGGTCTAGCACAAACTCAATCATAACTATGCCAAAATAAGTCAGATTTTGATGCAGAATACCATTTTGATCATTATTTGGTCTATAAATTGATTCTGTTGCTGAATATGAGTAGTAACTAAAAATGTCTCATCAACCTCATAAGTCATGTACGTGGATAATACGTTAGGAATAGGTCTAGCACAAACTCAAGCATAACTCTGCCAAAACAAGTCAGCTATCGACGTAGAAAACTATTTTGATCACTATTTGGTCTCTAAATTAATTCTGTTGCTGAAAATGAGTAGTTACCAAAAATGTTTCATCAACCTCATAAGTCATGTAAACTAGCTATACGTGGACAATACGTTAGAAATAGGTCTAGCACAAGCTCAAGCATAACTATGCCAAAATAAGTCAGATATTGATGCAGAATACCATATTGATCATTATTTGGTCTATAAATTGATTCTGTGTCTGAAAATGAGTAGTTACCAAAAATGTCTTATCAACCTCAAAAGTCATGTATAGTCGTGGATAATACGTTAGAAATAGGACTAGCACAATCTCAAGCATAACTCTGCTTAAATAAGTCAGCTTTTGATGCAGAATACTATTTTGATCACTATTTGGTCTATAAATTGATTCCGTAGCTGAAAATGCGTAGTTACTAAAAATGTTTCTTCAACCTCAGAAGTCATGTATAGCTATACGTGGATAATACGTTAGGAAAAGGTCTAGCAGAAACTCAGGCATAATTTGTTGGTCTATAAATTGATTCTGTAGCTGAAAATGAGTAGTTACTTCAAATGTTTCTTCAACCTCAAAAGTCATGTATAATAAGTCAGCAATTGATTGAGAATACCATTTTGATCATTATTTGGTCTATAAATTGATTCTGTAGCTGAAAATGAGTAGTTACTAAAAATGTTTCTTCAACCTCAGAAGTCATGTAGTGCTATACGTGGATAATAACAAATAACAAACTCAAGTTGATGCAGAATCAAGGCTGCAAACCGGTTCTGAACCGAGCCTCACTGAACCAGTTCGGTTCGGGTTTTTAAGAAATCCGAACCGGATCATGAACCGAACATTTGATGTTGTATACTCCGTGAACCCGAGCCTGAACCAAACCCATTTCTTAAATAAATGGTTCGGCTCGAAAAAAAAACAAGTTACTTATTTCAATAAATTAGCGATTCAATCCTAATGTCATATTTGCGTTGCCAGAACTAGTTGAGAATTTGAAGCATTCTAATAAGGTTTAACAATACAAAAACTATCGCATACTCTAGGGGGCACCTGTTGATTTAACAACTTAGACACGCAATAACTGCTGTTCTACTTGTATGATCTTGTTGCGATTCAGTGGGATGATAGATAATAATAACAGATATCGGTTATTACCAAAAAATACGTATTATATGAACAATTGTGGACGAGGTGGTTTTTCGCGATTTGCGGGGGCGGAGGGGGGCATGGCTTAAATTTGAAAGAAACTTGATCTGCGTGGGGTATATGGAAATCTGTGTGACAAATTTGGTTATTCTATCTCTTATAGTTTTTGAGATCCTTGTGTTTATACAGACGGATGACCAGTTTTTCGCGAATTACGGGCGTGGAAGGAGGCGGGTCCAAAATTTGAAACAAACTTGACCTGCTCCAACGCATTTCTGATCTACGTGTGAAAGTTTGGTTACTCTATCTCTTATGGTCTCTGAGATCTAGGCGCTCACACAGACGGACAGACGGACAGACACACATGGCTATATCGACTCGGCTGTTGATGCTGATCAAGAATATATATACTTTATGTGGTCGGAGATGCCTCCTTCTGCCTGTTACATACATTCCAACGAACACAATATACCCTTATACTTATTAATCTTTTTAGCAAACAATATAAAATTATCTATTCTTTTTTTATTAATTACATTCTTGTTACTACTGATGTGAAAATACATCGAAATATCGATAGCTCAATTTTCGCAAAAGCGGCGATGTATCGAGTTGGTTGAATCGATTTCTATGAAAACATCGACAAAATCATAAAAAAATAGATCATTTTAATACCAAATTATACTATTATAAAAATATATGTTTATTTAAATTTGATTCGATATAAAAATCAATAAAATTTAAATACAAAAAAAAATATTTTTATTGCACATAATTAAACCAAGGTTCGAACCTAAACCTTGGACTTAGAAGATATATAAACCGGTTCGCGAACCGAACCTACGTGTTGCTGTTTGGTTTGAACCATCGAACCGAACCTTTGCCAACATTTTGATGATTTGCAGCCTTGTGCAGAATACCATTTTGATCATTATTTGGTGTATAAATTGATTCTGTTGCTGAAAATGAGTAGTTATCCAAAATGTTTCTTCAACCTCAAAAGTCATGTATAGTCGTTAATAATACGTTAGGAATAGGTCTAGCACAAACTCAAGCATAACTATGCCAAAATAAGTCAGATTGTGATTCAAAATACCATTTTGGTCTATAAATTGATTCTGTTGCTGAAAATGAATAATTACCAAAAATGTCTCATCAACCTCATAAGTCATGTACGTGGATAATACGTTAGGATTAGGTCTAGCACAAACTCAAGCATAACTCTGCCAAAATAAGTCAGCTTTTGATGCAGAATACTATTTTGATCATTATTTGGTCTATAAATTGTTTCCGTAGCTGAAAATGCTTAGTTACTAAAAATGTTTCTTCAACCTCAAAAGTCATGTCTAGCTATACGGGGCTTAAACGTTAGGAATAGGTCTATCACAAACTCAAGCATAACTCTGCCAAAATAAGTCAGCTATTGATGCAGAATACCATTTTGATCATTATTTGGTCTATAAATTGATTCTGTACCTGAAAATGAGTAGTTACTAAAAATGTCTCATCAACCTCATAAGTCATGTACGTGGATAATACGTTAGGAATAGGTCTAGCACAAACTCATGCATAACTCTGCCAAAATAAGTCAGTTATTGATGCAGAATACCATTTTGATCATTATTTGGTCTATAAATTGATTCTGTAGCTGAAAATGCTTAGTTACTAAAAATGTTTCTTCAACCTCAAAAGTCATGTATAGCTATACGGGGCTTAAGCGTTAGGAATAGGTCTAGCACAAACTCAAGCATAGCTCTGCTAAAATAAGTCAGCTTTTGATGCAGAATACTATTTTGATTATTATTTGGTCTATAAATTGATTCTGTAGCTGAAAAAGAGTAGTTACTAAAGATGTTTCTTCAACCTCAAAAGTCATGTATAGCTATACGTGGCTAATACGTTAGGAATAGGTCTAGCACAAACTCATGCATATCTCTGCCAAAATAAGTCAGCTATTGATGCAGAATACCATTTTGATCATTATTTGGTCTATAAATTGATTCTGTAGCTGAAAATGAGTAGTTACTAAAGATGTTTCTTCAACCTTAAAAGTCATGTATACGTGGATAATACATTAGGAATAGGTCTAGCACAAACTCAAGCATAACTCCGCCAAAATAAGTCAGATATTGATGCGGAATACCATTTTGATCATTATTTGGTCTATAAGTTGATTCAGTAGCTGAAAATTGCTCAAGCATAACTCCGCCAAAATAAGTCAGATATTTATGCAGATTACCATTTTGATCATTATTTGGTCTATAAATTGATTCTGTAGCTGAAAATGAGTAGTTACTAAAGATGTTTCTTCAAACTCAAAAGTCATGTATACGTGGGTAATACATTAGGAATAGGTCTAGCACAAACTTAAGCATAACTCCACCAAAATAAGTCAGATATTGATGCAGAGTACCATATTGATCATTATTTGGTCTATAAATTGATTCTGTGTCTGAAATGAGTAGTTACCAAAAATGTCTTATCAACGATAATACGTTAGGAATAGGACTAGCACAATCTCAAGCATAACTCTGCCAAAATAAGTCAGCTATTGATGCAGAATACCATTTTGATAATTTCTTGGTCTATAAATTGATTCTGTAGCTGAAAATGAGTAGATACTTAAAACTTTTCTTCAACCTCAAAAGTCATGTATAATGTATATACGTGGATAATACGTTAGGAATAGGTCTAGCACAAACTCAAGCACAACTCTGCCAAAATAAGTCAGCTATTGATGCAGAATACCATTTTGATCATTATTTGGTCTATAAATTGATTCTGTTGCTAAAAATTAGTAGTTACTAAAAATGTCTCATCAACCTCATAAGTCATGTACGTGGCTAATACGTTAGGAATAGGTCTAGCACAAACTAAAGCAAAGCTCTGCCAAAATAAGGCAGATATTGATGCAGAATACCATTTTGATCATTATTTGGTCTATAAATTGATTCGGTAATTGTCTATTAGTTAGGGCCCACCTCCAAATCAAAAAAAAAAAAACCCCAAATAGAGGGCCATTTATCATGAATTTAGCCGAAAAAATTAGTTGGCGGTCTCAACTAGTTTTTTTTTTAAAAATGTTTAAAGTTTCCATACAAAATAGCCTATTTTTGTTGTTGCTTGTGCAACTTGTTACTGTTATGGCCCGTTTACCAACACTACTTTTCTTTGACTTGTCCATTTTATGGCCAGTTTATCAAGTATATAATGGATTTGTGAGTTGTATTTGGAAATTCTCAATCGAAAAATAATTGAATGAAACCAGATAATTATTTGGAATATTTAGCCAAGCTCCAATTCCAAAAGAAGGTTGAAGTGCAGTGTAGAAGCAATCCTAAGATATAAATATATGTTAATGAAGTGTGTGTTAACCGTGAAAGTCAAGAGCCGCAGGGAAAAATTTTTTTTAAAAAAATCGCGCTATTTTTTTGTCTACGGTCCTTTATTAACACTCTTTAACACCCCTTGGATGAAGTTTATAGAAATGTTTCACAAGCTATTTGTGACCGGGTGACCAAATCAGTGTTGGTAAACGAGCTGTAAAGTGACAAGTTTCACAGGGCAACAACAAAAATCGGCTATTTTGTATGGAAACTTTAAACATTTTTTAAAAAAAAACTAGTTGAGACCGCCAACTAATTTTTTCGGCTAAATTCATGATAAATGGCCCCTTTATTTGGGGTTTTTTTTTTTTTTGATTTAGAGGTGGGCCCTAACTAATAGACAATTACCATTGATTCTGTAGCTGAAAATGAGTAGTTACTAAAGATGTTTCTTCAACCTCAAAAGTCATGTATACGTGGATAATACGTTAGGAATAGGTCTAGCACAAACTCAAGCATAACTCCGCCAAAATAAGTCAGATATTGATGCGGAATACCATTTTGATCCTTATTTGGTCTATAAATTGATTCTGTAGCTGAAAATTGCTCAAGCATAACTCCGCCAAAATAAGTCAGATATTTATGCAGATTACCATTTTGATCATTATTTGGTCTATAAATTGATTCTGTAGCTGAAAATGAGTAGTTACTAAAGATGTTTCTTCAACCTCAAAAGTCATGTATACGTGGATAATACGTTAGGAATAGGTCTAGCACAAACTCAAGCATAACTCCGCCAAAATAAGTCAGATATTGATGCGGAATACCATTTTGATCATTATTTGGTCTATAAATTGATTCTGTAGCTGAAAATGCTTAGTTACTAAAAATGTTTCTTCAACCTCAAAAGTCATGTATAGCTTACGGGGCTTAAGCGTTACGAATAGGTCTAGCACAAACTCAAGCATAGCTCTGCTAAAATAAGTCAGCTTTTGATGCAGAATACTATTTTGATTATTATTTGGTCTATAAATTGATTCTGTAGCTGAAAAAGAGTAGTTACTAAAAAGGTTTCTTCAACCTCAAAAGTCATGTATAATGTATATACGTGGCTAATACGTTAGGAATAGGTCTAGCACAAACTAAAGCAAAGCTCTGCCAAAATAAGGCAGATATTGATGCAGAATACTATTTTGATCATTATTTGATCTATAAATTGATTCTGTTGCTGAAAATGAGTAGTTACTAAAAAGGTTTCTTCAACCTCAAAAGTCATGTATAGCTATACGTGGATAATACGTTAGGAATAGGTTTAGCACAAACTTAAGCATAACTCCGCCAAAATAAGTCAGATATTAATGCGGAATACCATTTTGATCATTATTTGGTCTGTAAATTGATTCTGTAGCTGAAAAAGAGTAGTTACTAAAAATGTTTCTTCAACTTCAGAAGTCATGTATAGCCTTTGCCAACATTTTGATGATTTGCAGCCTTGTGCAGAATACCATTTTGATCATTATTTGGTGTATAAATTGATTCTGTTGCTGAAAATGAGTAGTTATCCAAAATGTTTCTTCAACATCAAAAGTCATGTATAGTCGTTAATAATACGTTAGGAATAGGTCTAGCACAAACTCAAGCATAACTATGCCAAAATAAGTCAGATTGTGATTCAAAATACCATTTTGGTCTATAAATTGATTCTGTTGCTGAAAATGAATAATTACCAAAAATGTCTCATCAACCTCATAAGTCATGTACGTGGATAATACGTTAGGATTAGGTCTAGCACAAACTCAAGCATAACTCTGCCAAAATAAGTCAGCTTTTGATGCAGAATACTATTTTGATCATTATTTGGTCTATAAATTGTTTCCGTAGCTGAAAATGCTTAGTTACTAAAATTGTTTCTTCAACCTCAAAAGTCATGTCTAGCTATACGGGGCTTAAACGTTAGGAATAGGTCTATCACAAACTCAAGCATAACTCTGCCAAAATAAGTCAGCTATTGATGCAGAATACCATTTTGATCATTATTTGGTCTATAAATTGATTCTGTACCTGAAAATGAGTAGTTACTAAAAATGTCTCATCAACCTCATAAGTCATGTACGTGGATAATACGTTAAAAATAGGTCTAGCACAAACTCATGCATAACTCTGCCAAAATAAGTCAGTTATTGATGCAGAATACCATTTTGATCATTATTTGGTCTATAAATTGATTCTGTAGCTGAAAATGCTTAGTTACTAAAACTGTTTCTTCAACCTCAAAAGTCATGTATAGCTATACGGGGCTTAAGCGTTAGGAATAGGTCTAGCACAAACTCAAGCATAGCTCTGCTAAAATAAGTCAGCTTTTGATGCAGAATACTATTTTGATTATTATTTGGTCTATAAATTGATTCTGTAGCTGAAAAAGAGTAGTTACTAAAGATGTTTCTTCAACCTCAAAAGTCATGTATAGCTATACGTGGCTAATACGTTAGAAATAGGTCTATCACAAACTCAAGCATAACTCTGCCAAAATAAGTCAGCTATGGATGCAGAATACCATTTTGATCATTATTTGGTCTATAAATTGATTCTGTAGCTGAAAATGAGTAGTTACTAAAAATGTCTCATCAACCTCATAAGTCATGTACGTGGATAATACGTTAGGAATAGGTCTAGCACAAACTCATGCATAACTCTGCCAAAATAAGTCAGCTATTGATGCAGAATACCATTTTGATCATTATCTGGTCTATAAATTGATTCTGTAGCTGAAAATGAGTAGTTACTAAAGATGTTTCTTCAACCTTAAAAGTCATGTATACGTGGATAATACGTTAGGAATAGGTCTAGCACAAACTCAAGCATAACTCCGCCAAAATAAGGCAGATATTGATGCGGAATACCATTTTGATCATTATTTGGTCTATAAGTTGATTCAGTAGCTGAAAATTGCTCAAGCATAACTCCGCCAAAATAAGTCAGATATTTATGCAGATTACCATTTTGATCATTATTTGGTCTATAAATTGATTCTGTAGCTGAAAATGAGTAGTTACTAAAGATGTTTCTTCAAACTCAAAAGTCATGTATACGTGGGTAATACATTAGGAATAGGTCTAGCACAAACTTAAGCATAACTCCACCAAAATAAGTCAGATATTGATGCAGAGTACCATATTGATCATTATTTGGTCTATAAATTGATTCTGTGTCTGAAATGAGTAGTTACCAAAAATGTCTTATCAACGATAATACGTTAGGAATAGGACTAGCACAATCTCAAGCATAACTCTGCCAAAATAAGTCAGCTATTGATGCAGAATACCATTTTGATAATTTCTTGGTCTATAAATTGATTCTGTAGCTGAAAATGAGTAGATACTTAAAACTTTTCTTCAACCTCAAAAGTCATGTATAATGTATATACGTGGATAATACGTTAGGAATAGGTTTAGCACAAACTCAAGCACAAATCTGCCAAAATAAGTCAGCTATTGATGCAGAATACCATTTTGATCATTATTTGGTCTATAAATTGATTCTGTTGCTAAAAATTAGTAGTTACTAAAAATGTCTCATCAACCTCATAAGTCATGTACGTGGCTAATACGTTAGGAATAGGTCTAGCACAAACTAAAGCAAAGCTCTGCCAAAATAAGGCAGATATTGATGCAGAATACCATTTTGATCATTATTTGGTCTATAAATTGATTCGGTAATTGTCTATTAGTTAGGGCCCACCTCCAAATCAAAAAAAAAAAAACCCCAAATAGAGGGCCATTTATCATGAATTTAGCCGAAAAAATTAGTTGGCGGTCTCAAATAGTTTTTTTTTAAAAAATGTTTAAAGTTTCCATACAAAATAGCCTATTTTTGTTGTTGCTTGTGCAACTTGTTACTGTTATGGCCCGTTTACCAACACTACTTTTCTTTGACTTGTCCATTTTATGGCCAGTTTATCAAGTATATAATGGATTTGTGAGTTGTATTTGGAAATTCTCAATCGAAAAATAATTGAATGAAACCAGATAATTATTTGGAATATTTAGCCAAGCTCCAATTCCAAAAGAAGGTTGAAGTGCAGTGTAGAAGCAATCCTAAGATATAAATATATGTTAATGAAGTGTGTGTTAACCGTGAAAGTCAAGAGCCGCAGGGAAAAATTTTTTTTAAAAAAATCGCGCTATTTTTTTGTCTACGGTCCTTTATTAACACTCTTTAACACCCCTTGGATGAAGTTTATAGAAATGTTTCACAAGCTATTTGTGACCGGGTGACCAAATCAGTGTTGGTAAACGAGCTGTAAAGTGACAAGTTTCACAGGGCAACAACAAAAATAGGCTATTTTGTATGGAAACTTTAAACATTTAAAAAAAAAAAACTAGTTGAGACCGCCAACTAATTTTTTCGGCTAAATTCATGATAAATGGCCCCTTTATTTGGGGTTTTTTTTTTTTTTGATTTAGAGGTGGGCCCTAACTAATAGACAATTACCATTGATTCTGTAGCTGAAAATGAGTAGTTACTAAAGATGTTTCTTCAACCTCAAAAGTCATGTATACGTGGATAATACGTTAGGAATAGGTCTAGCACAAACTCAAGCATAACTCCGCCAAAATAAGTCAGATATTGATGCGGAATACCATTTTGATCCTTATTTGGTCTATAAATTGATTCTGTAGCTGAAAATTGCTCAAGCATAACTCCGCCAAAATAAGTCAGATATTTATGCAGATTACCATTTTGATCATTATTTGGCCTATAAATTGATTCTGTAGCTGAAAATGAGTAGTTACTAAAGATGTTTCTTCAACCTCAAAAGTCATGTATACGTGGATAATACGTTAGGAATAGGTCTAGCACAAACTCAAGCATAACTCCGCCAAAATAAGTCAGATATTGATGCGGAATACCATTTTGATCATTATTTGGTCTATAAATTGATTCTGTAGCTGAAAATTGCTCAAGCATAACTCCGCCAAAACAAGTCAGATATTTATGCAGATTACCATTTTGATCATTATTTGGTCTATAAATTGATTCTGTAGCTGAAAATGCTTAGTTACTAAAAATGTTTCTTCAACCTCAAAAGTCATGTATAGCTTACGGGGCTTAAGCGTTACGAATAGGTCTAGCACAAACTCAAGCATAGCTCTGCTAAAATAAGTCAGCTTTTGATGCAGAATACTATTTTGATTATTATTTGGTCTATAAATTGATTCTGTAGCTGAAAAAGAGTAGTTACTAAAAAGGTTTCTTCAAACTCAAAAGTCATGTATAATGTATATACGTGGCTAATACGTTAGGAATAGGTCTAGCACAAACTAAAGCAAAGCTCTGCCAAAATAAGGCAGATATTGATGCAGAATACTATTTTGATCATTATTTGATCTATAAATTGATTCTGTTGCTGAAAATGAGTAGTTACTAAAAAGGTTTCTTCAACCTCAAAAGTCATGTATAGCTATACGTGGATAATACGTTAGGAATAGGTTTAGCACAAACTTAAGCATAACTCCGCCAAAATAAGTCAGATATTAATGCGGAATACCATTTTGATCATTATTTGGTCTGTAAATTGATTCTGTAGCTGAAAAAGAGTAGTTACTAAAAATGTTTCTTCAACTTCAGAAGTCATGTATAGCTATACGTGGATAATACGTTGGGAATACGTCTAGCAGAAACTCAGGCATAACTCTGCCAAAATATGTCAGCTATTGATGCAGAATACCATTTGGATCATTATTTGGTCTATAAATTGATTCTGTAGATGAAAATGAGTAGTTACTATAAATGTTTCTTCAACCTCAAAAGTCATGTATAGCTATACGTAGATAATACGTTAGGAATAGGTCTAGCACAAACTCAAGCATAACTATGCCAAAATAAGTCAGCAATTGATGCAGAATACCATTTTGATCATTATTTGGTCTATAAATTGATTCTGTTGCTGAAAATGAGTAGTTATCCAAAATGTTTTTTCAATCGTCGTGAATAATACGTTAGGAATATGTCTAGCACATACTTAAGCATAACTATACAAAAATAAGTCAGATTGTGATTCAAAATACCATTTTGATCATTATGTGGTCTATAAATTGATTCTGTCGCTGAAAATGATTAGTTACTAAAAATGTCTCATCAATATGACTTATGACATGTACGTGGATAATACGTTAGGAATAGGTCTAGCACAAACTCAAGCATAACTCTGCCAAAATAAGTCAGCTATTGATGCAGAATACCATTTTGATCATTTTTTGGTCTATAAATTGATTCTGTAGCTGTAAAAGAGTAGATACTTAAAACGTTTCTTCAACCTCAGAAGTCATGTATCACTGCGAACGGTAGTTCGCTCTAGTGACGAAAGCAGCACGAAGGGTGCGAAAGGCGACTAGCAATATATACAGCTAATTTGGAAAATTTGCTACGACTGTCCGATCAGATCGAGTTATATACCGATCAAAAGGTTGAGTCCTAACTTACAAAATGGCATACTAAAACTTTTTGTAACTCACCTGGTTCATGAGATACGGGGGTGTAAGTGGGAGGGGAAAAATTTAAACGATCGCAGCTAATGGGGCCGTTGGGGCCTTTTTGAAAAATTTTTTATTTTTAAAAAATTCTAATCAAAAATACGCGTCGATTGATACCCCGATCACCCAAATCCGATAACTGGTTCGAAAGATAATAAAATTTAAAATTTTTAGTGGACTTCTCAAAATGAGATGAAGTCAGTTTGTTTGTCGGTTCGTTTGCGCGTATCAAAGCGCTAAAAAAACTTAGATGTAATGATGAGGATTTGTTTCTTTTCAAAAATATAGAAATGTTTCTTCTACGACTTTTTGAATTTCCCGCTAGTTTAGCGGGAAACCGCTATTTCCCGCTAATTAATAAAAATTATTAAAAAAAAAAAAAAAACACGAAAATTGGTATTCGGCACTGTGCAAAAAGTAATTTTTATGTACAAAGAAGCTCTCCCTTTTTGAGCACAGTGCACAATGCCAATTTTCGTGTTTTTTTTTTTTTTTAATAATTTTTATTTTTATTTAAAGTTTTTATAATAAACTGAATTTAGCTCGTCACACAATTGGATATCAGAAATTTTGGAGCAAAAATTGCTTTCGTCACTAGACTTTTACCTCGTGTAGAGGTTTTTTTTGTGGGATAATGTATATACGTGGATAATACGTTAGGAATAGGTCTTGCACTAACTCAAGCACAACTCTGCCAAAATAAGTCAGCTATTGATGCAGAATACCATTTTGATCATTTTTTGGTCTAGAAATTGATTCTGTAGCTGAAAATGAGTAGTTACTTGAAACGTTTCTTCAACCTCAAAAGTCATGTATAATGTATATACGTGGATAATAAGTTAGGAATAGGTCTAGCAGAAACTCATGCATAACTCTGCCAAAATATATCAGCTATTGATGCAGAATACCATATGGATCATTATTTGGTCTATAAATTGATTCTGTAGCTGAAAATGAGTAGTTACTATAAATGCTTCTTCAACCTCAAAAGTCATGTATAGCTATACATAGATAATACGTTAGGAATAGGTCTAACATAAACTCAAGCATAACTATGCCAATATACGTCAGCTATTGATGCAGAATACCATTTTAATCATTATTTGGTCTATAAATTGATTCTGTAGCTGAAAATGAGTAGTTAAACTCAAGCATAACTCTGCCAAAATAAGTCAGCTTTTGATGCAGAATACCATTTTGATCTTTATTTGGTCTATAAATTGATTCTGTTGCTGAAAATGAGTAGTTACTAAAAATATTTTTTCAACCTCAAAAGTCATGTACGTGGAAAATACGTTAGGAATAGGTCTAGCTCAAACTAAAGCATAACTCTGCCAAAATAAGTCAGCTATTGATGCAGAATACCATTTTGATCATTATGTGGTCAACAAATTAATTCTGTAGCTGAAAATGTAGTAAAAATGTCTCATCAACCTCATAAGTCATGTATAACTATATACGTGGCTAATACGTTAGGAATAGGTCTAGCACAAACTCAAGCATAGCTCTGCCAAACTAAGTCAGCTATTGATGCAGAATACAATTTTAATCATTATTTGGTCTATAAATTGATTCTGTAGCTGAAAATGAGTAGTTACTAAAAATGTTTCTTCAACCTCAGAAGTCATGTATAGCTATACGTGGATAATACGTTAGGAATAGGTCTAGCACAAACTCAAGTTGATGCAGAATCAAGGCTGCAAACCGGTTCTGAACCGAGCCTCACTGAACCGGTTCGGTTCGGGTTTATAAGCAATCCGATGTTGTATACTCCGTGAACCCGAACCTGAACCAAACCCATTTCTTAAATAAAAGGTTCGGTTCGAAAAAAAAATAATTACATTCTTGTTACTACTGATGTGAAAATACATCGAAATATCGATAGCTCAATTTTCGCAAAAGCGACGATGTATCGAGTTGGTTGAATCGATTTCTATGAAAACATCGACAACTCACTAGAGTTTTTTCATCGTAGTTCATTTGGAGCACTAAATGACCTACAATCGAAACTTTTCTTGGAATTTAGTGCTTATCGAGAAATGAAGTGAATTCGATCTTTTGAAAACCAAACAAGCTCACTTAAATTATATTATAACATAAAAATCATAAAATAATAGGTCATTTTAATACCAAATTATACTATAATAAAAATATATGTTTATTTAAATTTGATTCGATATAAAAATCAATAATATTTATATACAAAAAAAAATATTTTTTTTGCACATAATTCAATCAAGGTTCGAACCTAAACCTTGGGCTTAAAAGGTATATAAACCGGTTCGCAAACCGAACCTACGTGTTGCTGTTTGGTTTGAACCATCGAACCGAACCTTTGCCAAAATTTTGGTGGTTTGCAGCCTTGTGCAGAATACCATTTTGATCATTATTTGGTCTATAAATTGATTCTGTTGCTGAAAATGAGTAGTTACTAAAAATGTTTCTTCAACCTCAAAAGTCATGTATTGTCGTTGATAATACGTTAGGAATAGGTCTAGCACAAACTCAAGCATAATTTTGCCAAAACAAGTCAGATTGTGATTCAAAATACCATTTTGGTCTATAAATTGATTCTGTTGCTGAAAATGAATAGTTACTAAAAATGTCTCATCAACTCATAAGTCAGGTACGGGGCTAATACGTTAGGAATATGTCTAGCACAAACTCAAGCATAGCTCTGCTAAAATAAGTCAGCTTTTGATGCAGAATACTATTTTGATCATTATTTGGTCTATAAAAAATGAGTAGTTACTAAAGATGTTCCTTCAACCTCAAAGTCATGTATAAGTTAACCAAAGTCAACGTTCTACGGATTGTTGACCGTAACCCGATGCCGGTCAAAATTGCTGAATAAGCTTTTGGCCGGATGTCGTTGCATAGCAGGCAAGCACTACATATTTGAGTGGCCGCTATGAGACGATTGCGAAACCATAAGTTTCGCTTTCGAGTAAACTTAAGAACAAAAATTGTATCAGTTCAGAATTAAACTTCAAATAAAAAGCATCGTGCTCCGACTCGACGTCGTTAAAAAATATATAACTTCTTTCTTTTAATTAGAAAAAGACTAATTGGCGCCCAACTAGTGGTAATTACACCGGTTACCCGCGGATTTGCAAATTAAATTATTTGCAAAGTGAACTTAACTAAGCACACATAAACAAGTGCCCACGAAATTGCAATTATTACATTTGCAAAGTGCAGTGAACATAACTAAGCGCACGTAAACAAGTGCCCACGTTATTGCAATTATTACATTTGCAAAGTGCAGTGAACATAACTAAGCGCACGTAAACAAGTGCCCACATTATTGCAAATCAATACATTTGCAAAGTGCAGTGAACATTATTAAACACACACAACCAAGTACAGTGTGTATGAACAAATCGCTCAAATTCAGCAGTGAATTGACCTCGTCTTTTACTACAATTGACAGAGGTGCGCTCAAGCGCAATATTAATTATTTAACACCGAAGCCGCTGGAGCTCTTCGGGCAGCGGTGTGTCGCCAGTTTAACGCGCAAGTTATCTGGACAGCGCTGAAGATTCAAATACCTTGACTGCAGCGCGGGAATATAATAATAAGTTAAAAAAAAATAACTTGACTAGGATTTCCATTAAAAAAAAAAACATGTAAGTGGGAACTTTTATATTAAATCTATTTTAAATCTGAATTAAAATTATTTGAGCATTATTTTTTGCAAAGACGTTCATAGCTTTACCAATCACAATAAATATAATTATTGACAAACATTGCATTGAGAATTTAATTGACTCCATGAACAAATTTGAAGTTGTGTAAATATAAATTAAAAACTAATTACCAGAGCGCGCAATCCGCTCAGCTTATGAAATTTGAGACATATTTGTTGTTGGTCTTGCGCTCGGTCGCCGACACTTGAATTCAATTGTTTTTGTTTTGTTTTGATTTTTCGTTTTGTGTGTGGGCCCATGAGCTCGCCGTTTTCACTCTATAGAACCCCTTTGCATCGTTCTAGTGATTCAGATTCAGACTCTGATAGTAACATTAGAGTTCTTAGGAACAGAGTCATCAAAAATAAACGTGCCCTTGTAGCTTCTTCACCAAAAATGGACCCAGATCAGCTTAATGCAGTGGTGCGGGCAGCGATTGCCAATGCCTTAGCTGAGCAAGCAGCTATTAACCAGCGTGATCAGCAAGCTTTGTTAGCTGAACAGGCAGCTGTTAACCAACGTGAACAGCATGCTTTGCTACAAAGAATCAATGAGTTGTCTGAGCAAGTGTCGGCAGCTCATGTTACACCTCCAGTAGAGCAGTCATATACTGCAATAGAAATAGAGAATGAGATCCGCTGTGACGAGCCTTTAGATGCAGTAAAATGCTTGCCCGAATTTACTGGGGTACAAGAATCATATGTCTCTTGGAGACAGGGCGCTGTTGCCGCCTATCGCATTTTCAAACCCTATAATGGCAGTTCGCGCCACTACCAGGCAGTCATCATTATTAGGAGTAAGATTAGAGGTGCCGCTGATTCACTGTTGTCTTCATTCGGAACAGTATTAAATTTCGACGCTATAATTAGTCGCCTCGACTTTACATATAGTGACAAACGACCAATTCATGTCATAGAGCAAGAATTAGGTACTCTCAGACAGGGAGGACTTTCGCTGCTTCAATACTATGATGAGGTAGAGAAGAAGCTCACATTGTTGACTAACAAAGTCAACATGTCATATGAGGCGGCCCTGGCAAAGGGTCTTTGCGAGAAATTCAGAAACGATGCGCTCCGAGTATTCATATCGGGCCTCAAGCGTAGTCTCAAAGATGTACTTTTTGCGGCAAAGCCTAAAGACTTGCCTTCGGCGTTGGCTCTCGCACAAGAGGTCACGTCTAATCATGAAAGGGTCGCGTTTGCAGCTAATTTTGCGAAAAGTCTAGAAGACAAAGAGCGCAAGCCATATGCGAAAACGCAGGGTCGCCAGCAGGAGAGACAAGCTCAGCAGATTGACTCACAACCAAGCGGTTCAAAAAATCCGCATTTTAATAAACAGAGCAAGCCACAAGCCCAGAGCGATCAGCGAAGCGGCAGACAACAAAATAATAACGGCACACAGGTGCCCATGAAGGTTGAGCCCTCCCTTTCAGGAATCTCGCATCCTACTCAGGCCCCAGCCTTCTCAAACAGGAAACAATCCGCGTCTGACCGCTCGGGGGGTCAGAGGGGACAGCAAAGGCTGAATCATGTCTCGCAAGATGCTGGACAAGGGACAGAAGCATATGCCAACGCTGCTGCAAGCGTAGAGGCGCAAGTTGATGACGATACTAGCGCTGGCTATGACTCTGATGCCCTCAATTTTTTAGGGGGAGGTCCCTGCTGCCCGTCATCAGACGAAGAGTAGCGGGGATCGATATGAGGTTCCTTATAGACACGGACGTCTAAGAATTTCATCCGACCACACAAGGGGTTAAGGGGCGTCCGCTCTGTAGAGTCCCCCTTCACTATCCATTCAATTCATGGAACAACTTAAATTACGCAAAAATGTTTTATTTCATTGTTTAATTTGAAGGCAACATTTTTCATTCTGCCGGACCTTTCAACGTTCGATGGAATAATAGGCCACGACCTGCTAAAGCAGGCGGAAGCGTCACTTTGCTTAGCCTCAGGGCGGCTCAACTGGGGTCTGTAAGAGGAACAAATTTCCTTCCATACCTGCTCTGATGTCAATCATACGAATGTAGATTGCTCGGACGCACCCCCTTCTGTAAAAAAAGATTTCCTCAAAATGCTAAAGGATAGAAATAGGGCTTTCGCAGACCCCAATGAATCCTTGCCTTACAACACATCCGTTGTAGCTACAATTAGGACGGTAGATGAGGAGCCAATATATGCCAAACTTTACCCATATCCAATGGGAACAGCTGATTTCGTAAACAAAGAAATTCAGAATCTGTTGAAAGATGGCATAATACAAAAGTCAGTCTCCCCTTATAATAACCCTATTTGGGTGGTAGATAAGAAGGGCACTGACGAAGCCGGCAATCGGAACATGCGTTTAGTTATGGACTTTCGCAAGCTCAACGAAAGAACCATACCCGATAAATACCCCATGCCAAATATCTCAATGATATTGGGAAGTTTGGGTAAAGCCAAATTTTTCTCGACGCTAGACCTCAAGTCTGGGTATCATCAAATCGTTCTCGCTGAACGCGATCGTGAGAAAACTGCTTTTGCAGTAAACGGGGGAAAGTACGAGTTTCGAAGACTCCCCTTCGGTCTAAGGAATGCTGCTAGCATCTTTCAAAGGACCATTGATGATATCTTGCGGGAGCAGATCGGCAAGTTCTGCTACGTATATGTTGATGACGTGATCGTTTTCTCAGAAAATGTAGAAATGCACGTCAAGCATGTGGACTGGGTTCTTAAAAGCCTACTCGAGGCAAACATGAGGGTCTCGATAGAAAAATCACGTTTTTTTAAGAAAAGCGTGAACTTTCTCGGATCATAGTCACCAGTAACGGTACTACAACGGATCCGGAGAAAGTGAAAGCCATACAAGACTTTCCAGAGCCTAAAACGGTGTTCGAAATCCGTTCTTTCTTGGGCCTTGCGAGCTACTATAGATGTTTCATTAACCCTCTAACGGGTAAGACCCTCTGTAGACGGTCGCTCGTTTTTTTAATATAAATAAAAAACTATAATATATTTCTTTTTGAGTATTTTTGTCATGTATTAAGAATTGAATTTCTGACGCTTAAAAATTATTTTGATTATTTTCCGATAAACAGTTTTTGTACAAAATTTAGCTAAACATTGAAATTGTGAAAAATAGCAGTTTTAATTATGTCAAAATAAGTTGCAATTTCAATCGCCAATAAAAATATAGCGATTAAAGTTATCGATTTGGGAATTGCACTGATAGTAGATATTATTATTTTCTTTTGTTTAATGTAAAAATAAATAAGAAAATGCAACTAGATGTTTTCTTAAAAAGCAAAAATCTGATGACCGTCAGTAGATGGTCTTGTCGGTTTGGGCGAAAAAAAATGTGGCCGTTCGCTTGCAACACTGTGAAATATCGCACGCCACTTTTGGCGATTATTCTTGGTATTTTTTGGTGGTAAAGCTTTTTGGAAATGGTAAACACTAAAATAACTGTGAAGTGACAAGTTATTACGCATTTAATGCATTTTGTGAACTTTTGCCAATATGCTAAGCCAAAAAAGTTTCTACAAAAAAAAGATCAACCTAGAAGCATTGTCGGACGAACAATTGCTCGAGCTGATCGATTCGGTGGAAACAGACGTCGAGTTCAGCAGTGATGAAAGTGAGGATGACACCGATTACGTTGTTGATAACATTGCACCGGATCATTCGGAAACAATTGATGAATATATTCAGCAAATTGTTGAAGCTGAAAGTACGGATGCATGCATTGAAGATTTAAGCTTCTCGTTTAATGTCTCATGCGTCGAGCAAGGGAGGATCGATGAAGCAGAAGTTCAATTCGAGCAAGCAGAAGTTTCACCTTCACCAATCGATGATGCAGTACCTTCTACATCAACTGCACGCTTCAAGCCATTGAAACGAGCGCGATCTCCTTTGCCAGTAGTTGAAGCAACTGGTCCTCATATTCAGCCTTCTTCGGGTGGCTTTATTGGAAATGGTAATACCTAAATTTTAGTGCTTTTTAAACAAACATTCATTGTGTTTATATTTGTATCCCTAGCTCTGAATGAAATCTCTGTTAAGTCAAGCTTGTTGTGGCGCAAACGGTCCATACAGTTGCATGTAAACGAAGTGGCTTTTCGAGGTGACTCATCACTACCAGAGGAAGTAAAGAAGCTCGAGACCCCATTGGAGTTCTTTAAATACTTTTTCACAGAAGACATTTTGAAGCTTATTTGTGAAGAGACAAACCGCTGTGCCTTGCAGGAAAATATAAATTCAAACTTCAAGACAACGGCTACTGAAATTCAGAATTACATTGGAATACTGATGTATATGTCAGTATATAATTTCCCAAATTTGGAGAGCTACTGGGGAAAGATTGCATTCGCTCCAATTCAAAACTGTATGCCACTGAAGCGATTTTTGACGATAAAAAAATATTTATCATTCCAAGATGAGTCGGAGCGAAAAAAGAAAGGGGAGCCAAGATATGATCCCTTATTTCGCATTCGGACTTTGACTAACAAGCTTAATGAAAGATTTGACTCAATTCCTAAGTCGGCGAGACTGTGTGTAGATGAACAAATGTGCAGCACTAAGACAAAGCATCATCTTCGACAATACATGCCTAATAAGCCGCATAAGTGGGGAGTCAAACTTTTTGTGCTTTGCGATTCGAATGGATTCGCTTACCGATTTGAAGTGTATAATGGCGCCGGAGATAATATTATATTGCCTGGAGTACCGGATCTTGGAGCCACATCCAACATTGTTGTTCGCTTATCCCAAACCATTCCCGACTTTGTTCATCATATTGTCTACTTTGACAACTTTTATACTTCGCTGGCACTATTAGTATATTTACGAGCAAGAGGAATTTATAGTTTGGGTACAGTAAGAGGTATGCACATATTCTATTGTTTTTATAAAATGAATTTTAATTTGACTTCTCTTGAATAGCCAATCGCATTTTGGCTTGCAAGCTGCCTACCGACGTTGAAGTGAGCAAGGAAGTTCGAGGATATTCCACCGAATATATGACGTCTATTCAAGGAGTAGATGTAACCACTGTTCTTTGGAAAGACAACAAGTGCGTTAGGCTGGCGTCTACCTATGTTGGAATCGAACCATTTCTCAGGGCCAACAGCAATGAGGAGAAAACCAAAGCATCTCGTTATGATAGAAAGCAGAAGCAATACATTGAAATAAGTTGCCCCCAAATTATAAAAGAATACAATGCACATATGGGAGGAGTCGATTTGATGGACGGCCTTATGGGCCGTTACCACATCAAGACTAAGAGCCGAAACATCATGATAAGGCTTTTCTATCATTTCGTTGATATGAGTGCTACAAATGCTTATATCCTATACAAGCGTTCCCTGGCAGAGAAAGCCTCTGACTCGAGAAATGTGATCGGCGAGCAGATTAAACTCGCAGAATTTCGCTCAAAAATAGCTGCAGGACTTGTTTCTATCAAGGAGAAGCGATCGGTAGGTCGTCAAAAACAGTCATGTGATGACTTCCAAAACTTACCGACCCAAGGAAAACGCGCTATTCATCCAGTTCCAGACATTAGATATGATGGTGAAAATCATTTTCCAATTTGGTTGGACAAAAAGGGGAAAAAACGGTGCAAGCACTGCAAAAAATCTGATACTCAAGTGATTTGCTCGAAATGCAAGCTGAATCTATGTGGGACAGCCACTCAAAATTGTTTTTGGGACTATCACCATATAAACTAATGCATCTTATAACATCTAACCCCAAATAAATAGCTTTAAATAAAGATATTGCATATATTGCATGCAACCATACCTGCAAATTTTTTTACGCTCAAACCGACAAGACCGTCTGAAGTCGGTCTTCAGTAATTTTCACCTGGTGGGCGCTCCGACTAACCAAAAATTATGAAACTTAAAACTTAAGCTTATTTTAGCTATATCTACTTATAAAATAAATATGAACTTGATTGAATGGCTATTTCGAGTTTGCCTGTTAGAGGGTTAAGGATTTTGCGGCAATAGCAAGACCTGTTTCGGACATCTTAAAAGGGGAAAATGGGTCAGTCAGTAGATACAGATCGCGGAACATTCCGGTGCAGTTCACCGAAGCGCAACAACGAGCGTTTTGTAAACTGCGTAGCATTTTGGCATCTGAAGATGTCATGCTTAGATATCCTGACTTCAAGAAGCCGTTCGATCTAACGACGGACGCTTCAGCTTATGGCATAGGTGCAGTACTCTCTCAAGAGGGTCGTCCAATTACAATGATCTCAAGGACATTGAAGGACAGAGAGGTCAATTATGCTACGAATGAAAGAGAGCTATTGGCTATCGTTTGGGCACTAGCTAAGCTTCGGCACTATTTGTATGGCATTAATGACATAAACATCTTTACTGACCATCAGCCTTTAACTTTCTCAGTATCGGAGTCCAACCCAAATGCGAAGATTAAAAGATGGAAAGCGCGCATTGAAGAGTCCAATGCGCGAATATTCTACAAGCCCGGTAAAGAGAACCTAGTTGCAGACGCCTTGTCTAGACAACAGCTTAACGCTTTGGATAGAAAAGAGCCCGACTCTTGCGCTGCAACGATTTACAGTGAGGCTTCCCTCACACATACTATAGAAACCACAGAGAAGCCGTTAAATTGCTTTCAGAACCAAATAGTTCTGGAGGAGGCACGCTTTTCAGGAAAACGCAGGTTCATCCTGTTTGAAAACAAAAGGCGTCACTTAATCAGTTTCGCCTGTAAAGATTCTCTTATGAGTGAGCTAGAAGATGTAACACTAGGCAACAGCCAAAAAATTACACGAACCAAACCCACTTTTTTGGATAGATTTGGGGCCAAAAACGACGAAAAACATTTTTTTTTTTTTTTCTACGGTGAAATTTTTATTTTTGAATTTTTTAAAAATCTGGCTTTTTTTTCGTACTTTTTTTCAGAGGTGCGCCGACTTATGTCATCATTACTCGAGAATGGCTAAACCGATTTTCAAAAGCTTTACTATTTACAAGGAAGTCATAAAATTCGACAGAAACATGCCTAGACAAAAAAAAATAATACATCGCCGTCTCTCCACAGATTTTGATAAGACATATCATAAACGACGCGTAATTAATGCAGCTATGCAAATAAAATTAAAGACAAAATGTAATAAATTTTTTTCGACTTTTCCTTGAATTTTAAAGTAAAAAAAGCTAAAAAAAAAAGCTTTAAAAAAATCATCATTTTCTTAATTCAAAAATTGATATCTCTTAAACTATAAGTTTAAATCCAAAACTTTGTATTAATGAATTATAGATATATTCATTGACTTTCAGAAATAGTAAAGCTTTTGAAAATCGGTTTAGTCATTCTCGAGTAATGATGACATAAGTCGGCGCACCTCTGAAAAAAAGTACGGAAAAAAGAGCCAAATTTCAAAAAATTCTGAAAAAAAAATCTCACCATAAAAAAAAAAAAAAAAAATGTTTTTCGTCATTTGGAGCCCCAAATCTATCCAAAAAAGTGGGTTTGGTTCGTGTAATAGACAAAAAGTTGAAAATTGTTGCCTAGTGTAATCATTCCAAAAGGCGTCAATGCCCTTCACTGTGATTTGCATACTCTCGCGATGATTCAGGATGAAGTAGTTCGAAGATTCCCTTCCACTAAATTTTGGCACTGCAAAAATCGTGTAGTTGACATATTCAGTGTGGGGGAAAGGAGAGAAATTCTCACCACCGAACATAATAGAGCCCACAGGTCGGCTCAGGAAAATGTGAAGCAAGCACTTTCTGAGTACTACTTCCCAAAAATGGCCAAACTGGCCAATGAGATTGTCCAAAATTGCAAGACATGCGCTAGGGCTAAATACGATAGACACATTAGAAAGCAAGAGCTCGGTGAAACACCAGTTCCTTCACAGGTAGGGGAGATGCTACACATGGACATCTTCTCTACTGACAAGAAATATTTCCTCACCTGTATTGACAAATTTTCCAAATTCGCTGTGGTTCAGCCCGTTGCCTCAAGAACTATTGAGGACCTGAAGCCAGCCTTACTCCAGCTCATGAACTTTTTTCCAAAGGCAAAATCGATATACTGTGACAACGAACCAGCGTTGAATTCACAAACAATTTCCACAATGCTGAGCAATAATTTTGGAGTTAGCATTTCAAACGCACCTCCCCTACACAGTGTTTCCAATGGGCAGGTAGAGCGATTCCACAGCACATTGCTGGAACTTGCCAGATGCTTGAAAAATGACAAAAAAATAAGCGACACAGTGGAAATAATTCTACTGGCAGCAACAGAATACAACAAGTCAATCCACTCCGTTATTAATAGGAGACCGGTTGACATTGTCCAAACGCGCTCAGATGAGACGCAAGAAGATATAGAAAACAGAATTAGAAGCGCCCAGATTGTGGTCAGAACCAGGGAAAATGCGTCGCGGCAGAATAGGGTCTTCGAAGTTGGCGAAAAAGTCTTAGTAAAATCCAACCGAAGACTTGGCAACAAGCTTACACCTTTGTGTGAAGAGCGAGCCGTGGAAGCGGACCTGGGGACCGCGGTCCTCATTAAAGGGAGGGTGGTCCACAAGGACAACCTAAAGTAAGCAAGGCAGTCCCTTTGTTTTCCTTTTTATTTTTTAGCCACTAGGCAGTCTAGCATAAGTTAGTAATATTCTTTTTCATTTATATTTTAGCCACTTGGCATAATTTATATTAAGGCTTTTGGTGGTGGGTTGCCCCATTTTGAACAAGAAAATAGCTAAAAAATATTCACTCCACAGGTTCGGATTCATACTCCCCTTCTTATTATCCTTGGCATCGGCGCACATTACTGATTATTCAAGTGCCAAATACATCCCTATTGTGGATGGCCGAATCTTAGTGTGGGAAGAATTTGCCTACGTAAAGCATACGGCAAATCTTTCGGAATATATGCGAATTGTGGAAGAGACGGTCAACTTAGTTGAGTCTAATGACATGTTTCAGCAATCGCATATGAGGAAATTATTGAGCGTGGACACAGCTCATCTCCAGGATCTCTTACAAGCCTTAGGCGCACATCATAGAGCGGCCAGGAGTTTAGATTTCCTAGGTTCCATGTTAAAGGTTGTGGCGGGCACGCCCGATGCTAGTGATTTAGAAAGGATCAGGTTTACAGAGTTACAGCTAATAAATTCAAATAACAAACAGATAGAAATAAACACTAGAATTCAAGACCAAATTAATAAACTAACTTCCACTGTCAATGAAATTCTCAAAGTAACTAAAAAGTCCCAAATAGATACCAGCCATTTGTATGAAACGTTGTTGGCAAGAAATAGAATGCTGATGATGGAATTGCAAAATTTAATGCTTGCTGTAACTTTGGCAAAGGCTAACATCGTTAGCCCAAACATTTTAGATCATTCAGATTTGAAGTCGATTTGGTTGGAAGAACCCACCAATACTCCCATAGGGGACCTTATGTCTGTCTCGTCTGTTAAAGTACTCCAATCCGTTAACATGCTTTTTATACCCGTTACTTATAAAATAAAAATGTGCGTAACAGGCAGAAGGAGGCATCTCCGACCACATAAAGTATATATATTCTTGATCAGCATCAACAGCCGAGTCGATATAGCCATGTGTGTCTGTCCGTCTGTCCGTCTGTGTGAGCGCCTAGATCTCAGAGACCATAAGAGATAGAGTAACCAAACTTTCACACGTAGATCAGAAATGCGTTGGAGCAGGTCAAGTTTGTTTCAAATTTTGGACCCGCCTCCTTCCACGCCCGTAATTCGCGAAAAACTGGTCATCCGTCTGTATAAACACAAGGATCTCAGACACTATAAGAGATAGAATAACCGAATTTGTCACACAGATTTCCATATACCTCACGCAGATCAAGTTTGTTTCAAATTTAAGCCACGCCCACCTCCGCCCCCGCAAATCGCAAAAAACCACCTCACCCACAATTGTTCATATAATACGTATTTTTTGGTAATAACCGATATCTGTTATTATTATCTATTATCCCACTGAATCGCAACAAGATCGGACAAGTAGAACAGCAGTTATTGCGTGTCTAAGTTGTTAAATCAACAGGTTCCCCCTAGAGTATGCAATAGTTTTTGTATTGTTAAACCTTATTAGAATGCTTCAAATTCTCAAGTAATTCTGGCAACGCAAATATGACATTATGATTGAATCGCTAATGTATTGAAATAAGTAACGGGTATCCTATGGTCGGGATCTCGACTATAGCCTTTCCCACTTGTTTTTATTATTAAGTTCCCAGTAATCAAGTTTGCTTGCAAGAAAATCACCTTATTTCCCGTCATCCACAAGAACTTTATACTACAATTAAAAGACAACGTCATAGCTGAATGCAATGGAGCGACTCACACCCTTGCGAGTTGCAGCAATTCACCTGGAGCCACATTTTGTCGTATTGCATCAAGGAGCTCATGCGCCAGAGAACTTCACGCAGGGGACACTGCACACTGCGAGATCCAACCGAGCAACCTAGACGCAATTACTCAGGTGGACGACGGGATCTTAATCATAAACGACAGGTCGGCAAAAGTACAGGTTGACAATGGCACCGAAGTCTGGATACACGGAACGCAGCTCATCACCTTCAGCGACCGGGCCACGATCAATGGAACTCTATTCCTTAATCACTACAACACACAAAATAGAGTTCCCGGACCTGCCAACACTCCACAATTGAACATCACCGCCAGTCAAGATGTTCTCAGCCTCCCGTACCTACATCGCCTGAATGTACGTAATTTGGAGGAGATTCAAAAGTTTAAGGAATCAGCCGGAACTGACCATGCGTACCGTGTGGCTTTTATTGTGATAGCCATATGTTGTGCGCTCATCTGTATTGGCCTCGCCTAACGACGAATCACCGTGGCAAAGAGATCTGCGACGCAGCTAAGAGAGGTGATCGCCGGGATAGGGTCGCCCGAGGACGGCCTTAAACTTGAGGGGGATTCTACGTTCTACGGATTGTTGACCGTAACCCGATGCCGGTCAAAATTGCTGAATAAGCTTTTGGCCGGATGTCGTTGCATAGCAGGCAAGCACTACATATTTGAGTGGCCGCTATGAGACGATTGCGAAACCATAAGTTGCGCTTTCGAGTAAACTTAAGAACAAAAATTGTATCAGTTCAGAATTAAACTTCAAATAAAAAGCATCGTGCTCCGACTCGACGTCGTTAAAAAATATAGAACTTCTTTCTTTTAATTAGAAAAAGACTAATTGGCGCCCAACTAGTGGTAATTACACCGGTTACCCGCGGATTTGCAAATTAAATTATTTGCAAAGTGAACTTAACTAAGCACACATAAACAAGTGCCCACGAAATTGCAATTATTACATTTGCAAAGTGCAGTGAACATAACTAAGCGCACGTAAACAAGTGCCCACGTTATTGCAATTATTACATTTGCAAAGTGCAGTGAACATAACTAAGCGCACGTAAACAAGTGCCCACATTATTGCAAATCAATACATTTGCAAAGTGCAGTGAACATTATTAAACACACACAACCAAGTACAGTGTGTATGAACAAATCGCTCAAATTCAGCAGTGAATTGACCTCGTCTTTTACTACAATTGACAGAGGTGCGCTCAAGCGCAATATTAATTATTTAACACCGAAGCCGCTGGAGCTCTTCGGGCAGCGGTGTGTCGCCAGTTTAACGCGCAAGTTATCTGGACAGCGCTGAAGATTCAAATACCTTGACTGCAGCGCGGGAATATAATAATAAGTTAAAAAAAAATAACTTGACTAGGATTTCCATTAAAAAAAAAAACATGTAAGTGGGAACTTTTATATTAAATCTATTTTAAATCTGAATTAAAATTATTTGAGCATTATTTTTTGCAAAGACGTTCATAGCTTTACCAATCACAATAAATATAATTATTGACAAACATTGCATTGAGAATTTAATTGACTCCATGAACAAATTTGAAGTTGTGTAAATATAAATTAAAAACTAATTACCAGAGCGCGCAATCCGCTCAGCTTATGAAATTTGAGACATATTTGTTGTTGGTCTTGCGCTCGGTCGCCGACACTTGAATTCAATTGTTTTTGTTTTGTTTTGATTTTTCGTTTTGTGTGTGGGCCCATGAGCTCGCCGTTTTCACTCTATAGAACCCCTTTGCATCGTTCTAGTGATTCAGATTCAGACTCTGATAGTAACATTAGAGTTCTTAGGAACAGAGTCATCAAAAATAAACGTGCCCTTGTAGCTTCTTCACCAAAAATGGACCCAGATCAGCTTAATGCAGTGGTGCGGGCAGCGATTGCCAATGCCTTAGCTGAGCAAGCAGCTATTAACCAGCGTGATCAGCAAGCTTTGTTAGCTGAACAGGCAGCTGTTAACCAACGTGAACAGCATGCTTTGCTACAAAGAATCAATGAGTTGTCTGAGCAAGTGTCGGCAGCTCATGTTACACCTCCAGTAGAGCAGTCATATACTGCAATAGAAATAGAGAATGAGATCCGCTGTGACGAGCCTTTAGATGCAGTAAAATGCTTGCCCGAATTTACTGGGGTACAAGAATCATATGTCTCTTGGAGACAGGGCGCTGTTGCCGCCTATCGCATTTTCAAACCCTATAATGGCAGTTCGCGCCACTACCAGGCAGTCATCATTATTAGGAGTAAGATTAGAGGTGCCGCTGATTCACTGTTGTCTTCATTCGGAACAGTATTAAATTTCGACGCTATAATTAGTCGCCTCGACTTTACATATAGTGACAAACGACCAATTCATGTCATAGAGCAAGAATTAGGTACTCTCAGACAGGGAGGACTTTCGCTGCTTCAATACTATGATGAGGTAGAGAAGAAGCTCACATTGTTGACTAACAAAGTCAACATGTCATATGAGGCGGCCCTGGCAAAGGGTCTTTGCGAGAAATTCAGAAACGATGCGCTCCGAGTATTCATATCGGGCCTCAAGCGTAGTCTCAAAGATGTACTTTTTGCGGCAAAGCCTAAAGACTTGCCTTCGGCGTTGGCTCTCGCACAAGAGGTCACGTCTAATCATGAAAGGGTCGCGTTTGCAGCTAATTTTGCGAAAAGTCTAGAAGACAAAGAGCGCAAGCCATATGCGAAAACGCAGGGTCGCCAGCAGGAGAGACAAGCTCAGCAGATTGACTCACAACCAAGCGGTTCAAAAAATCCGCATTTTAATAAACAGAGCAAGCCACAAGCCCAGAGCGATCAGCGAAGCGGCAGACAACAAAATAATAACGGCACACAGGTGCCCATGAAGGTTGAGCCCTCCCTTTCAGGAATCTCGCATCCTACTCAGGCCCCAGCCTTCTCAAACAGGAAACAATCCGCGTCTGACCGCTCGGGGGGTCAGAGGGGACAGCAAAGGCTGAATCATGTCTCGCAAGATGCTGGACAAGGGACAGAAGCATATGCCAACGCTGCTGCAAGCGTAGAGGCGCAAGTTGATGACGATACTAGCGCTGGCTATGACTCTGATGCCCTCAATTTTTTAGGGGGAGGTCCCTGCTGCCCGTCATCAGACGAAGAGTAGCGGGGATCGATATGAGGTTCCTTATAGACACGGACGTCTAAGAATTTCATCCGACCACACAAGGGGTTAAGGGGCGTCCGCTCTGTAGAGTCCCCCTTCACTATCCATTCAATTCATGGAACAACTTAAATTACGCAAAAATGTTTTATTTCATTGTTTAATTTGAAGGCAACATTTTTCATTCTGCCGGACCTTTCAACGTTCGATGGAATAATAGGCCACGACCTGCTAAAGCAGGCGGAAGCGTCACTTTGCTTAGCCTCAGGGCGGCTCAACTGGGGTCTGTAAGAGGAACAAATTTCCTTCCATACCTGCTCTGATGTCAATCATACGAATGTAGATTGCTCGGACGCACCCCCTTCTGTAAAAAAAGATTTCCTCAAAATGCTAAAGGATAGAAATAGGGCTTTCGCAGACCCCAATGAATCCTTGCCTTACAACACATCCGTTGTAGCTACAATTAGGACGGTAGATGAGGAGCCAATATATGCCAAACTTTACCCATATCCAATGGGAACAGCTGATTTCGTAAACAAAGAAATTCAGAATCTGTTGAAAGATGGCATAATACAAAAGTCAGTCTCCCCTTATAATAACCCTATTTGGGTGGTAGATAAGAAGGGCACTGACGAAGCCGGCAATCGGAACATGCGTTTAGTTATGGACTTTCGCAAGCTCAACGAAAGAACCATACCCGATAAATACCCCATGCCAAATATCTCAATGATATTGGGAAGTTTGGGTAAAGCCAAATTTTTCTCGACGCTAGACCTCAAGTCTGGGTATCATCAAATCGTTCTCGCTGAACGCGATCGTGAGAAAACTGCTTTTGCAGTAAACGGGGGAAAGTACGAGTTTCGAAGACTCCCCTTCGGTCTAAGGAATGCTGCTAGCATCTTTCAAAGGACCATTGATGATATCTTGCGGGAGCAGATCGGCAAGTTCTGCTACGTATATGTTGATGACGTGATCGTTTTCTCAGAAAATGAAGAAATGCACGTCAAGCATGTGGACTGGGTTCTTAAAAGCCTACTCGAGGCAAACATGAGGGTCTCGATAGAAAAATCACGTTTTTTTAAGAAAAGCGTGAACTTTCTCGGATCATAGTCACCAGTAACGGTACTACAACGGATCCGGAGAAAGTGAAAGCCATACAAGACTTTCCAGAGCCTAAAACGGTGTTCGAAGTCCGTTCTTTCTTGGGCCTTGCGAGCTACTATAGATGTTTCATTAAGGATTTTGCGGCAATAGCAAGACCTGTTTCGGACATCTTAAAAGGGGAAAATGGGTCAGTCAGTAGATACAGATCGCGGAACATTCCGGTGCAGTTCACCGAAGCGCAACAACGAGCGTTTTGTAAACTGCGTAGCATTTTGGCATCTGAAGATGTCATGCTTAGATATCCTGACTTCAAGAAGCCGTTCGATCTAACGACGGACGCTTCAGCTTATGGCATAGGTGCAGTACTCTCTCAAGAGGGTCGTCCAATTACAATGATCTCAAGGACATTGAAGGACAGAGAGGTCAATTATGCTACGAATGAAAGAGAGCTATTGGCTATCGTTTGGGCACTAGCTAAGCTTCGGCACTATTTGTATGGCATTAATGACATAAACATCTTTACTGACCATCAGCCTTTAACTTTCTCAGTATCGGAGTCCAACCCAAATGCGAAGATTAAAAGATGGAAAGCGCGCATTGAAGAGTCCAATGCGCGAATATTCTACAAGCCCGGTAAAGAGAACCTAGTTGCAGACGCCTTGTCTAGACAACAGCTTAATGCTTTGGATAGAAAAGAGCCCGACTCTTGCGCTGCAACGATTTACAGTGAGGCTTCCCTCACACATACTATAGAAACCACAGAGAAGCCGTTAAATTGCTTTCAGAACCAAATAGTTCTGGAGGAGGCACGCTTTTCAGGAAAACGCAGGTTCATCCTGTTTGAAAACAAAAGGCGTCACTTAATCAGTTTCGCCTGTAAAGATTCTCTTATGAGTGAGCTAGAAGATGTAACACTAGGCAACAGCCAAAAAATTACACGAACCAAACCCACTTTTTTGGATAGATTTGGGGCCAAAAACGACGAAAAACATTTTTTTTTTTTTTCTATGGTGAAATTTTTTTTTTTGAATTTTTTAAAAATCTCGCTTTTTTTTCGTACTTTTTTTCAGAGGTGCGCCGACTTATGTCATCATTACTCGAGAATGGCTAAACCGATTTTCAAAAGCTTTACTATTTACAAGGAAGTCATAAAATTCGACAGAAACATGCCTAGACAAAAAAAAATAATACATCGCCGTCTCTCCACAGATTTTGATAAGACATATCATAAACGACGCGTAATTAATGCAGCTATGCAAATAAAATTAAAGACAAAATGTAATAAATTTTTTTCGACTTTTCCTTGAATTTTAAAGTAAAAAAAGCTAAAAAAAAAAAGCTTTAAATAAATCATCATTTTCTTAATTCAAAAATTGATATCTCTTAAACTATAAGTTTAAATCCAAAACTTTGTATTAATGAATTATAGATATGTTCATTGACTTTCAGAAATAGTAAAGCTTTTGAAAATCGGTTTAGTCATTCTCGAGTAATGATGACATAAGTCGGCGCACCTCTGAAAAAAAGTACGGAAAAAAGAGCCAAATTTCAAAAAATTCTGAAAAAAAAATCTCACTGCAAAAATCGTGTAGTTGACATATTCAGTGTGGGGGAAAGGAGAGAAATTCTCACCACCGAACATAATAGAGCCCACAGGTCGGCTCAGGAAAATGTGAAGCAAGCACTTTCTGAGTACTACTTCCCAAAAATGGCCAAACTTGCCAATGAGATTGTCCAAAATTGCAAGACATGCGCTAGGGCTAAATACGATAGACACATTAGAAAGCAAGAGCTCGGTGAAACACCAGTTCCTTCACAGGTAGGGGAGATGCTACACATGGACATCTTCTCTACTGACAAGAAATATTTCCTCACCTGTATTGACAAATTTTCCAAATTCGCTGTGGTTCAGCCCGTTGCCTCAAGAACTATTGAGGACCTGAAGCCAGCCTTACTCCAGCTCATGAACCTTTTTCCAAAGGCAAAATCGATATACTGTGACAACGAACCAGCGTTGAATTCACAAACAATTTCCACAATGCTGAGCAATAATTTTGGAGTTAGCATTTCAAACGCACCTCCCCTACACAGTGTTTCCAATGGGCAGGTAGAGCGATTCCACAGCACATTGCTGGAACTTGCCAGATGCTTGAAAATTGACAAAAAAATAAGCGACACAGTGGAAATAATTCTACTGGCAGCAACAGAATACAACAAGTCAATCCACTCCGTTATTAATAGGAGACCGGTTGACATTGTCCAAACGCGCTCAGATGAGACGCAAGAAGATATAGAAAACAGAATTAGAAGCGCCCAGATTGTGGTCAGAACCAGGGAAAATGCGTCGCGGCAGAATAGGGTCTTCGAAGTTGGCGAAAAAGTCTTAGTAAAATCCAACCGAAGACTTGGCAACAAGCTTACACCTTTGTGTGAAGAGCGAGCCGTGGAAGCGGACCTGGGGACCGCGGTCCTCATTAAAGGGAGGGTGGTCCACAAGGACAACCTAAAGTAAGCAAGGCAGTCCCTTTGTTTTCCTTTTTATTTTTTAGCCACTAGGCAGTCTAGCATAAGCTAGTAATATTCTTTTTCATTTATATTTTAGCCACTTGGCATAATTTATATTAAGGCTTTTGGTGGTGGGTTGCCCCATTTTGAACAAGAAAATAGCTAAAAAATATTCACTCCACAGGTTCGGATTCATACTCCCCTTCTTATTATCCTTGGCATCGGCGCACATTACTGATTATTCAAGTGCCAAATACATCCCTATTGTGGATGGCCGAATCTTAGTGTGGGAAGAATTTGCCTACGTAAAGCATACGGCAAATCTTTCGGAATATATGCGAATTGTGGAAGAGACGGTCAACTTAGTTGAGTCTAATGACATGTTTCCGCAATCGCATATGAGGAAATTATTGAGCGTCGACACAGCTCATCTCCAGGATCTCTTAGAAGCCTTAGGCGCACATCATAGAGCGGCCAGGAGTTTAGATTTCCTAGGTTCCATGTTAAAGGTTGTGGCGGGCACGCCCGATGCTAGTGATTTAGAAAGGATCAGGTTTACAGAGTTACAGCTAATAAATTCAAATAACAAACAGATAGAAATAAACACTAGAATTCAAGACCAAATTCATAAACTAACTTCCACTGTCAATGAAATTCTCAAAGTAACTAAAAAGTCCCAAATAGATACCAGCCATTTGTATGAAACGTTGTTGGCAAGAAATAGAATGCTGATGATGGAATTGCAAAATTTAATGCTTGCTGTAACTTTGGCAAAGGCTAACATCGTTAGCCCAAACATTTTAGATCATTCAGATTTGAAGTCGATTTGGTTGGAAGAACCCACCAATACTCCCATAGGGGACCTTATGTCTGTCTCGTCTGTTAAAGTACTCCAATCCGTTAACATGCTTTTTATACCCGTTACTTATAAAAAATAAGTATAAGGGTATATTGTGTTCGTTGGAATGTGCGTAACAGGCAGAAGGAGGCATCTCCGACCACATAAAGTATATATATTCTTGATCAGCATCAACAGCCGAGTCGATATAGCCATGTGTGTCTGTCCGTCTGTCCGTCTGTGTGAGCGCCTAGATCTCAGAGACCATAAGAGATAGAGTAACCAAACTTTCACACGTAGATCAGAAATGCGTTGGAGCAGGTCAAGTTTGTTTCAAATTTTGGACCCGCCTCCTTCCACGCCCGTAATTCGCGAAAAACTGGTCATCCGTCTGTATAAACACAAGGATCTCAGACACTATAAGAGATAGAATAACCAAATTTGTCACACAGATTTCCATATACCTCACGCAGATCAAGTTTGTTTCAAATTTAAGCCACGCCCACCTCCGCCCCCGCAAATCGCAAAAAACCACCTCACCCACAATTGTTCATATAATACGTATTTTTTGGTAATAACCGATATCTGTTATTATTATCTATTATCCCACTGAATCGCAACAAGATCGGACAAGTAGAACAGCAGTTATTGCGTGTCTAAGTTGTTAAATCAACAGGTTCCCCCTAGAGTATGCAATAGTTTTTGTATTGTTAAACCTTATTAGAATGCTTCAAATTCTCAAGTAATTCTGGCAACGCAAATATGACATTATGATTGAATCGCTAATGTATTGAAATAAGTAACGGGTATCCTATGGTCGGGATCTCGACTATAGCCTTTCCCACTTGTTTTTATTATTAAGTTCCCAGTAATCAAGTTTGCTTGCAAGAAAATCACCTTATTTCCCGTCATCCACAAGAACTTTATACTACAATTAAAAGACAACGTCATAGCTGAATGCAATGGAGCGACTCACACCCTTGCGAGTTGCAGCAATTCACCTGGAGCCACATTTTGTCGTATTGCATCAAGGAGCTCATGCGCCAGAGAACTTCACGCAGGGGACACTGCACACTGCGAGATCCAACCGAGCAACCTAGACGCAATTACTCAGGTGGACGACGGGATCTTAATCATAAACGACAGGTCGGCAAAAGTACAGGTTGACAATGGCACCGAAGTCTGGATACACGGAACGCAGCTCATCACCTTCAGCGACCGGGCCACGATCAATGGAACTCTATTCCTTAATCACTACAACACACAAAATAGAGTTCCCGGACCTGCCAACACTCCACAATTGAACATCACCGCCAGTCAAGATGTTCTCAGCCTCCCGTACCTACATCGCCTGAATGTACGTAATTTGGAGGAGATTCAAAAGTTTAAGGAATCAGCCGGAACTGACCATGCGTACCGTGTGGCTTTTATTGTGATAGCCATATGTTGTGCGCTCATCTGTATTGGCCTCGCCTATCGACGAATCACCGTGGCAAAGAGATCTGCGACGCAGCTAAGAGAGGTGATCGCCGGGATAGGGTCGCCCGAGGACGGCCTTAAACTTGAGGGGGATTCTACGTTCTACGGATTGTTGACCGTAACCCGATGCCGGTCAAAATTGCTGAATAAGCTTTTGGCCGGATGTCGTTGCATAGCAGGCAAGCACTACATATTTGAGTGGCCGCTATGAGACGATTGCGAAACCATAAGTTTCGCTTTCGAGTAAACTTAAGAACAAAAATTGTATCAGTTCAGAATTAAGCTTCAAATAAAAAGCATCGTGCTACGACTCGACGTCGTTAAAAAATATATAACTTCTTTCTTTTAATTAAAAAAAGACTAATTTATACGTGGATATAAATTGATTCTTTTGCTGAAAATGAGTAGTTACTAAAAAGAAAGCACCACGAAGGGTGCGAAAAGCGACTAGCAATATATACAGATAATTTGGAAAATTTGCTACGACTGTCCGATCAGATCGAGTTATATACCGATCGAAAGGTTTAGACCTAACTTACAAAATGGCGTACTAAAACTTTTGCTAACACACCTGGTTCATGGATAAGGGGGTGTAAGTGGGAGGGAAAAAATGTTTATAATTGCAGCTAATCGGGTCGTTGGGGCTTTTGTTAAAATATTTTCTTTTATAAAAATTCTGATCAAAAATACGCTTCGATTGATACCCTGATCACCCAAATTCGATAACTGGTACAAAAAATCAAATTTGAAATTCTTAGTGGACTTCTCAAAATGAGATGAAAAGTCAGTTTGTTTGTCGGTTTGCTTGAACGCGCTAAAAAAGCGAAAATGTAATGATAAGTATTCATTTCTTTTCGAAAATCTAGAAATGTTTGTTCTACGATTTTATGATTTTCCCGCTAGTTTAGCGGGAAAACGCTATTTCCCGCTAAAATTGAACTCCAATATTTTGCAAACCATAGAAGCTACAGATACGTGCTATATATCATTGAAAAGGTGGGCTTGAGGGCTTTTTGGCGTACCTTCAAACTTTTTTTTTTTTTTTCTAAAGTACTCAGGTAACATTTTACAGGTGAAATATGTTTTATTAACGATTTTTATTAAATTTGAGTATGCTGTGGTACGTAAAATTTAGCGTTTTTTGGTATATGACACATAAAATTTGGTTGATAAGTTTGGAAGATATTACCTGTTAACTGAAAATATACATTTTTCTATCGGTCGAAAATCACGTTTTAGTTTGAAAATCACGTTTTAGTACTTGAAACTTTTTGATTTTATGAGATATCTCAACAAAACTGATACAATACGCATTTTACATAGTTTTATATATCCTGACCAAAGTTGGTTGAAATCGAACCACTATATCATATAGCTGTCATAGGACCGATCGGGTCAAAATTAGGTTTTAGTATGAGACATTTTAACCAAATTGATAGAATATGCATTTAACTTAGTTTTATACATCCTGACCGAAATTGGTTCATATCGGACCACTATATCATATAGCTGTCATAGGGCCGATCGGTTCAAAATTAGGTTTTAGTATGAAAAATTTTTTTGTTTTATGAAATATTTTAATCAATTTGATAGAATTTGCATTTAAGTTAGCCCGAAGTTGGTAATCTGTAATCAAACAGCTATATCATATAGCTAACGTTAGACCGATCGGGCGAAGCTCAAGTCTTAGTATGAAAATTAGACAGTAGTAACGCGAGCGAAACAAACAGGGGCGGAGTCTCTGAGTTATATATTTTACTATCTTCCTTCATTAATGATAAGGTTACAATGTCAAAAGCAAAAGCCATTGCAAAAAGTTCTGATATCCCACAAAAAAAACCTCTACACCAGGTAAAAGTCTAGTGACGAAAGCAATTTTAGCCCCAAAATTTCTGTTTATATATAAACATAAACTTATAAATTCGTGCGGCCTTAGAATCAATAAAATTCCCAGCCGCAAAATGTTTATAAATAAACATAAAATTTATCTTGCGAGCCTCAGAATATTAAAAAATGAGTAGAATATTCGTTGCATGTAATCATATAACGCATGAGCTAAATATAGAAAAGGGTCAACCACTAAAGTAAAAGTATATGTGAGCCCTACGCCAACACTTACGATAGTCCTTATCTATAACTCAAGTAGGTACCAAACTGTACAAAAACTCAAGATTACCATTTGGAGTAATTCTTTGTAAAAATAAACCCAAATATTCTCACTCAAAAACTGAGGATAACATTGCACTAGAATAAGAAACATTGTTTATCATTAAGATAAAAAAGAACAACCATAGTATTGTTAGGGTTGTCACAAAAAGAAGATGATTCTCATATCGGCTATATAAGCAGATGTGAGCCAATAAAGAAGTTAGTCTTGAACTGAACCCGACCCACGGTAATTCTTTCATACTCATTGCTAGCTCTTGAACCCAACCAACGGTAATTCTTGCCTAGCTCTATCAGGGATTTTAGGAGAGGCCTCGATCGAGTATTTATCAATACTTGTTCATTTGGTCCATAGAGCGATTGCATACGTACTCGTATCAACCTCGACAAATAATACGCAGGCGTAGGACTTCGGGCCTCCCGTGATTGTTATTTAAGACAGGGAAACAGCAAAAATTTCCAACATTTTACGAAGTCCGTGCAGCTTGTAGCGCCGGCAAATTTAACAAAGTCCGAGTAGCTTGTAGCGCCGGCAAATTTAACGAAGTCCGAGTAGCTTGTAGCGCCGGCAAAAAATTCAAAGTCCGAGTAGCTTGTAGCGCCGGCAAAAATAACAAAGTCCGAGTAGCTCGTAGCGCCGGCAAAATATTGCACCCAGATACTTACAACATCTGGGCAACGCAGAAGGAAGACGCAGAAAAACTCAGATATTTACGACATCTGGGCAACGCAGAAGGAAGTAGCAGAAAGAACATCAAAAATAAATATAGCTTCTTGATAGTAAAATTTTTAAAAAAAAAATTGTTTGTTAAAAAACCAAAATTAAACATATAAATATAATTTTTTCTCACGCTAAAATTTCTTCTTTGTTTCGAATATTTGTCTTTGGTTCAATGGAGCAGAAGTTGTCTAAGCTACAAAATATTGAATTTTTAAAGGCAGCAGCAGAACCAGGTGCTGGCCCTAAACCATTAACAATTGAACAATATAAGCAAAGACAAATAAAAAAAGAACCCCACTTCCTCAAGAAAAGAAAATTCGAAAAAGGGGATCGGGAAAAAAGAAACAAAGAAGAAAGCAGAGAAAATAACTTTATAGATTAATAACAATATCTACAGGAGAGCTTCAACAAAAATTTATAAGCGAACTGAAGCAATTCAATACCCTAGCAAAAGTAAACAATAAGAATAAGAACAAAATAAATGTTAATAATAAGAAAATAAAATAAAAATGTGTGTACAAAGAAGCTTGCCCTTTTTGAGCACAGTGCACAATGCCATATTTCGTGTTTTTTTTTAAAATAATTTTTATTTTTATTTAAAATTCTTTTAATAAACTGATTTTTAGTACAACTGAAAAGTATTTTATATGCCATATTCAAATTTAAAGTATTTTGTATCACAGAAAAAAACCTCTACACGAAGTGAGAGTCTAGTGACGAAAGCATATTCTAGTCCCAAAATTTCTGATATCCAATTTCCAGACGAACATATTTAAGTTTAATATAATATTTAAAATAATATATATATAAATCTGGACTATCTTTATGCAACCATTAGGAAATGTCTTCTTTTCTTTTTAAATATTTTCTAGGTTTTTTTTAATGTTATTTTAGATATTTTTAATATTTTTTTTAATTTGCTGATTAAATTCAACGGCTTTGGAGTTACGAGTACTGGGATTCTAAAAGTCGATCAGATTTCATTTATTATTTGAATATATTAATTATTTGCATATTAATATTTATTTGATTTATGCTGATTTTGTATTTAACAAATACTGGGCATCTAACAGTCGAGCAGTTCGCTAGTCTACTGCTTACTTGTTACTTGCTGCTTTTGCAAACACAGTGCGATCAGTGTTCATGTTTGCCTTTGCTGTCGCATGTTGCACACACACTTGCAACACACACACACACTTGCCTCGTTTGGCAGATCTGCTCGACTCATTGACGCTCAGCTCGTGGGCTCCAATGGAAATTACAAACGAATACGTCATTCAAGGCAGGCGTTTGCCACACAGCCACATCCATATAGACTGTGGCATGCAACACAGCAACAGCAACAGCAACAACTTGCATCCTCCAAGTTACCAGTACCCGTAATTAGTTGGAATTGTAATTCATGGCTCGATTAGATAAAGATCTGCTGCCAATTAGCAACGCACTAGTTCCCTGCAAAATATTAGAATATTATATTAGATGACAAAACTGATGACTCTATTTGACTTTGCACTTTGGAAAGTTAATTCCCTGTGACACCCTGTGACACCTTCGAATACCAGGTACCTCCTGTTACCTCCTGGTCAGCAGCTGTGTGGCATTTGCCAGTTGAGCATTGATTTGACCTCTTGCCAATCTTGGCCAATTAGATTCTATCAACTGCTCCACAATTCTGGCCAAATTGGCCCGCAACTTGATTTCAATAAAACTCCATTTAATTCGACATTTGTGGCCACAAAAAAACAAAAGCAACAAGAACAAACAAATAATTGTGAAAAGGAAAAACTTAAACATATCGCAGATTTAATACACTGACAAAATTTTTTTTTTTAAATATAAGAAAAAACTCTAGTTAGTTTTAAAAATAATTCTTTAAACAAACTGAAAACATATATTTTTAATGGATCTTTCTTAGACCACTATATAATATAATAATTTAAGTAAAATTTTTTAAGGAAGTTTAATAAGTTATATAGAATCTCACTTAAGAATTTTTAAGAAAATTAAAACAAATTCTTTTAATACAAAAAAACAGATTTGCATCGTTTTATTAATATTGCAAATATGTATTGCCTTACTATAAATAAAATCAGACAAGATTGATGCTATTATTAAAAGAACTTTTATATAAAAACTAATGATATATTATTATTAAGATTTTTATAAGTTTGGATTAATCAATTAATCAAAGATAAGAAATCTTATAATATTTATATGCAAAGTTAAAAAAATTAAACTAATTTTTTAAAGATCATTCGTAATAAAGATATGATTTTAATAAAAGTTAAGCTTTAACAAATATGTCAAAAGTTTGATCTAGATATTTTAGGTAAAACAAAAAGTTATTTACATAAAAACTGAAATTCCGCTTAATCGATTTTATATAATCTATAAGTTATAGTGTTTTGATTCGAGTGATTTTGACATATGTACTAGCTAGCATTATAAGAAGCAACTGTACCAATTTTCAGCGAAATTCCTATGCAGAGAGTCGAGTTCCTATAGAACAGACTGACAAATATGGCTAAATAGTCCATGCTGAACATAAAGTTTAAGTTTAAAATGCAGTTCTCTAACAGATGTTACATATTTTCAAACAAATGTTGTATATCCACTTGGTAAGGGTATTCAAGTGAAACAGTTGCCGATTATTTGCAACTTGCAACGCTCTTGGCCGCCGGCTGGCCACGTTGCAACGTTTGAACTCGACGCTCCTCGTGCGGGTGCTGGCCAATCTCAGGGAGGGTAAGGCAGGGGAAAAGGGGGAAGGGCAGGGAGAGAGGTTCCATATAAATCTCTCGTTGTAATTGCCGCGATAAGAGCGACGGCGGCCTCTTTACAAAAAAGCAGCTAACCAAAATGTATGTACTTACCAATATATTTTGGGTCAAAACTACATAAATATCGTGTGAAATGCATTTGGGGGCGATGTATATATAAGCGGTAACAACAGCCAACAACAATGGCACCAATTTAAATCAAACAGCGTTGATCGCTTGGCATTGTTGTTAGGCAAACTACCGTTAAACTCACTTTCTCAGCGGGCGGTGTACTATCAAAAAGTGTAGAGAGCGTTGGGGTGGGGGGGGGGTGGGGGGTTGTGAAATTACTCATACGCAGCATTGACCCCGAGAACTTGCAGCCACCGTCTTGCAGTTGATTCGAAACCTTTCCCACTGTGACGGAGTACACTGAGAAAAACACATGAGAGATTTCGGAATAAAATTTCAATGCCAAAGAGTGGAAGCAAATTTAACATAATTAAAAAGAAATTTTGTAATAGTCAATAGAAAATTAATTTCTAAAGCTTTTCCAAGTAATTTAAAAAATATATAGTTTTCTAGCTAAAAGGTTCTTCCAAAAATATTTAAATCACCACTTTCCAAATACAAACTTAAAAAAATTTGATAAAATCAAGAATTTCATGTGTTTTTACTGCTTAACATATCTAAAAATAATCAAATACAATTTCTGGATTTTTTTTTCTATTATTTTTAACGGATATAGAAATGGAAGAAAAAAACTGCAGTATAAAAGAAAATTTTATTTTTAAGCTAAACGGTTGCTGAATTATTAATTTAATCAGCTCTGCCTGAATACTAACTAAAGAAACTATGATATTAAAAAATTATTTTATTTTATTATATCGAAGCTACAAAAGTAGCAAATTTTCAACGGATATACATAATAATAGACGAAAAACTTAACCAATTAAAATCTCCAGTATAAAATAAAAGGTAACTTATAAGCTAAAATGTTCTATAATATATATTTGAAAAGAAAAATATTCAAATGTCAGGAATTTTAAACCTTATCAAACAGATATTATGACAGTCAACAAATTTAGCTTACTAATATGCGAAAAACAGGAAAATTAATTTAAACTTACACTATACAAAATTGAAAGGTCGCCAACCAACAAATAAACTATATTATTAAATGGATTCTTACATTTGCTATTTAGTAGGAAACTAAATTTTTTTTTTTGAAAGGTTTTTGAAAAGATATTTAATAAATTTGTCAAAATCGGGAATTAATTAATTGTTCTTAATATTTTTTTTTTATTATAAGTTTTCATATATATTTTATTTTGTAATATAAATCCTAATTAAATCAGGAATTGTAAATTATTTTTTTAATTTTAATTATAAATATTTTGTATATTTTTCTATAGTATCTTAAATGTGTAATATTTTAGTACTAAAGTTTATTAGAATTTTGTTCAGTGTAAACTAGGTGTAAGAGGAGATTGAAAAGGCGGTGTGTGGAGGTACAGTGGACAGTGGACAGAGGAAAGAGCTGACACTCGACCTCGAACAGTTTGACGCGAAGGTGGCCAGATGTGGCAAGCAACTGACTCGACTATTGCCGCTTCCAGTGCTTATTAATTACACCGAACGCTGTCCGAATACCTCAATAAAAATCATAATATCATGTTTGCGGTCTGACCGCTGGCCAAAATGTTGATTGTTGCCGCATTTATGTAAGCCACGGCTTATTAGCTGCACTCTCATTCTGTCTCTCTCTCTTTTTCTTTTCTTCCCCACCCCCTGCCAAGTGTAACGAATTTTTGATTGAAACTTTAAAATACTCGTTAGGAGCGTTTTTCTCGTCGTCGTCGTTGTGAGTTTATCTTTTGATTAGATTCGTTAGAGATTGTATTGGCCTTTTGTAACATCCAAATTGGGCAGCACACACACACACTCATAAATATAAGTATGTGTGTGTGTGTGTGGCACGGTTTTCGGCTGATGGATGTGACTCGATGGAGTCATTATTTACAATTTAGTAACACTTGATTTGCTTTTGGCGTTTTCTATAAATTTTCATAAATTGTTTCTACTTCTTTTTTTTCAAAATACCCTCTAGACATTCTATAAATCCAGCAGGGTATATTTATTAATATTATACAAATTTCTAAAATTACTCATTATTTTTATATGAGAATATTTATTAGTTAAGTTTGATGTTTCTTACTCTCTCAACAACCCGAGTGAACCCAGTGAATATGAGCGTAATAATCATAAAATTTCGGATTTATGTAGTCAATATTCTTATAAAAGTGTTGACATGATGTTTACTTAAAAATTTTAATATTTTTGCCTGAATTAAGAAATTGAAAAAGTGCCAAAATCCTAAATTTATGGTATACGTTTTTATTCACAACTTAACTCAATCTGCTGAATATCTCAATGATATAATATAATAAACATAAATATTATACAGTCCATAATTAGTGGAAAAGATAGACATACCAATCTAAAGTAAGTATTTCCTGTACAGAGTATCTTCCAGTGTAGCATATTTTTTATAATAGTTTTTTTTTCGTTGATTCACAGCTTCTAAAAAAAGATACAGATTTAAGCAAGTATAAACGATTATTTCTATGAAATATTCATAAGTAACTTTTATTTTATTAGTTGTTGCCAAAGCCGTTTTATCCAAAATTGTTTTGATTACAAAAAAAAAACGAAAATTGACCCAATTACAAATAGAGGTTAACAACTTTAAACGACACTTGACAGTTCCTTAATTGTACATTATAATAATGCATAAAATTCGATTAAAAATAATTATATCTATTTTATTTATATTTAAAAATTAAGAGATGACCCAAAAATGTCATAAATTTAATATCATTGTTGGCCAAAATAAAATGTGGCAGGTAGAATGTGGCACATCTAATTAAGACACTGCAACAGATTTTCAAAAAAATAAAAATAAATAAATAAAAAGTACCAGAAAAAAAAGAGATTTGGCACTACGAAGATTTTATACACTATGTAATACATTTCTGGCTTTTGGTTCCAATGACAGCCATGTGATATAGTGGATCACTTTTTACCAAATTTGGTTAGATTGTATAAATCTTTATACAATATTTATACTTTATAAGCGTATTCTATAAGATTGGTTGACATATTTTTATAAACAAAGAAGGTTTTCATACCAAAAATTGATTTTCAGGCGATCGTTGCTATGACAGCTTTATAATATAGTGGACCGATTTCAACCAAATTTGACCAGGATATATAAGATAAACCCAAAATCATATTTTATGAAATTTGTTGATTTATTTTAATACACAAAGAAGTTTTATATACTAAATATTGGTTTTTAGGCGATCGTTGCTATGTCAGCTATATAATATAGTGGACCGATTTAAAATAAATGTAACCAGGATATATAAGATAGACCCAGATGCACACTTTATGAAATTTGTTGAGATATTTTCATACACAAAGAAGTTTTTCATACTAAATATTGATTTTCAGGCGATCGTTGCTATGAAAGCTATATAATATAGTGGACCGATTTAAAATAAATGTAACCAGGATTTATAAGATAAACCCAAAAGCACATATTATGAAATTTGTTGATATATTTTCATAAAGATAGAAGTTTTTTATAATTTTGGTTGATTTTTGACGATATGACAGCTATATGATATAGTGAGCCGATTTGAACCAAAGCTGGTCAGAATGTGAAGGGTCAACTTAAAAGCATATTTTGTGAAATTTATTAAAATATTTTAAATATTAAAAACGTTTTTCTTACTTAAGTGCATTACTTAAATTATAGTACTCTTCGATAGAGTATTGAGAAGAATCTTTCGACAAACTGACAACTGTAGAATGCAAAAGTATAAGCAAAGAGTGTATGAGTGTATGTGTGTGTGTTGGGTGTGTGTTAAAATGAGCCCACCATGATGTATTGAAAAATCATTAAAAGCCTCTTCGCTGGGCGGGTGAGGTTGGTGAAAGAAGCTGCTTGCAGCTTGCCACATTTGGCAGGAAACAGAAGGAGGCAGAAGGCCGCTGATCACTGCGAACGGCAGTTCGCTCTAGTGACGAAAGCAGCAAGAAGGGTGCGAAAGGCGACTAGATAGATATACAGCTAATTTGGAAAATTTGCTACGACTGTCCGATCAGATCGAGTTATATACCGATCGAAAGGTTGAGTCCTAACTTACAAAATGGCATACTAAAACTTTTTGTAACTCACCTGGTTCCTGAGATACGGGGGTGTAAGTGGGAGGGGAAAAATTTAAACGATCGCAGCTAATGGGGCCGTTGGGGCCTTTTTGAAAAATTTTTTATTTTTAAAAAATTCTAATCAAAAATACGCGTCGATTGATACCCCGATCACTCAAATCCGATAACTGGTTCGAAAGATAATAAAATTTAAAATTTTTAGTGGACTTCTCAAAATGAGATGAAAAGTCAGTTTGTTTGTCGGTTCGTTTGCGCGTATCAAAGCGCTAAAATAGCTTAGATGTAATGATGAGGATTTGTTTCTTTTCAAAAATATAGAAATGTTTGTTCTACGACTTTTTGAATTTCCCGCTAGTTTAGCGGGAAAACGCTATTTCCCGCTAAAATTGAAACCCCAATAGTATATATATCATTGGAAAGGTGAGTTTAAGGGCTTTTAGACGTACCTTCAAACTTTTTTTCTAAAGTACTCAGGTAACATTTTACAGGTGAAATAAGGTTTTTTAGCTTATATTTTGGCGATTTCTGACAAAACGGCTCTAACGATTTTTACTAAATTTATGTATGTTTTAGTACGTAAAATTCTGCGTTTTTTGGTATACAACACATTTTTGTTAAGGGGTTTGGAAGATATTGCCTGTTAACTGAATATATATATTTTTCCATCGGTCGAAAATCACGTTTTAGTTCGAAAATCACGTTTTAGTACTAAAAACTTTTTGGTTTTATGAGATATCTCAACCAAACTGATAAAATACGCATTTTACATTGTTTTATATATCCTGACCAAAGTTGGTTCAAATCGGACCACTATATCATATAGCTGTCATAGGACCGATCGGATCAAAATTAGGTTTTAGTATGAAAAACTTTTTTGTTTTACGAGATATTTTAACCAAATTGATAGAATATGCATTTAAGTTAGTTTTATACATCCTGACCGAAATTGGTTCATATCGGACCGCTATATCATATAGCTGTCATAGGACCGATCTGGTCAAAATAAGGTTTTAGTATGAACAACTTTATTGATTTATGAGATATTTTAACCAAATTGATAGAATATGCATTTAAGTTAGTTTTATACATCCTGACCGAAATTGGTTCATATCGGACCGCTATATCATATAGCTGTCATAGGACCGATCTGGTCAAAATTAGGTTTTAGTATGAAAAACTTTTTTGATTTATGAGATATTTTAACCAAATTGATAGAATATGCATTATATGATTAAGTTAGTTTTATACATCCTGACCGAAATTGGTAACCGGTAATCAAACCACTATATCATATAGCTAAAATAGGACCGATCGGGCGAAATGTCTTAGTATGAAAAGTAGACAGTAGTAACGCGAGCGAAGCAAACAGGGGCGGAGTCTCTTAGCTATATTTTTTACTATCTCCCTGCATTTATGATAAAGTTAAAATGTCAAAAGCAAAAGCATTTGCAAAAATTTCTGATATCCCACAAAAAAAACCTCTACACGAGGTAAAAGTCTAGTGACAAAAGCAATTTTTAGATCCAAAATTTCTGATATCCAATTGTGTGACGAGCTAAATTCAGTTTATTATAAAAACTTTAAATAAAAATAAAAATTATTAAAAAAAACAAAAAAAACACGAAAATTGGTATTCGGCACTGTGCAAAAAGTAATTTTTATGTACAAAGAAGCTCTCCCTTTTTAAGCACAGTGCACAATGCCAATTTTCGTGTTTTTTTTTTTTTTTTAATAATTTTTATTTTTATTTAAAGTTTTTATAATAAACTGAATTTAGCTCGTCACACAATTGGATATCAGAAATTTTGGATCTAAAAATTGCTTTTGTCACTAGACTTTTACCTCGTGTAGAGGTTTTTTTTGTGGGATCCACATATCGTGGTAAAGTGAAGCGAAAAATTACTTTGACGTTGCGTCAAAATTTCACGCTTTTGCGAGAGATAAAAGCCAAACACAGTGGATGACGAAGTGGCAACTGGAAATGTGGCAATGTGGCAACGTGAAACTGACAACATTCCCCATATTTGCCATATTTGGCATATGCATTTAGAATGCACATCATTAAAATGCATGTTAAGTGGCGGGGCAAGCAGTGAGGCATGCCACAAGATCCAAAACAACAGACAGAGTCAGAGACAGAGACAGAGAAACAGAGACTCTCAGGTCTCTGAGAGATCTCAGCCTGGCTGCAAATTAGCATACAAGCCGCGCTTTTGCCATAATTTGCATATAAAATTAGCGCAACACTTTAAGCGCCTCTCCTCTCTGCCCCCTGTCCCCCTGACCCTTCCCCTCTACTGTTCTCCTTGCCTCTGTGCGCTATTATAATTAAGCTTAAGAGGAAGACGACTTCGACGGCGACGTCGACGTCGACTGCGACTGCGATGTCGACTGCGACTGCGATGGTGACTGCACTTGTTGCTGCAATTTGAAAGGCTTAAATGACTCACAGTCTATATGCATGTCGAAGATAATAGTAATATTTAGTATTAATTTTGAATGTTAACCGATAAGTATCAAAAATAAAGACAGAGTTGTTCTATACTGAAATACCAGAGTTACTACTGACAGTAAGGTCTGAGGTAAGGATTGCCTCTACCGAGCATGGCCCGAGAGTGTTGTTCAGTAAACAGTGTTGAAAGTGTTCACTGACAGGTCTAAATGACGGTTTCAAACATGAAAACCGAACTGACGTTTAAGATGAAAGATGAAAGGTTTTTCTTTTCACGTTTTTCAGACGTGTTGCGAGACTGTTTTAATCTAACGTTAATCTGAACAATAATCACATCGGGACTTGCTTTGCTGCCAGAATATAGTTAAATAAAGATGAATAACAACGTTTCTCCGACATCAGAAGTGGGATCGGGCGATGCCTCTCCACTGGCAAATTCTGACTATTCGTGGCGTCTCAAAATCGCAATGAAATGGCAAGAATTCAAGGAATTATTTTTGCAACGCTTCGTGGGCATAGAGACGTCAGCAGCCATTTTGATGAACATTTTTAATTTTTAATTTTACGCGAGCCGACTTGTGACATCTCTGTTGACTAAATGGAAAACAGCAAATATAGAAGAAATAGCCGTCTCAGTTGTTCTGGTGCACGCTTCGCAAATGGATAAAAGTCTGCAACACATGCTACTCACGACAAACATTAAGGGTCAGGACGAGATGCAACAACACTTGAAAGCATATGCTTATGGAAGGTCCAACGATGGTGTCAAATCAAACAACCCATTGGAACCAGACCGGAAGAGATCGAAGGCCTCGTACACCGTCAAGTGTCACCATTGTGGAAACCTTGGACATAAGATGGCCGAATGTCGCAAAAGAAAATTCGAAGAGAAATCCCTGGCAACAATCAACAATATGACGAACAGCAAACCAAGAACGAAAGGACGCTCTGCCATAACGTGCTTTAAATGTGGCGAGGCTGGTCACATTGCGTCATCATGCACAAAAGGAGTTTCAACTAGCGCTGGTGGATTAAATGAGAAGAGAGTGAATATCTGTTGCGTATCCGAGCCTAGAGGAATGCTGCGTCAATATGGTGAGCCCGTTCCAATTTGTTTCGATTCCGGGGCTGAATGTACGTTGATCAAAGAGAGCTGTGCAGAAAAATTCTCTGGAAAAAGTATTAACAATTTAGTGATTTTGAGGGGGATAGGAGATGATCCTGTATATAGCACTGTGCAAATTCTAGCTACTGTAAAAATTGATCAATATTCTTTAGAACTATTATTTCATGTAATAATGGATAAGTTTTTTGGTACAAAACCAAAACTGTCAATGCGCTAATAAAAGAGCCAGATATGAGTTACATCGAGTATTTGAATAATGATAAAACTTTAAGTAGTTTAGATAGATCTCATCTAATGGAAATATTGCAAAAATATGCCGAGAATTTTATTGATGGTATTCCTCAAAGCCGAGTAACAACGGGTGAACTTGATATCCGTCTCATGGACTCCAATAAAACTGTTCATCGGCGTCCGTATAGGTTGAGCATAGAGAAGGAACTTGTAAGAAGTAAAGTAGCTGAACTATTAAAATCAAATGTCATACGTCCGAGTTGCTCCCCATTTGCAAGTCCAATGCTTATGGTAAGGAAGAAAAATGGATCCCATCGACTATGTGTCGATTATCGCGAGCTTAATGCCAATACGGTCGCTGACAAGTATCCGCTGCCTCTAATTGCTGATCAAATCGACAGACTGCGTAAGGGCAACTATCTTTCTAGTTTAGACATGGCAAGTGGCTTTTACCAAGTGCCTATACACCCTGATTCCATTGAACGCACTGCATTTGTCACGCCAGAAGGACAATATGAATTTCTAGCTATGCCTTTTGGATTGAAACGCATCCTCAATCTTTCAGCGTGCAATTATACGAGCATTAGGTGATTTAGCGTATACGTTTGCCAAAGGAGGAAGCGTATGAAAGGCTGGACATGGTCATAGAAAAATTGTCTCGATCTGGGTTCTCGTTTAACATAACAAAATGCTCTTTTCTCAAAACAAGCATACAATATTTAGGATTCCTGGTCGAGGCAGGAGAAATCCGACCAAATCCGCGCAAGGTACAAGCATTAGGCGAATTGCCACCAACACAGACGGTAACGCAGGTGCGACAATTCATAGGACTGGCTTCTTATTTTAGACAATTCGTGCCAAGATTTTCAGAACAGATGAAAGCGTTATATAGTCTAACCTCAAAAAATATCGAGTTTGTCTGGAACCCAGAATATGAACATACTCGCAAAAAGATTATCACAATATTGACTAATGACCCAGTTCTAAAAATTTTTGATCCAGAAAAGCCAATTGAATTGCACACGGATGCAAGTTCCATTGGGTATGGTGCTATCTTATTGCACAAAATAGGAAATAGACCAAGAGTTATAGAATATTACAGCAAATGTACGACACTGATAGAGTCAAAATACCATTCATATGAGATTGAAACTCTTGCAGTTTACAATGCAGTCAAACACTTTCGCCATTATCTACATGGTCAAAGATTTGTTGTGTTTACGGATTGCAACTCGTTAAAAGCAAGCATGAAAAAGGTTGACCTGACCCCAAGGGTACATAAATGGTGGTCTTACCTTCAATCATTCGATTTCATTATTGAATACAGGAAGGGAGAACGCATGTCGCATGCAACCGACAATTGGCTTCTTGCTGAGCAGCAGCGAGATACTGAGATTACGTCAAAAATTTCTAAATTGCGCAACAATGAATTGGGAGAAGACATGACAAGGACTTACGAATTAAGATCGGGAATACTACATCGAAGGATACAAAGAAATGGCAGAACAAGATGTTTAGCTGTTATACCTAGGGCTTTCAGGTGGTCTGTCATTAATAACGTGCATGATTCAATAATGCATTTAGGCTGGGAAAAAACCTTAGATTAAATGTATAGCAATTTCTGGTTTGACAAAATGCCTAAATATGAAAGAAAGTTTGATGAAAATTGCATTACATGTAAGGTGGCAAAACCACCATCAGGAAAGCCACAAATTGAAATGCACCCCATTCCCAAAGTTGATGTACCCTGGCACACCGTGCACATTGACATTAGTGGAAAATTAAGTGGCAAAAATGACTTAAAAGAGTATGTCATAGTACAAATTGATGCCTTTACAAAATTTGTGCATCTGCATCACACACTGAACCTTGATGCGGAAAATTGCATTAAAGCTGTTAAGGAATCCATTTCTCTATTTGGTGTACCAGTACGCATTATAGCAGACCAAGGCAGATGTTTTGCCAATACAAAACTTAAAGATTTCTGTGCTACGCAACAAATTGCCTTACACCTGATGCAGCACCATGAGCACCCTGAAAAGCATGATGACGGCGGTCGAGACTAGTCAGCGATCCTGGCAGGATGCTTTAAATGACATTCAGCTGGCAATTAACAGCACGACAAATCGAGTTACAAAATGTAGTCCGTTAGAATTTTTAATTGGGAAAGAGGCAAGGTATGATGGCAATTGACACCAATAGCAAAATTGACAGAGAATTATTAAGAAAACAAGCCATAAGCAACATTAATAGAAACGCCAATTACGATAAGACCAGATTTGATGAAAACAAAGCAAAAATTGTAAAACACAAGGTTGGTGATCATGTCTTATAGCTTATTTCCACGACCCCTCACATTTGGCTCATCCGAGCACATTCGGATGTGACTCAATTTTGGCTTTCCACGACCAAATGTGACACATTCAATGGACTTGCCATATCAGCAGAATATATCAGCAGTTCGATTTCTGTGCACATATAATAAAAAGCTGACAATAACAACAATTTAATGTTTATATTGAAATTATAATTGGCGAAAATTAATTGCCTTCTGTTTTTATTGCACAAAACAGCTGGGTTAGGTGATAATTGGTTTTTTTCACGAGTATATCGATAAGCATCGGGTGTTCGATAAAAAAATACTGAAAATACTGGCAAAAAATCGGCACATTCATTTTGGATGACCCAAAAAGATCATCCGGATTTTGTCGGATGATGAAAATGGCGTCGAATGTGCCGAATGTCCTGTCGTGGAAATAGCCTATTACTCAAGGCTGAGGAAAAAAATCAAACTAAGCTGGATCCCAAATTTAGGGGACCTTTTGTAATTACTGAAATCCTTGATGGAGACAGATATCTATTAAAGCCATTGACGAGTAAGCGCACATTCAAGTATGCGCACGAATATTTAAGAGCTTTACCAAGCAACGATGTGTCGGATGAGCTAGTAGATTTGGATGACGAATTGAGTGAGAATTCTGAACATATCGGTCAAGATACGGTGGCACTAAGAGAGTGCGAGTAAGCTCATACACGATGGCTATGACCGCACCACAGTAGTCACGCCGTGCACAAGTGCTTGATCATGGCGTGCTGAAGCGGGTGATATTGTGGCGGGGGTCGGAGGTTAGAAGAGACCTAGATGGATACGCTCCATGTTATCGCTGCTGGGCAGCAAGAGCCTATAGACGTGTGATGACAAATAAACATAGAAAAAGTACTTTGACCGATGATACTCTTACATGATTCTCTTTGATGATACACTTTTGTGAAACTCATATATTGCACTCTTGCTTGATAAACTAAAGTCAAAATTAATATAATTAAAAGATTTCAACCAACTGTAATGACCATTGCCTAGAAGGCCAATGTAATATGTAGATTCGTTTTGATTAATTAAACAACACGTCTTTAGCTTTCGATCGTCTTTATTCGAATGTCTCTTAACCTAAAGGCTGAGCGCTGAGAAGCAGCGACATTGCAGCCGTTTTGACATAATATATATATATAAGTAAATATGTAAAGCGGGCTGAGAGTGTTATGCATGTACATATATATACATAGTGGTCAAGCATGGGAACCATGCAGACTCGGCTATTAAAGCAGTCGCCGTTATCAAGGGCGATCATATTTCGTCTGCACTTGAAATGTGCTGAGGGCACTGACGTTAGGCTACGCTGCGACAAAGTCGTCGCTAAGTGTATTTTGTATATTTGTATATATGTAATATTCTTTAATATACATATGTGAACATGCTACATCTCCCCCTTTTTTTAAAAATAACGTAATTAAATGTAGTTATTTTAATTCTTATTATTATTATTAGTTTTTTTTTTTTTTTTTGTTATAGTATTATTTTTATATCTAATAGATGTAAAAAGAATTTTGGCAAATTACTTTGTTTGCCGAACACTAGCTCATATGGACAATAGTCATGTGCCATAGAGGGGGTCGTGTTGAAACAGTACTCAAAATATTGAAGCCATACATCCCAATCTGTTTTATCAACAGATATATATGAACGGATGTATTCATTAAAGGTTCTGTGACTTCTTTCGACTGTTCCAACAGTTTGGTGGTGGTGTGCTGTAGACGTTATATTGTCTATTTTTAGGTATTTGAACGTCTTCATTGGACCGAACTTCAGTATAAAAGATTCGAATATTGCTTTTGCAATTGTATTAGCATTTTTGTTTGGTACTGGAATAGCTACAAGATATTTCGTTAAATCGCATATCAATGTAATTGCGTATTCGTTGTTATTTTCAGATTTGGGTAGCGGACCTATAGTATCCACTATCACTCTGTCAAAAGCGCTTATTGGTGTGTCAGTTATTGTCATTGGTGTCTTTGTATGGGTCATCGTTTTTGATGTTAGGCATTTATGGCATCTACGTATGTACTCTTTGACATGACGAGTCATGTTTTCCAATAGTAGTGTCTTTTGATTTTTGATAGCGTTTTAGTAATGCCTGTATGACCTCCTTGTATGGGATCGTCATGAAATGTAGACAGTATTGCTTCTTTTTCTTTTTCATTATTAATTAGGGTCACCGGCTGGAGTAGCGCTACTCTTAATGATTTTAATATTTTATTGCCCATATTTTTAAAAGTATCTATTGAAACTAATTCAAAGATCTTTTCGCTCGGTGCCACTGATCTCATGTATACCGGCTCGTACTTCAAGCCTTTGGAAGAACTGACCTAAGTCAAGAGTTCCATTGGTGTACAGATCGCTAACATCAATTCTTGCAATAACTTTATTTCCATGTTTTAGAAAACATATTTTATTTGTTAAGTGCAAGGCCACTACTTTTCGTACATCGTCATTTTTGATGACTTCATATACGTTGGGCTTAGAAGCTTTTTGAAGACTTTGCCTTAGCAAAAGTTCTTTTTCATTTCCTGCGCAGGTTTTATTTTGTCTACTTTGTTGCCTGGTAGTGACTTTCAGGACTTTACTTAGTAAATCTTTTAGTTCGGATATAGTTATCCGAGAGAGGGCGTCTGCCACGAAATTATCTTTTCCCTTTAGATACTCTACTGTGAAATCGTACTCTTCTAATTCGAGCCTCATGCGTGTTAATTTGGAACTTGGATTGATCATAGAAAATAAATAAGTTAATGGTCTGTGGTCTGTTTTAACTAAGAAATGTTTGCCATAAATATATAGTCGAAAATGAGTAATTGCCCAATGAATTGCTGCTAATTCCTGTTCTGTTGTACTTTTATTACTTTCACCCTTTGTAAATGCTCGTGATGCGTATGCAATGAAGTTGGAGTCCGTTATGGTTTTGAGTTAAAACCGCTCCACACGCTTGTTTGCTTGCATCCGTGATTATGCAAAATTCTTTGCTAAAATCTGGGTATCACTGCGAACGGCAGTTCGCTCTAGTGACGAAAGCAGCACGAAGGGTGCGAAAGGCGACTAGCAATATATACAGCTAATTTGGAAAATTTGCTACGACTGTCCGATCAGATCGAGTTATATACCGATCGAAAGGTTTAGACCTAACTTACAAAATGGCGTACTAAAACTTTTGATAGCACACCTGGTTCATGAGATAAGTTGGTGTAAGTGGGAGGGAAAAATTTAAATAATTGCAGCTAATGGGGTCGTTGGGGCTTTTTGTTAAAATATTTTCTTTTATAAAAATTCTTATTAAAAATACGCGTCGATTGATACCCTGATCACCCAAATCCGATAACTGGCTCAAAAGATAATCAAATTTAAAATTTTTAGTGGACTTCTCAAAATGAGATGAAAAGTCAGTTTGTTTGTCGGTTCGTTTGCGCGTATCAAAGCGCTAAAAAAGCTTAGATGTAGTGATAAGGATTTGTTTCTTTTGAAAAATATAGAAATGTTTGTTCTACGACTTTTTGAATTTCCCGCTAGTTTAGCGGGAAAACGCTATTTCCCGCTAAAATTCAAACCAATAGTTTGCAAACCATAGAAGCTACATCTATGTCCTATATATCATTAGAAAGGTTAGTTTGAAGGCTTTTTGGCGTACCTTCAAACTTTTTTTCTAAAGTACTCAGGTAACATTTTACAGGTAAAATAAGGTTTTTTAGCTTATATTTTGGCGATTTTTGACAAAACGGCTCTAACGATTTTTATTAAATTGATGTATGTTTTAGTACGTAAATTTCTTTTTTTGGTATATAAAACATAAATTTTGGTTGAGGGGTTTGGAAGATATTGCCTGTCAACTGAATATATATATTTTTCCATCGGTCGAAAATCACGTTTTAGTTCGAAAATCACGTTTTAGTACTAAAAACTTTTTGGTTTTATGAGATATCTCAACCAAACTGATAAAATGCGCATTTTACATTTTTTTATATATCCTGACCAAAGTTGGTTCAAATCGGACCACTATATCATGTAGCTGTCATAGGACCGATCGGATCAAAATTAGGTTTTAGTATGAAAAACTTTTTTTTTTTAAGAGATATTTTAACCAAATTGATAGAACATGCATTTAAGTTAGTTTTATACATCCTGACCGAAATTGGTTCATATCGGACCGCTATATCATATAGCTGTCATAGGACCGATCTGGTCAAAATTAGGTTTTAGTATGAATATGCATTTAAGTTAGTTTTATACATCCTGACCGAAATTGGTAACCGGTAATCAAACCACTATATCATATAGCTAACATAGGACCGATCGGGCGAAAAGTCTTAGTATGAAAAGTAGACAGTAGTAACGCGAGCGAAGCAAACAGGGGCGGAGTCTCTTAGCTATATTTTTTACTATCTCCCTGCATTTATGATAAAGTTAAAATGTCAAAAGCAAAAGCAATTGCAAAAATTTCTGATATCCCACAAAAAAAACCTCTACACGAGGTAAAAGTCTAGTGATGAAAGCAATTTTTAGCTCCAAAATTTCTGATATCCAATTGTGTGACGAGCTAAATTCAGTTTATTATAAAAACTTTAAATAAAAATAAAAATTATTAAAAAAAAACACGAAAATTGGTATTCGGCACTGTGGAAAAAGTAATTTTTATGTACAAGGAAGCTCTGCCTTTTTGAGCACAGTACACAATGCCAATTTTCGTGTTTTTTCTTTTTTTTTTAATAATTTTCATTGAGGTGTCCATACGAATTCTACGTTCTTTTTACATAAATTTGTAATATAGCGGGAATGATCCGCGAAGTTTTTAATAAATCTTCTATAATAGTTGCAAAATGCAAAAACGTCTAGCGCTGTCGGCATCGTGTGGGACTGGGTAATTCTTTATGACGTCGTATTTCTTTTCATCTGGCAAGATTCCTTTGTCAGTGCATTTATGGCCAAGAAAAGTCACTTCATGCATAAAAAATGAGCATTTTTGAGGATGCAGTTTGAGGTTATATTTCCTACACTGAGAGAAAAATCAAGCCCGATCGTACTTGAATAAAGAATTTCCGGTCTCAAAAGTCAGCCAAGCCCGAAAATTCTTGATTTAAGTACGAAATTCTAAATTTAAGAAATTTCTTAAATTCTTAATTTCAAGAGCGTACGGATAATTCAAGCTCGTTTTAGGATTTTTTTTAAGAATCTTATGGTCTCGATATAACCCCAAAATATAATAAATTTGAGAACATTTTGTACTTACTTTAAGCGCTTTTCAGACTTATAACTTCAAAACGTACTTGACTTAAGTATATTTCATACTCGATTCAAGTCCTTTAAATTCTATTACTGAGTGCAAAACCATCTTAAAATAAAAATTCTAAAGAAGTATTATGAGAATTTTGCAACAAAATAAAATGATAAAATGATCATAATCATAAATCATCAAAAGTAAGTGAGAACGGATATTTATGCTTTAAGAACGATTCGCTCTTAAATCAAGAATATTTCAGAACGAATCGATCTAAAAAATTTCTAGACCAAAACAGGATTAATTTAAGATTTCTTTTTTGTAGAACGAATCGAACTACTTTTTTCTGAGTGTACATTTGTCAAAAACATCGGTTAAGTTTTTAAACATATGCTTTTCGGAACAACCCATGACTATTAAATCATCCATATAATAGAATGCTTGAGAAGGTTCAAGACCAGAAAATGCTATAGTCATCATTCTCTGAAATGAATTTGGCGCTATTTTTAAACCAAATGGTAATCGCGTGAAGCGATAAGAGCCATTGCTCGTAGAAAAAGATGTTATATTTCTTGAGTTTTCGTCAAGTTCTATTTGATGAAAACCTGACATTAAGTCAAGGCATGAAAAATATTTAGCTCTACCTAATTGATCCAAAATATCATCAATTCTTGGTAGTGGAAATTTGTCAGACAATAGTTTCTTATTAATTTAGTCAATTACTAATCGCCATTTCTTTTCTTCTGAACCTGGAAGGGCTTTCTTTGGAACTAGTAAAAGTGGGCTGTTGTATTCAGACACAGACTGTTCGACAATTCCGTCAGAGATCAGTTTTCCAACTTGTTTTTGTATTTCATTAACTTGACTATGTGGGCTTCGATAGTTCTTAATGTATATAGGTTCATTATCTTTTAGTCTCAAATTTTGTTTATAAAAATTATTTGTTGTGATTGATTCGGTGTCAAGTCCGAACTCATCACTATATTTGGTGCATAGGTTTACTAACTGCGTTTTGAATCGTTTTGGGAAATTTTTGGCTAATTGAGCTACGACATTTTTTTCTCTTGTTTCTTGGTTATTTTGGACTACATCGTAGTTCGAAAGTGGTTCAAATTTTATTTCATCAGCGTTGATCAATTTATCGGTACTTGTTGTATTAAGTAAACGGACAAATGTATTTTGATGGGCTGCAACTGTATTTGCAACAAATATACCTGATTGAATTTCTTGATTAGGAATCAGTATGTTTTCCTCTTTTGAATTAATTTGTATTTTTCTTGACTACTTGGGATTTTGCTGGTAGAAGTATTGAGTTGTTACCAGAGCTGTATGTTATTGGCATATAAATTGCGAAATGTAAGTTATTAGGTCTGAGTATAAACCAATCTTCCGATGGTTTAAGATCTATTTGGCAATTGAATCTTCTAATAAAGTCAATGCCTATTATTCCATCGCATGGTAAGTTAAAATTGAGGATGTGAAAATTGTGATGAATTATATATTTATGTGTTTGTAGCTCTATAGAGGCTAGGCCTTTAGATTTTATAATGCCTTCCCCTATGCCTTGAATGTCTATTGTATTATTAGTTTGAATGTCATGTTAGACATCAGAATTTTCTTTTAGTATTGAGATATCTGCACCTGTATCTATTAAAAATATTAAGTTTTTGTTTGTAGATACGTTTTTGAATGTTATGAAAATATTGAGACTAAAGTTGATGGTATGAACTTTACTTACTGACGAGTATCTAAAGGTTGCTGGGGGTTTTCCGAATTGTTTTGAGCAATTCGTACATTTCCTCCCTGTCCGTTTCTATTGGTATTATTGCCGTTTCATTGGTTGCTATTGTTGTTGGATCCATCGTTATTATAATCGTTTCTCCTATAGCTTCCACGGCCTCTGCCATTATTGTTATATTGGTTACCGTAATTATTATAATTATTACGATAGTAACCACGTCCATTTGAGTTACTTCCTCTACCTCGGTAATTACCTCTAAAGTTATTAGAAGTTATTAGTAACTACTCATTTTCAGCTACAGAATCAATTTATAGACCAAATAATGATCAAAATGGTATTCTGCATCAATAGATGACTTATTTTGGCAGAGTTATGCATGAGCTTGTGCTAGACCTATTCCTAACGTATTATCCACGTACATGACTTATGAGGTTGATGAGACATTTTTAGTAACTACTCATTTTCAGATACAGAATCAATTTATAGACCAAATAATGATCAAAATGGTATTCTGCATCAATAGCTGACTTATTTTGGCAGAGTTATGCTTGAGTTTGTGATAGACCTATTCCTAACTTATTAGCCACGTATAGCTATACATGACTTTTGAGGTTGAAGAAACATTTTTAGTAACTAAGCATTTTCAGCTACGGAATCAATTTATAGACCAAATAATGATCAAAATAGTATTCTGCATCAAAAGCTGACTTATTTTGGCAGAGTTATGCTTGAGTTTGTGCTAGACCTAATCCTAACGTATTATCCACGTACATGACTTATGAGGTTGATGAGACATTTTTGGTAACTATTCATTTTCAGCAACAGAATCAATTTATAGACCAAAATGGTATTTTGAATCACAATCTGACTTATTTTGGCATAGTTATGCTTGAGTTTGTGCTAGACCTATTCCTAACGTATTATTAACGACTATACATGACTTTTGAGGTTAAAGAAACATTTTGGATAACTACTCATTTTCAGCAACAGAATCAATTTATACACCAAATAATGATCAAAATGGTATTCTGCACAAGGCTGCAAATCATCAAAATGTTGGCAAAGGTTCGGTTCGATGGTTCAAACCAAACAGCAACACGTAGGTTCGGTTCGCGAACCGGTTTATATACCTTCTAAGCCCAAGGTTTAGGTTCGAACCTTGGTTTAATTATGTGCAAAAAAAATATTTTTTTTTGTATATAAATTTTATTGATTTTTATATCGAATCAAATTTAAATAAACATATATTTTTATAATAGTATAATTTGGTATTAAAATGACCTATTATTTTATGATTTTGTCGATGTTTTCATAGAAATCGATTCAACCAACTCGATACATCGTCGCTTTTGCGAAAATTGAGCTATCGATATTTCGATGCATTTTCACATCAGTAGTAACAAGAATGTAATTATTTTTTTTTCGAACCGAACCTTTTATTTAAGAAATGGGTTTGGTTCAGGCTCGGGTTCACGGAGTATACAACATCAAATGTTCGGTTCATGATCCGGTTCGGATTGCTTAAAAACCCGAACCGAACTGGTTCAGTGAGGCTCGGTTCAGAACCGGTTTGCAGCCTTGATTCTGCATCAACTTGAGTTTGTGCTAGACCTATTCCTAACGTATTATCCACGTATAGCTATACATGACTTCTGAGGTTGAAGAAACTTTTTTAGTAACTACTCATTTTCAGCTACAGAATCAATTTATAGACCAAATAATGATCAAAATGGTCAACTGAATCAATTGCTGACTTATTTTGGCAGAGTTATGCTTGAGTTTGTGCTAGACCTATTCCTAACGAATTATCCACGTATATAGTTATACATGACTTATGAGGTTGATGAGACATTTTTACTACATTTTCAGCTACAGAATTAATTTGTTGACCAATTAATGATCAAAATGGTATTCTGCATCAATAGCTGACTTATTTTGGCAGAGTTGTGCTTTCGTTTGTGCTAGACCTATTCCTAACGTATTTTCCACGTACATGACTTTTGAGGTTGAAGAAATATTTTTAGTAACTACTCATTTTCAGCAACAGAATCAATTTATAGACCAAATAAAGATCAAAATTATTCTGCATCAATAGCTGACTTATTTTGGCAGAGTTATGCTTGAGTTTGTGCTAGACCTATTCCTAACGTATTATCCACGTACATGACTTTTGAGGTTGAAGAAATATTTTTAGTAACTACTCATTTTCAGCTACAGAATCAATTTATAGACCAAATAATGATTAAAATGGTATTCTGCATCAATAGCTGACTTATATTGGCAGAGATATTCTTGAGTTTGTGCTAGACCTACTCCTAACGTATTATCCACGTAGCTATACATGACTTTTGAGCAGAGCTCCCAAAAAAGGGTCGACCGAAATAATCTAAGCAGACTGCTCCCAAAAATGACATAGAAAACTGAGTAATTTCGGTCTCTCTCTGAGCAAGACCCATTTTTTCGTTTCAGTCATGCTCTCGGTCTGAGCTTTTTTCTGAGCAAAAACACAAATCGGTCCTGCTTTGACAACATATTCATGAACAAATTTTCGAACTCTCATGAAATTGGGGTCTTCAAATGAGCACTCTGTAAAAAGGGGTAACAAAAAGGGTCATTTTTAATTTTTTTTTTTTAATATAAAATTAATTTAAAAAAAAAATTTGAAACTAAAAGAAAAACACCAATATCTTAATGCTAAATGTATTTTATTAGTTTCTTATGAGTTAAGTTTCACAATTAATAAGGAGTTAATATTTTCAGGGCTTAGGGAACTTCTCTTCTCCGATAGTATAAAATTAAGTGCCGCAAAGCATCTTTCCACAGACACCTGAGTTGCAGGTGTGGCCAAAATAATCTGAGCAAGATCGCATAAGTGGGGTGACTTAAATTTCATTGTGTGGTAAAGCTGGGTAATGTCATAATTTAATGGTAAACGACCATTTGCCACATTGAAATTTTCAATTTCAATACAAATATTTATTTAGTTTTTCCGATGCTGGCTCATTTTGGTTTTGGGGAAAGGGCTGCATATTATCTAAATATGTTGAAAATAGCGAAGGTTCTTCGGAAGCTCTGTAACTATTTGATGAATTATCTTCAGTGGGCTGGATAGATTCAGCTTCAAAGCCTGTTGTTGCATTCACCTTAAATACAAATAACATTATTATTATTTCATTAATTGCATATATGAGTACTACATATATATAGTACTAAGAATATTCTGCAATATTACTACTTAATCTATTACAGGACCTAGATGCTTTTAAAAAACTTTTACATAAATTTCTGTATCTTACTTGCTTCAGTTCAAGCATGCGGTATGCTACTTTTTTTAAATTTTGCTTTGCCAGCATTTTTTGATGCTCATTTAAAATCAAATTGATGCGGGGATCCATATAAATTGCGGATAGTAATGCTTCATTTTCCAGTAACTTTACCTCTCTTACTTTGAGTTGGGCTAACAATTTTTTCCCCAAATAGTTTTGGCTTTTTTCGCATTTTAACTTTAATTCCATCCATGTTATGAAGAAATCACTGTATAGCAGTTGCTCTTTTTGCAATTTTAGGGTCACATAGTATGGGTCCTTAAATGCATCGACGTATAATTCGACCCAATCCCAATCAACACGGCTTGAAATTGATAGCTTCGTGACAAACTCCTTCAGATCTAATAATTTTACCAACATACAGTAGGTGGAGTTCCATCTTGTGATGACATCCAGTGTTGGTATGCTTATATTTAATCAAGATACGTCTGCATCAATTCAAATGTATTGCAATGTGTGGGTACTAAACTATTAACTTACCTATGTTTTCCAGTACGCAGAGTTTTACAAAAGTGGCGGCAAGCGTTGACTTTTTCGCAAATATCGCCTTGCTTGTTGACGTCGTACACGCATAACTGAAGTGTGTGCGCTGCACACCTCACTAGATGAATGTTTGCAAGTTCTATTGCCTCTATTTTTTCAACTATTTCATCGCTTGTCTCATCATTGTATAACATTGCATCTTCGGTGGCATTATCGTTCATTAACTCAATGGCCTTAATCATATTCCTCCCATTGTCGGATGTTATGCTAGATATGTATATTAAATATATTTTTTTAGAATATTGTAGAAAAGAATATTTAAATTGCATATAATTTTGTTCTTACCTAAAAATTTGTTCCAGTCCAATATCGTACTCTTTTATTATATCTAAAATTTTCTCTTTTATGTAAGCACCTGTATGTGACTGGAACAATTGAACCATTCCAAGGGTTTTAATAAGGATTTCCGATTTCAAGTTGGTCGAGTGGATTATTTGCATATTTACACCTAGAATTGCTTTTTCCAATCTTGTTGCCACATCAATTTTTAATGAAATAAGCTTTCCTCTTGTGAGAGACGTAATCTCATTTTTAATTGTTTCTTCGCGATTTTTTACGTAAATCATTATATTTCTTGAAGTTATGGGAGGCATTCCCAGTGCTTTGAAAATAGGGCCTATTATTTCGCGAAATCCCTCGCTATCCAAATGTTTAAATGGTCTTCCATCAGTGGTAACTATTTTAACTAATGAAGAGACTATTGTTTCGTCATTTGTTTCATAGGTAATTTTTTTCAATTTTGCTGGTTTTATATCATTTTTGGCGACACAAACTTGAAAATCTTCAAAAGGGTCGCGATGTTTGGCCAGCAAATGCCTTCTTACATTTTTCAAGTGCTTTCCAATTAACTTGACGCCGCACACGTTACATAGTGATATGTTAGTGATTTTATCAAATCCCACAAAAAAAACCTCTACACGAGGTAAAAGTCTAGTGACGAAAGCAATTTTTAGCTCCAAAATTTCTGATATTCAATTGTGTGACGAGCTAAATTCAGTTTATTATAAAAACTTTAAATCAAAATAAAAATTATTAAAAAAAAAAAAAAAACACGAAAATTGGCATTGTGCACTGTGCTCAAAAAGGGAGAGCTTCTTTGTACATAAAAATTACTTTTTGCACAGTGCCGAATACCAATTTTCGTGTTTTTTTTTTTTTTTTAATAATTTTTATTTTTATTTAAAGTTTTTATAATAAACTGAATTTAGCTCGTCACACAATTGGATATCAGAAATTTTGGAGCTAAAAATTGCTTTCGTCACTAGACTTTTACCTCGTGTAGAGGTTTTTTTTGTGGGATATCAGAAATTTTTGCAATTGCTTTTGCTTTTGACATTTTAACTTTATCATAAATGCAGGGAGATAGTAAAAAATATAGCTAAGAGACTCCGCCCCTGTTTGCTTCGCTCGCGTTACTACTGTCTACTTTTCATACTAAGACTTTTCGCCCGATCGGTCCTATGTTAGCTATATGATATAGTGGTTTGATTACCGGTTACCAATTTCGGTCAGGATGTATAAAACTAACTTAAATGTATATTTATACTAAAACCTAATTTTGACCAGATCGCTCCTATGACAGCTATATGATATAGCGGTCTGACATGAACCAATTTCGGTCAGGATGTATAAAACTAACTTAAATGCATATTCTATCAATTTGGTTAAAATATCTCTTAAAAAAAAAAAGTTTTTCATACTAAAACCTAATTTTGATCCGATCGGTCCTATGACAGCTACATGATATAGTGGTCCGATTTGAACCAACTTTGGTCAGGATATATAAAACAATGTAAAATGCTTATTTTATCAGTTTTGTTGAGATATCTCATAAAACCAAAAAGTTTTTAGTACTAAAACTTGATTTTCGAACTAAAACGTGATTTTCGACCGATGGAAAAATATATATATTCAGTTAACAGGCAATATCTTCCAAACCCCTCAACCATGTGTTATGTGTTATATACCAAAAAACGCAGAAATTTACGTACTAAAACATACATCAATTTAATAAAAATCGTTAGAGCCGTTTTGTCAGAAATCGCCTGTAAAATGTTACCTGAGTACTTTTGGAAGAAAGTTTGAAGGTACGTCAAAAAGCCCTTAAGCTCACCTTTCCAACTATTGGGGTTTCAATTTTAGCGGGAAATAGCGGTTTCCCGCTAAACTAGCGGGAAATTCAAAAAGTCGTAGAAGAAACATTTCTATATTTTTGAAAAGAAACAAATCCTCATCATTACATCTAAGCTTTTTTAGCGCTTTGATACGCGCAAACGAACCGACAAACAAACTGACTTTTCATCTCATTTTGAGAAGTCCACTAAAAATTTTAAATTTTATTATCTTTCGAACCAGTTATCGGATTTGGGTGATCGGGGTATCAATCGACGCGTATTTTTGATTAGAATTTTTTAAAAATAAAAAAATTTTCAAAAAGGCCCCAACGGCCCCATTAGCTGCGATCGTTTAAATTTTTCCCCTCCCACTTACACCCCCGTATCTCAGGAACCAGGTGAGTTACAAAAAGTTTTAGTATGCCATTTTGTAAGTTAGGACTCAACGTTTCGATCTGATCGGACAGTCGTAGCAAATTTTCCAAATTAGCTGTATATATTGCTAGTCGCCTTTCGCACCCTTCGTGCTGCTTTCGTCACTAGAGCGAACTGCCGTTCGCAGTGATTGAAAAAATGCGTGGACTAAAAAAAAAAAAAAAAACACGAAAATTGGTATTCGGCACTGTGCAAAAAGTAATTTTTATGTACAAAGAAGCTCTCCCTTTTTAAGCACAGTGCACAATGCCAATTTTCGTGTTTTTTTTTTTTTTTTAATAATTTTTATTTTTATTTAAAGTTTTTATAATAAACTGAATTTAGCTCGTCACACAATTGGATATCAGAAATTTTGGATCTAAAAATTTTTTTTCGTCACTAGACTTTTACCTCGTGTAGAGGTTTTTTTTGTGGGATTTTATGTTCTTCGCGATTCATTATTTTTATTTAAATTTGAATTTTTAAAATTTTTTTAATGATTTTGAAATTTTTTCTTTATTTTTATCAAGATGTGATGTTGCTTAAGCACAAATTCATACACAAATGACCCTATTTTCGTTTGAGCTCAGAAAATCGGTCTCTGAAAAACCCAACCGAAATAAAATCGAACCGAGTGGTCATTGCTCGAGCATTCCCTTATTGACATAAAAATCAATTGAGTGTGTTTTCTCTCAACCGTTTTGGGATGTGTCCGAACGAAACAGGTCTTTTCTAGACAGTATGAAAGGGTCGACCTTTTTTTGCAAGCTCTGCTTTTGAGGTTGAAGAAACATTTGAAGTAACTACTCATTTTCAGCTACAGAATCAATTTATAGACCAACAAATGATCAAAATGGTATTTTTAATCACAATCTGACTTATTTTGGCATAGTTATGCTTGAGTTTGTGCTAGACCTATTCCTAACGTATTATCCACGTACATGACATATGAGGTTGATAAAACATATTTAGTAACTACTCATTTTCAGCAACAGAATCAATTTATAGACCAAATAATAATCAAAATGGTTATTTTGAATCACAATCTGACTTATTTTGGCATAGTTATGCTTGAGTTTGTGCTAGACCTATTCCTAACGTATTATCCACGACGATTGAAGAAACATGACTTTTGAGGTTGAAGAAATATTTTTAGTAACTACTCATTTTCAGCAACAGAATCAATTTATAGACCAAATAAAGATCAAAATGGTATTCTGCATCAATAGCTGACTTATTTTGGCAGAGTTATGCTTGAGTTTGTGCTAGACCTATTCCAAACGTATTATCCACGTACATGACTTTTGAGGTTGAAGAAATATTTTTAGTAACTACTCATTTTCAGCTACAGAATCAATTTATAGACCAAATAATGATTAAAATGGTATTCTGCATCAATAGCTGACTTATATTGGCAGAGATATTCTTGAGTTTGTGCTAGACCTAGTCCTAACGTATTATCCACGTAGCTATACATGACTTTTGAGGTTGAAGAAACATTTGAAGTAACTACTCATTTTCAGCAACAGAATCAATTTATAGACCAAATAATGATCAAAATAGTATTCTGCATCAATTGCTGACTTATTTTGGCATAGTTATGCTTGAGTTTGTGCTAGACCTATTCCTAACGTATTATCTACGTATAGCTATACATGACTTTTGAGGTTGAAGAAACATTTATAGTAACTACTCATTTTCAGCTACAGAATCAATTTATAGACCAAATAATGATCCAAATGGTATTCTGCATCAATAGCTGACATATTTTTTCAGAGTTATGCCTGAGTTTCTGCTAGACCTATTCCTAACGTATTATCCACGTATAGCTATACATGACTTCTGAGGTTGATAAGACATTTTTGGTAACTACTCATTTTCAGACACAGAATCAATTTATAGACCAAATAATGATCAATATGGTATTCTGCATCAATATCTGAATTATTTTGGCATAGCTTGTGCTAGACCTATTTCTAACGTATTGTCCACTTATAGCTAGTTTACATGACTTATGAGGTTGATGAGACATTTTTGGTAACTACTCATTTTCAGCAACAGAATTAATTTAGAGACCAAATAGTGATCAAAATAGTTTTCTACGTCGATAGCTGACTTGTTTTGGCAGAGTTATGCTTGAGTTTGTGCTAGACCTATTCCTAACGTATTATCCACGTACATGACTTATGAGGTTGATGAGACATTTTTAGTAACTACTCATATTCAGCAACAGAATCAATTTATAGACCAAATAACGATCAAAATGGTATTCTGCATCAAAATCTGACTTATTTTGGCATAGTTATGATTGAGTTTGTGCTAGACCTCTTCCTAAAGTATTATCCACGTATAGCTATACCCACAAAAAAAAACCTCTACACGAGGTAAAAGTCTAGTGACGAAATCAATTTTTAGCGCCAAAATTTCTGATATCCCATTGTGTGACGAACAAAATCTAATTTATTATAAAAATTTTAAATAAAAATAAAAATTAGCAAAAAAAAAAAAACACAAAAATTGGCATTGTGCACTTTGCTCAAAAAGGGCGGGCTTCTTTGTACATAAAAATTACTTTTTGCACAGTGCCGAATATCAATTTTCGTGTTTTTTTTTTAATAATTTTTATTTTAATTTAAAATTTTTATAATAAACTAAATTTTGCTCGTCACACAATTGGATATCAGAAATTTTGGGGCTAAAAATTGCTTTCGTCCCTAGACTTTTACCTCGTGTAGAGGTTTTTTTTGCGGGATATCAGAAATGCAATTGCTTTTGATATTGTAACTTTATCATTAATGCAGGGAGATACTCCTCCCCTATTTGCTTCGCTCGCGTTACTACTGTCTACTTTTCATACTAAGACTTGCATTCCGCCCGATCGGTCCTATGTTAGCTATATGATATAGTAGTTTGATTACCGGTTACCAACTTATAAAAACTATCTTAAATGCATATTCCATCAATTGGGTTAAAATATCTCAAAAACCAAAAAAGTTTTTCATACTAAAACCTGATTTTGACCCGATCGGTCCTATGACAGCTATATGATATAGCGGTCCGATATGAACCAATTTCGGACAGGATTTATAAAACCAACTTAAATGCATATTTTATCAGTTTGGTTAAAATATCTCATAAAAAAATTTTAAATAAAAATAAAAATTATTAAAAAACTAGGGGGCTCCGCCCCCTGCTCGCTTCGCTCGCCAACCCGCCGCTCGCTTCGCTCGCGGTGCTACAGTCGAACATACTCGACTGTCGGAGACCCCGTACTTACTATAGAAATAGAAAAGACTACAATAATTTAAGAATATTTTGCTCGCTAGATGCTGTTGCAGAGCGTTGTAATACATTTCCGACTACTTTTTTTAATGACAGTTATATGATATATTACACCGATTTAAACCAACTTCTGTCAGAATATATAAGACTAACTTAATAACATATTCCATAAGTTTTGTTGAGATATCTCATAAAACATACAATTTTTTCATACTAAAACTTGATTTTCGACCGATTTTTCCTATGGGCGCAATACGATATAGTGGTCCGATTTCAACCAACTTTGAACAGAATATATAAAACCAAGTTATTTGCATACTGTATTAGTTTGGTTGAGATATCTCATAAAACAAAAAAGTTTTTCTTACTAAGACTTGATTTTCACCCGATCGGTCCCATGGCAGCTATATGATATAGTGGTCCGATTTGAACCAACTTTGGACAGGATATATAAAACTAAATATTATGCATATTGTATCAGTTTGGTTGAGATATCTCATAAAACAAAAAAGTTTTTCCTACTAAGACTTGATTTTCGCCCGATCGGTCCTATGGCAGCTATATGATATAGTGGTCCGATTTAAACTAACTTTAGACAGGATATATAAAACTAAATCTTATGCATATTGTATCAATTTGGTTGAGATATCTCATAAAACGAAAAAGTTTTTCCTTCTAAGCCTTGATTTTCGCCCGATCGGTCCTATGGCAGCTATATGATATAGTGGTCCGATTTAAACCAACTTTAGACAGGATATAGAAGACTAACTTAAATGCATATTATATTACTTTGGTTGAGATATCTCACAAAACAAAAAAGTTTTTCATACTAAGACTTGATTTTCGACCGATTGTTCCTATGGACGCTATATGATATAGTGGTCCGATCCAAAAAAGAAATGGACTTAGTATGCCTGCAATATAGAGGAACCTAAATACTAAGTTTGGTGTCACTAGCTTTTAAATTGTTCTTATAATTTGGATATGAAATTTTTGTTTTAGATTTGTGGGCGATAAAGGGGGCGTGGCCAAATTTTGAAACAAACTTGATCTGCTTGCAATATAGGCGAACCTACATACCAAGTTTGGTGGCTCTAGCTCTTATAGTCTCTGAGATCTAGGTGTTCATACAGACGTCAGGACAGACGGATAGACGGACAGACGGACAGACGGACATTGCTATATCGACTCGGCTATTGATGCTGATCAAGAATATATATACTTTATGGGGTCTGCCACGCCTCCTTCTGCCTGTTACGCACATTTTCGTTAAAACAAACCCAATAGACCCCTGTACTTTTTTTAAGTACGGGGTCTAAAAAAATACCAAAATTGGCATTGTGCACTCTGCTCAAAAAGGGAGAGCTTCTTTGTACATAAAAATTACTTATTGCACAGTGCCAAATACCAATTTTCGTGTTTTTTTTTAAATAATTTTTGTTTTTATTTAAAATTTTTATAATAAACTATATTTTGCTCGTCACACAATTGGATATCAGATATTTTGGGGCTAAAAATTGCTTTAGTTGTACCTCGTGTAGAGGTTTTTTTTGTGGGATATCAGAAATATTTGCAATTTCTTTTGCTTTTGACATTGTAACTTTATCATTAATGAAGGAAAATAGTAAAATATATAACTAAGAGACTCCGCCCCTGTTTGTTTCGCTCGCGTTACTACTGTCTAATTTTCATACTAAGACTTGAGCTTCGCCCGATCGGTCTTACGTTAGCTATATGATATAGCTGTTTGATTACAGATTACCAACTTCGGGCTAACTTAAATGCAAATTCTATCAAATTGATTAAAATATTTCATAAAACAAAAAAGTTTTTCATACTAAAACCTAATTTTGAACCGATCGGCCCTATTACAGCTATATGATATAGTGGTCCGATATGAACCAATTTCGGTCAGGATGTATAAAACTAAGTTAAATGCATATTCTATCAATTTGGTTAAAATGTCTCATACTAAAACCTAATTTTGACCCGATCGGTCCTATGACAGCTATATGATATAGTGGTTCGATTTGAACCAACTTTGGTCAGGATATATAAAACTATGTAAAATGCGTATTGTATCAGTTTTGTTGAGATATCTCATAAAATCAAAAAGTTTCTAGTACAAAAACGTGATTTTCAAACTAAAACGTGATTTTCGACCGATAGAAAAATGTATATTTTCAGTTAACAGGTAATATCTTCCAAACTTATTAACCAAATTTTATGTGTCACAACATACTCAAATTTAATAAAAATCGTTTATAAAACATATTTCACCTGTAAAATATTACCTGAGTACTTTAGAAAAAAAAAAAAAAAAAAAGTTTGAAGGTACGCCAAAAAGCCCTCAAGCTCACCTTTTCAATGATATATAGCACGTATCTGTAGCTTCTATGGTTTGCAAAATATTGGAGTTAAATTTCTGAAAAACGCTATTTCCCGCTAAACTAGCGGGAAAATCATAAAATCGTAGAACAAACATTTCTAGATTTTCGAAAAGAAATGAATACTTATTTATAAGCAAGTATTTGTGTCCAGGTTATCCTCGGACACTACTTGTGAATCTGTAGCGGCATACATTTCAAGCAAAATTTCTGCTAGTGTCTCAATCACTAAATTTAATTTTGCCACTGCTCGCGAAATAGCATCTTTTAAAATAAGTGTCCCTCATGACTCATTTTCTGTCATTTGTGATCCAAAATTTTGGCCACAACATATGATTGTTCATGAGTTTAAGCCCAAAAGGCGTAGTGAACCCTTGCCTGTTTCTCTTACTGCCGGCAGCTCCAACGTACAGGACCCCGCCAGTACGGCTTCAAAAAACTAGACCTGCGGCCCGATTTCGCCTGTATTCATTACCAAAATGTTAGAGGCCTCCTTACTAAGCTCAAAAATCTATATTTGAGTAGTATGTCCTTTGATTCTGATATAATTGCATTGTCAGAAACTTGGTTAACTCCTACAGTGTCTGATTCTGAAGTTATGTCAAGTAACTACCTTTTATATAGATATGATCGACCGACTCGAAGTGGTGGCGTTCTTATTGCTACTAATTCGGCTCTTCAGTCAGAACGCATTTCTTTTAATGTGACTACTGATATTGAAATTGTTGCTGTCAAAGTAACTTTTTCAACTCGATCAATATTTATCACCTGCTCTTATATCCCTCCAAGAGCTACTCCTTCAGTTTACTTGCAACATTTTGCATGTATTGAAGAAATTAACCATAAGGTTAAAGATAACGACTTATTTATTGTGCTAGGTGATTTTAATTTGCCTAAAATTTCTTGGTCACTTTTTAGTAGCACAAATTACCTTATTCCCTTAAATCAAGATATTTTCTTAGATAACATGCTTGATCTCTCGTTGTTTCAAATGAACTCAATAAGAAATCATAATGATCGAATTCTCGATCTAGTTTTTATTAATGACTTCGCAAATACTGCCGTCTCTAGGTCATCCCCATTAAGTATCCCTGAAGACTTACATCATCCTACTATAGAAATTTCTATCTCAATCTCTAAACCTTTTAGTCAACCTTTATTATGTCAGCAATCACCTCGTCGTTGTTTTCGCAAGGGAAATTATTCATTGCTTAATGAACTTATCCTTGCTACCGACTGGTGCTTTTTAGAAAAAGCGACTGACATCGATAATGCTCTTAGTTCTTTCTATGAGACCCTAAATGCACTCTTAGATGTGTGCATTCCAAATTATATTCCATCGTCTGGTTCTATAAAGCCTCCTTGGTTTACACCTAGACTTTCTTATTTAAAAAATATTAAATCTAAATATTTTAAAAAATATAAGAAGTCAGGTTCAAGTCTCGACTGGTCTAAGTATACAGTGGCCAAGTCGGACTTTGCCAATTTAAACTCGATATGCTATGAGAACTATCTAACTCGTTGCAAATGACAGTTTTCCCGTGACCCTAAACAATTTTATAAATTTGTTAACTTGAAGCGTAAATCCTCCAGTTTACCTTCCTCTTTTTTTCTTGGGACAGATATTGCTGGCAATGACTCTGCAGCCGCTGAACTATTTGCTAACTTTTTTCAATCCACCTACTCTCCAATCTCCACTTCCAACTCAACTTATCCTTATTCTATTTTTCAATCTAACACTATGTTTGCACCCTCTATTTCCTATAACAATGTAATCTCTTCTATTAGCTCTTTAAAATCTTCTTTTGTTCCTGGGCCAGACAACATTCCTAGTTGTCTACTTAAGGAATGCTGTTCTTCTTTAGCTGCTCCGTTGCATAAGCTTTTTAATCTATCCCTTGAAACTTCAATTTTTCCATATCTTTGGAAAGATTCTTATATCATTCCCCTCCACAAAAAAGGCGGTAAGTCTGATATTTCTAATTACAGAGGCATTGCAAAGCTTTCAGCCATTCCTAAATTATTTGAAAAAATCCTTGTTTCTTCTTTGCAGCATCTCTGTAAATCGATAATTTCCCCTGCACAACACGGCTTTATTAAGGGTCGGTCTACTACGACCAACTTGCTTGAATTTACCTCCTTGGTAAATGATGCATTTTCAGAGAAAAAGCAAACTGATGTCATCTACACTGACTTCAGTAAAGCCTTTGACTCTGTGAACCATGACCTCTTACTTTACAAACTTAACTGCATAGGTTTCCCTCCCGCCTTTATACGTTGGGTTTCCACTTATTTAAAAGGTAGAACCCAAAAAGTGCTTCTTAGGTCAACCATTTCGAGTTCGGTTCGTGTAACTTCTGGTGTACCTCAAGGTAGTCACTTAGGACCTTTATTTTTTACACTGTTTATTAACGATCTACCCACTATTCTGTCCCATTCTTATATTTTAATGTATGCAGATGATGTTAAGCTTATTTTTTCATACACTGATCCCCTGTTTCACAATCGTCTGCAAGATGATTTGAACACTATGCAACTATGGTGTTCGGCCAATAAGTTGCATCTCAATTGTTCGAAGTGTATGTTTATGACATTTAGTCGTTCTAGGCCCTACTTAGGTTCTTATACGATTGACAATATCCCTTTGCAACGTATAAAAACTGTAAAGGATCTTGGAGTTTTATTTGACTGCAAATTATGCTTCAATTTGCACATCTCCACTATAGTTAATGATGCCAAAGGAGTACTTGGTTTCATTAAACGTTGGTCGAAAGAATTCAATGATCCTTTCACCACTAAACTCCTTTACGTCTCTTTAGTCCGTCCCATCCTTGAATACTGTTCGTGCATTTGGTGCCCACAGTATCAAATAAATCAGAATCGAATTGAATCAGTTCAAAAGCAATTCTTGCTTTTCGCCTTACGTGGTTTTAACTGGGATCCCAACCGGCGTTTACCACCGTACTCCCATAGGCTTCGTCTTATTGACCTTCCGTCTTTAATTAATCGTAGGAAAACTCTTAATGTGGTTTTTCTTCACAAATTAATTAATGGCGACATTGATTCTAGTCCCCTTTTGGGCCGCCTCAGATTTTCGGTCCCCCGCAGGTCTACTAGGAATTACAGGCCTTTATTTTTACCTACATGCACAACTGATTACGCTTCCCACGGTTCGTTCCGGGTTTTATGCTCTAATTATAATAGCCTCTTTCACGTTTTCTACTCAGAACTCTCTCTCCCTATCCCTTCCCTAAAATCCGTACTTTTCCAATATTTTAAATCGTTAAATTCCTAACCTTACTAATACTAATAACATGTTATATTATTTTTAAAACCAATCAATCACTAACAACAACACTAATATTTATTGATCTGATTGGGTTTTTCTGGGTTTTCCCAATCCTTGCAACAAATGTTGGATCATTTTAAATTATTAATTTTTGCTTACCCCAGATATAATTCTAATTTTAATTTTTTCTTTACAGTATATCTCTTATATTTATATTTAATATTAATTTTATTTTAAATTGTAAACTTAATTTTTATATCTAATAATTTTTTCTTTGCCGACTGCTTTTAGTCGTGCATTAATAAATAAATAAATAAATTATCATTACATTTTCGCTTTTTTAGCGCGTTCATGCAAACAAACAAACCGACAAACAAACTGACTTTTCATCTCATTTTGAGAAGTCCACTAAGAATTTCAAATTTGATTATCTTTTGTACCAGTTATCGAATTTGGGTGATCAGGGTATCAATCGAAGCGTATTTTTGATCAGAATTTTTATAAAAGAAAATATTTTAACAAAAAGCCCCAACGACCCGATTAGCTGCAATTATAAAAATTTTTTCCCTCCCACTTACACCCCCTTATCCCATGAACCAGGTGTGCTATCAAAAGTTTTAGTACGCCATTTTGTAAGTTAGGTCTAAACCTTTCGATCGGTATATAACTCGATCTGATCGGACAGTTGTAGCAAATATTTCAAATTATCTGTATATATTGCTAGTCGCTTTTCGCACCCTTCGTGGTGCTTTCGTCACTAGAGCAAACTGCCGTTCGCAGTGGTGAGGTTAATGAGACATTTTTAGTAACTACTCATTTTCAGCAAAAGAATCAATTTATATCCTCGTATACATGACTTTGAGGTTGAAGAAACATCTTTAGTAACTACTCATTTTTTATAGACCAAATAATGATCAAAATAGTATTCTGCATCAAAAGCTGACTTATTTTAGCAGAGCTATGCTTGAGTTTGTGCTAGACATATTCCTAACGTATTAGCCCCGTACATGACTTATGAGGTTGATGAGACATTTTTAGTAACTATTCATTTTCAGCAACAGAATCAATTTATAGACCAAAATGGTATTTTGAATCACAATCTGACTTATTTTGGCAAAGTTATGCTTGAGTTTGTGCTAGACCTATTCCTAACGTATTATCAACGACTATACATGACTTTTGAGGTTGAAGAAACATTTTTAGTAACTACTCATTTTCAGCAACAGAATCAATTTATAGACCAAATAAAGATCAAAATGGTATTCTGCACAAGGCTGCAAACCACCAAAATTTTGGCAAAGGTTCGGTTCGATGGTTCAAACCAAACAGCAACACGTAGGTTAGGTTCGCGAACCGGTTTATATACCTTCTAAGTCCAAGATTTAGGTTCGAACCTTGGTTTAATTATGTGCAAAAAAAATATTTATTTTTGTATATAAATTTTATTGATTTTTATATCGAATCAAATTTAAATAAACATATATTTTTATAATAGTATAATTTGGTATTAAAATGACCTATTATTTTATGAATTTTATGTTATAATATAATTTAAGTGAGCTTGTTTTGTTTTCACGCGATCGAATTCACTTCATTTCTCGATAAGCACTAAATTCCAAGAAAAGTTTCGATTGTAGGTCATTTAGTGCTCCAAATGAACTACGATAAAAAAACTCTAGTGAGTTGTCGATGTTTTCATAGAAATCGATTCAACCAACTCGATACATCGTCGCTTTTGCGAAAATTGAGCTATCGATATTTCGATGTATTTTCACATCAGTAGTAACAAGAATGTAATTATTTTTTTTTCGAACCGAACCTTTTATTTAAGAAATGGGTTTGGTTCAGGTTCGGGTTCACGGAGTATACAACATCAAATGTTCGGTTCATGATCCGGTTCGGATTGCTTAAAAACCCGAACCGAACCGGTTCAGTGAGGCTCGGTTCAGAACCGGTTTGCAGCCTTGATTCTGCATCAACTTGAGTTTGTGCTAGACTTATTCCTAACGTATTAGCCACGTATAGCTATACATGACTTTTGAGGTTGAAGAAACATCTTTAGTAACTACTCTTTTTCAGCTACAGAATCAATTTATAGACCAAATATTGATCAAAATGGTATTCCGCATTAATATCTGACTTATTTTGGCGGAGTTATGCTTGAGTTTATCCACGTAGAGCTATACATGACTTTTGAGGTTGAAGAAACATTTGTAGTAACTACTCATTTTCAGCTACAGAATCAATTTATAGACCAAATAATGATCAAAATGGTATTCTGCGTCAATAGCTGACTTATTTTGGCAGAGTTATGCTTGAGTTTGTGCTTAACCTATTCCTAACGAATTATCCACGTATATAGCTATACATGACTTATGAGGTTGATGACACATTTTTACTACATTTTCAGCTACAGAATTAATTTGTAGACCAAATAATGATCAAAATGGTATTCTGCATCAATAGCTGACTTATTTTGGCAGAGTTATGCTTTAGTTTGAGCTAGACCTATTCCTAACGTATTTTCCAAGTACATGACTTTTGAGGTTGAAAAAATATTTTTAGTAACTACTCATTTTCAGCAACAGAATCAATTTATAGACCAAATAAAGATCAAAATGGTATTCTGCATCAATAGCTGACTTATTTTGGCAGAGTTATGCTTGAGTTTAACTACTCATTTTCAGCAACAGAATCAATTTATAGACCAAATAATGATCAAAATGGTATTCTGCGTCAATAGCTGACTTATTTTGGCAGAGTTATGCTTGAGTTTGTGCTAGACCTATTCCTAACGAATTATCCACGTATATAGTTATACATGACTTATGAGGTTGATGAGACATTTTTACTACATTTTCAGATACAGAATTAATTTATTGACCAAATAATGATCAAAATGGTATTCTGCATCAATAGCTGACTTATTTTGGCAGAGTTATGCTTTAGTTTGAGCTAGACCTATTCCTAACGTATTTTCCAAGTACATGACTTTTGAGGTTGAAAAAATATTTTTAGTAACTACTCATTTTCAGCAACAGAATCAATTTATAGACCAAATAAAGATCAAAATGGTATTCTGCATCAATAGCTGACTTATTTTGGCAGAGTTATGCTTGAGTTTAACTACTCATTTTCAGCTACAGAATCAATTTATAGACCAAATAATGATTAAAATGGTATTCTGCATCAATAGCTGACTTATATTGGCATAGTTATGCTTGAGTTTGTGTTAGACCTATTCCTAACGTATTATCTACGTATAGCTATACATGACTTTTGAGGTTGAAGAAACATTTATAGTAACTACTCATTTTCAGCTACAGAATCAATTTATAGACCAAATAATGATCAAAATGGTATTCCGCATTAATATCTGACTTATTTTGGCGGAGTTATGCTTAAGTTTGTGCTAGACCTATTCCTAACGTATTATCCACGTATAGCTATACATGACTTTTGAGGTTGAAGAAACCTTTTTAGTAACTACTGATTTTCAGCAACAGAATCAATTTATAGATCAAATAATGATCAAAATGGTATTCTGCATCAATATCTGCCTTTTTTTGGCAGAGCTTTGCTTTAGTTTGTGCTAGACCTATTCCTAACGTATTAGCCACGTACATGACTTATGAGGTTGATGAGACATTTTTAGTGACTACTAATTTTTAGCAACAGAATCAATTTATAGAACAAATAATGATCCAAATTGTATTCTGCATCAATAGCTGACTTATTTTGGCAGAGTTATGCTTGAGTTTGTGATAGACCTATTCCTAACGTATTAGCCACGTATATACATTATACATGACTATTGAGGTTGAAGAAACGTTTCAAGTAACTACTCATTTTCAGCTACAGAATCAATTTCTAGACCAAAAAATGATCAAAATGGTATTCTGCATCAATAGCTGACTTATTTTGGCAGACTTGTGCTTGAGTTTGTGCAAGACCTATTCCTAACGTATTCCACGTATATACATTATGAATGACTTTTGAGGTTGAAGAAACGTTTTAAGTATCTACTCATTTACAGCTACAGAATCATTTTATAGACCAAAAAATGATCAAAATGGTATTCTGCATCAATAGCTGACTTATTTTGGCAGAGTTATGCTTGAGTTTGTGCTAGACCTATTCCTAACGTATTATTCACGTACATGTCATAAGTCATGTTGATGAGACATTTTTAGTAACTACTCATTTTCAGCGACAGAATCAATTTATAGACCACATAATGATCAAAATGGTATTTTGAATCACAAACTGACTTATTTTTGTATAGTTATGCTTGAGTTTGTGCTAGACCTATTCCTAACGTATTATCCACGACGATTGAAGAAATATTTTGGATAACTACTTATTTTCAGCAACAGAATCATTTTATAGACCAAATAATGATCAAAATGGTATTCTGCATCAATTGCTGACTTATTTTGGCATAGTTATGTTTGAGTTTGTGCTAGACCTATTCCTAACGTATTATCTACGTATAGCTATACATGACTTTTGAGGTTGAAGAAACATTTATAGTAACTACTCATTTTCATCTACAGAATCAATTTATAGACCAAATAATGATCCAAATGGTATTCTGCATTAATATCTGACTTATTTTGGCGGAGTTATGCTTAAGTTTGCGCTAGACCTATTCCTAACGTATTATCCACGTATAGCTATACATGACTTCTGAGGTTGAAGAAACATTTTTAGTAACTACGCATTTTCAGCTACGGAATCAGTTTATAGACCAAAAAATGATCAAAAATAGTATTCTGCATCAAAAGCTGACATATTTTAGCAGAGTTATGCTTGAGATTGTGCTAGTCCTATTCCTAACGTATTATCCACGACTATACATGACTTTTGAGGTTGATAAGACATTTTTGGTAACTACTCATTTTCAGACACAGAATCAATTTATAGACCAAATAATGATCAATATGGTATTCTGCATCAATATCTGAATTATTTTGGCATAGCTTGTGCTAGACCTATTTCTAACGTATTGTCCACTTATAGCTAGTTTACATGACTTATGAGGTTGATGAGACATTTTTGGTAACTACTCATTTTCAGCAACAGAATTAATTTAGAGACCAAATAGTGATCAAAATAGTTTTCTACGTCGATAGCTGACTTGTTTTGGCAGAGTTATGCTTGAGTTTGTGCTAGACCTATTCCTAACGTATTATCCACGTACATGACTTATGAGGTTGATGAGACATTTTTAGTAACTACTCATATTCAGCAACAGAATCAATTTATAGACCAAATAACGATCAAAATGGTATTCTGCATCAAAATCTGACTTATTTTGGCATAGTTATGATTGAGTTTGTGCTAGACCTCTTCCTAAAGTATTATCCACGTATAGCTATACCCACAAAAAAAAACCTCTACACGAGGTAAAAGTCTAGTGACGAAATCAATTTTTAGCGCCAAAATTTCTGATATCCCATTGTGTGACGAACAAAATCTAATTTATTATAAAAATTTTAAATAAAAATAAAAATTAGCAAAAAAAAAAAAACACAAAAATTGGCATTGTGCACTTTGCTCAAAAAGGGCGGGCTTCTTTGTACATAAAAATTACTTTTTGCACAGTGCCGAATATCAATTTTCGTGTTTTTTTTTTAATAATTTTTATTTTAATTTAAAATTTTTATAATAAACTAAATTTTGCTCGTCACACAATTGGATATCAGAAATTTTGGGGCTAAAAATTGCTTTCGTCCCTAGACTTTTACCTCGTGTAGAGGTTTTTTTTGCGGGATATCAGAAATGCAATTGCTTTTGATATTGTAACTTTATCATTAATGCAGGGAGATACTCCTCCCCTATTTGCTTCGCTCGCGTTACTACTGTCTACTTTTCATACTAAGACTTGCATTCCGCCCGATCGGTCCTATGTTAGCTATATGATATAGTAGTTTGATTACCGGTTACCAACTTATAAAAACTATCTTAAATGCATATTCCATCAATTGGGTTAAAATATCTCAAAAACCAAAAAAGTTTTTCATACTAAAACCTGATTTTGACCCGATCGGTCCTATGACAGCTATATGATATAGCGGTCCGATATGAACCAATTTCGGACAGGATTTATAAAACCAACTTAAATGCATATTTTATCAGTTTGGTTAAAATATCTCATAAAAAAATTTTAAATAAAAATAAAAATTATTAAAAAACTAGGGGGCTCCGCCCCCTGCTCGCTTCGCTCGCCAACCCGCCGCTCGCTTCGCTCGCGGTGCTACAGTCGAACATACTCGACTGTCGGAGACCCCGTACTTACTATAGAAATAGAAAAGACTACAATAATTTAAGAATATTTTGCTCGCTAGATGCTGTTGCAGAGCGTTGTAATACATTTCCGACTACTTTTTTTAATGACAGTTATATGATATATTACACCGATTTAAACCAACTTCTGTCAGAATATATAAGACTAACTTAATAACATATTCCATAAGTTTTGTTGAGATATCTCATAAAACATACAATTTTTTCATACTAAAACTTGATTTTCGACCGATTTTTCCTATGGGCGCAATACGATATAGTGGTCCGATTTCAACCAACTTTGAACAGAATATATAAAACCAAGTTATTTGCATACTGTATTAGTTTGGTTGAGATATCTCATAAAACAAAAAAGTTTTTCTTACTAAGACTTGATTTTCACCCGATCGGTCCCATGGCAGCTATATGATATAGTGGTCCGATTTGAACCAACTTTGGACAGGATACATAAAACTAAATATTATGCATATTGTATCAGTTTGGTTGAGATATCTCATAAAACAAAAAAGTTTTTCCTACTAAGACTTGATTTTCGCCCGATCGGTCCTATGGCAGCTATATGATATAGTGGTCCGATTTAAACTAACTTTAGACAGGATATATAAAACTAAATCTTATGCATATTGTATCAATTTGGTTGAGATATCTCATAAAACGAAAAAGTTTTTCCTTCTAAGCCTTGATTTTCGCCCGATCGGTCCTATGGCAGCTATATGATATAGTGGTCCGATTTAAACCAACTTTAGACAGGATATAGAAGACTAACTTAAATGCATATTATATTACTTTGGTTGAGATATCTCACAAAACAAAAAAGTTTTTCATACTAAGACTTGATTTTCGACCGATTGTTCCTATGGACGCTATATGATATAGTGGTCCGATCCAAAAAAGAAATGGACTTAGTATGCCTGCAATATAGAGGAACCTAAATACTAAGTTTGGTGTCACTAGCTTTTAAATTGTTCTTATAATTTGGATATGAAATTTTTGTTTTAGATTTGTGGGCGATAAAGGGGGCGTGGCCAAATTTTGAAACAAACTTGATCTGCTTGCAATATAGGCGAACCTACATACCAAGTTTGGTGGCTCTAGCTCTTATAGTCTCTGAGATCTAGGTGTTCATACAGACGTCAGGACAGACGGATAGACGGACAGACGGACATTGCTATATCGACTCGGCTATTGATGCTGATCAAGAATATATATACTTTATGGGGTCTGCCACGCCTCCTTCTGCCTGTTACGCACATTTTCGTTAAAACAAACCCAATAGACCCCTGTACTTTTTTTAAGTACGGGGTCTAAAAAAATACCAAAATTGGCATTGTGCACTCTGCTCAAAAAGGGAGAGCTTCTTTGTACATAAAAATTACTTATTGCACAGTGCCAAATACCAATTTTCGTGTTTTTTTTTAAATAATTTTTGTTTTTATTTAAAATTTTTATAATAAACTATATTTTGCTCGTCACACAATTGGATATCAGATATTTTGGGGCTAAAAATTGCTTTAGTTGTACCTCGTGTAGAGGTTTTTTTTGTGGGATATCAGAAATATTTGCAATTTCTTTTGCTTTTGACATTGTAACTTTATCATTAATGAAGGAAAATAGTAAAATATATAACTAAGAGACTCCGCCCCTGTTTGTTTCGCTCGCGTTACTACTGTCTAATTTTCATACTAAGACTTGAGCTTCGCCCGATCGGTCTTACGTTAGCTATATGATATAGCTGTTTGATTACAGATTACCAACTTCGGGCTAACTTAAATGCAAATTCTATCAAATTGATTAAAATATTTCATAAAACAAAAAAGTTTTTCATACTAAAACCTAATTTTGAACCGATCGGCCCTATTACAGCTATATGATATAGTGGTCCGATATGAACCAATTTCGGTCAGGATGTATAAAACTAAGTTAAATGCATATTCTATCAATTTGGTTAAAATGTCTCATACTAAAACCTAATTTTGACCCGATCGGTCCTATGACAGCTATATGATATAGTGGTTCGATTTGAACCAACTTTGGTCAGGATATATAAAACTATGTAAAATGCGTATTGTATCAGTTTTGTTGAGATATCTCATAAAATCAAAAAGTTTCTAGGACAAAAACGTGATTTTCAAACTAAAACGTGATTTTCGACCGATAGAAAAATGTATATTTTCAGTTAACAGGTAATATCTTCCAAACTTATTAACCAAATTTTATGTGTCACAACATACTCAAATTTAATAAAAATCGTTTATAAAACATATTTCACCTGTAAAATATTACCTGAGTACTTTAGAAAAAAAAAAAAAAAAAAGTTTGAAGGTACGCCAAAAAGCCCTCAAGCTCACCTTTTCAATGATATATAGCACGTATCTGTAGCTTCTATGGTTTGCATATTGGATTAAATTTTAGCGGGAAATAGCGTTTTCCCGCTAAACTAGCGGGGAAATAGCGTTTCCCGCTAAACTAGCGGGAAAATCATAAAATCGTAGAACAAACATTTCTAGATTTTCGAAAAGAAATGAATACTTATCATTACATTTTCGCTTTTTTAGCGCGTTCATGCAAACAAACAAACCGACAAACAAACTGACTTTTCATCTCATTTTGAGAAGTCCACTAAGAATTTCAAATTTGATTATCTTTTGTACCAGTTATCGAATTTGGGTGATCAGGGTATCAATCGAAGCGTATTTTTGATCAGAATTTTTATAAAAGAAAATATTTTAACAAAAAGCCCCAACGACCCGATTAGCTGCAATTATAAAAATTTTTTCCCTCCCACTTACACCCCCTTATCCCATGAACCAGGTGTGCTATCAAAAGTTTTAGTACGCCATTTTGTAAGTTAGGTCTAAACCTTTCGATCGGTATATAACTCGATCTGATCGGACAGTTGTAGCAAATATTTCAAATTATCTGTATATATTGCTAGTCGCTTTTCGCACCCTTCGTGGTGCTTTCGTCACTAGAGCAAACTGCCGTTCGCAGTGGTGAGGTTAATGAGACATTTTTAGTAACTACTCATTTTCAGCAAAAGAATCAATTTATATCCTCGTATACATGACTTTGAGGTTGAAGAAACATCTTTAGTAACTACTCATTTTTTATAGACCAAATAATGATCAAAATAGTATTCTGCATCAAAAGCTGACTTATTTTAGCAGAGCTATGCTTGAGTTTGTGCTAGACATATTCCTAACGTATTAGCCCCGTACATGACTTATGAGGTTGATGAGACATTTTTAGTAACTATTCATTTTCAGCAACAGAATCAATTTATAGACCAAAATGGTATTTTGAATCACAATCTGACTTATTTTGGCAAAGTTATGCTTGAGTTTGTGCTAGACCTATTCCTAACGTATTATCAACGACTATACATGACTTTTGAGGTTGAAGAAACATTTTTAGTAACTACTCATTTTCAGCAACAGAATCAATTTATAGACCAAATAAAGATCAAAATGGTATTCTGCACAAGGCTGCAAACCACCAAAATTTTGGCAAAGGTTCGGTTCGATGGTTCAAACCAAACAGCAACACGTAGGTTCGGTTCGCGAACCGGTTTATATACCTTCTAAGTCCAAGATTTAGGTTCGAACCTTGGTTTAATTATGTGCAAAAAAAATATTTATTTTTGTATATAAATTTTATTGATTTTTATATCGAATCAAATTTAAATAAACATATATTTTTATAATAGTATAATTTGGTATTAAAATGACCTATTATTTTATGAATTTTATGTTATAATATAATTTAAGTGAGCTTGTTTTGTTTTCACGCGATCGAATTCACTTCATTTCTCGATAAGCACTAAATTCCAAGAAAAGTTTCGATTGTAGGTCATTTAGTGCTCCAAATGAACTACGATAAAAAAACTCTAGTGAGTTGTCGATGTTTTCATAGAAATCGATTCAACCAACTCGATACATCGTCGCTTTTGCGAAAATTGAGCTATCGATATTTCGATGTATTTTCACATCAGTAGTAACAAGAATGTAATTATTTTTTTTTCGAACCGAACCTTTTATTTAAGAAATGGGTTTGGTTCAGGTTCGGGTTCACGGAGTATACAACATCAAATGTTCGGTTCATGATCCGGTTCGGATTGCTTAAAAACCCGAACCGAACCGGTTCAGTGAGGCTCGGTTCAGAACCGGTTTGCAGCCTTGATTCTGCATCAACTTGAGTTTGTGCTAGACTTATTCCTAACGTATTAGCCACGTATAGCTATACATGACTTTTGAGGTTGAAGAAACATCTTTAGTAACTACTCTTTTTCAGCTACAGAATCAATTTATAGACCAAATATTGATCAAAATGGTATTCCGCATTAATATCTGACTTATTTTGGCGGAGTTATGCTTGAGTTTATCCACGTAGAGCTATACATGACTTTTGAGGTTGAAGAAACATTTGTAGTAACTACTCATTTTCAGCTACAGAATCAATTTATAGACCAAATAATGATCAAAATGGTATTCTGCGTCAATAGCTGACTTATTTTGGCAGAGTTATGCTTGAGTTTGTGCTTAACCTATTCCTAACGAATTATCCACGTATATAGCTATACATGACTTATGAGGTTGATGACACATTTTTACTACATTTTCAGCTACAGAATTAATTTGTAGACCAAATAATGATCAAAATGGTATTCTGCATCAATAGCTGACTTATTTTGGCAGAGTTATGCTTTAGTTTGAGCTAGACCTATTCCTAACGTATTTTCCAAGTACATGACTTTTGAGGTTGAAAAAATATTTTTAGTAACTACTCATTTTCAGCAACAGAATCAATTTATAGACCAAATAAAGATCAAAATGGTATTCTGCATCAATAGCTGACTTATTTTGGCAGAGTTATGCTTGAGTTTAACTACTCATTTTCAGCAACAGAATCAATTTATAGACCAAATAATGATCAAAATGGTATTCTGCGTCAATAGCTGACTTATTTTGGCAGAGTTATGCTTGAGTTTGTGCTAGACCTATTCCTAACGAATTATCCACGTATATAGTTATACATGACTTATGAGGTTGATGAGACATTTTTACTACATTTTCAGCTACAGAATTAATTTGTTGACCAAATAATGATCAAAATGGTATTCTGCATCAATAGCTGACTTATTTTGGCAGAGTTATGCTTTAGTTTGAGCTAGACCTATTCCTAACGTATTTTCCAAGTACATGACTTTTGAGGTTGAAAAAATATTTTTAGTAACTACTCATTTTCAGCAACAGAATCAATTTATAGACCAAATAAAGATCAAAATGGTATTCTGCATCAATAGCTGACTTATTTTGGCAGAGTTATGCTTGAGTTTAACTACTCATTTTCAGCTACAGAATCAATTTATAGACCAAATAATGATTAAAATGGTATTCTGCATCAATAGCTGACTTATATTGGCATAGTTATGCTTGAGTTTGTGTTAGACCTATTCCTAACGTATTATCTACGTATAGCTATACATGACTTTTGAGGTTGAAGAAACATTTATAGTAACTACTCATTTTCAGCTACAGAATTAATTTATAGACCAAATAATGATCAAAATGGTATTCCGCATTAATATCTGACTTATTTTGGCGGAGTTATGCTTAAGTTTGTGCTAGACCTATTCCTAACGTATTATCCACGTATAGCTATACATGACTTTTGAGGTTGAAGAAACCTTTTTAGTAACTACTGATTTTCAGCAACAGAATCAATTTATAGATCAAATAATGATCAAAATGGTATTCTGCATCAATATCTGCCTTTTTTTGGCAGAGCTTTGCTTTAGTTTGTGCTAGACCTATTCCTAACGTATTAGCCACGTACATGACTTATGAGGTTGATGAGACATTTTTAGTGACTACTAATTTTTAGCAACAGAATCAATTTATAGAACAAATAATGATCCAAATTGTATTCTGCATCAATAGCTGACTTATTTTGGCAGAGTTATGCTTGAGTTTGTGATAGACCTATTCCTAACGTATTAGCCACGTATATACATTATACATGACTATTGAGGTTGAAGAAACGTTTCAAGTAACTACTCATTTTCAGCTACAGAATCAATTTCTAGACCAAAAAATGATCAAAATGGTATTCTGCATCAATAGCTGACTTATTTTGGCAGACTTGTGCTTGAGTTTGTGCAAGACCTATTCCTAACGTATTCCACGTATATACATTATGAATGACTTTTGAGGTTGAAGAAACGTTTTAAGTATCTACTCATTTACAGCTACAGAATCATTTTATAGACCAAAAAATGATCAAAATGGTATTCTGCATCAATAGCTGACTTATTTTGGCAGAGTTATGCTTGAGTTTGTGCTAGACCTATTCCTAACGTATTATTCACGTACATGTCATAAGTCATGTTGATGAGACATTTTTAGTAACTACTCATTTTCAGCGACAGAATCAATTTATAGACCACATAATGATCAAAATGGTATTTTGAATCACAAACTGACTTATTTTTGTATAGTTATGCTTGAGTTTGTGCTAGACCTATTCCTAACGTATTATCCACGACGATTGAAGAAATATTTTGGATAACTACATATTTTCAGCAACTGAATCATTTTATAGACCAAATAATGATCAAAATGGTATTCTGCATCAATTGCTGACTTATTTTGAGTTTGTGCTAGACCTATTCCTAACGTATTATCTACGTATAGCTATACATGACTTTTGAGGTTGAAGAAACATTTATAGTAACTACTCATTTTCATCTACAGAATCAATTTATAGACCAAATAATGATCCAAATGGTATTCTGCATTAATATCTGACTTATTTTGGCGGAGTTATGCTTAAGTTTGCGCTAGACCTATTCCTAACGTATTATCCACGTATAGCTATACATGACTTTTGAGGTTGAAGAAACCTTTTTAGTAACTACTCATTTTCAGCAACAGAATCAATTTATAGATCAAATAATGATCAAAATGGTATTCTGCATCAATATCTGCCTTATTTTGGCAGAGCTTTGCTTTAGTTTGTGCTAGACCTATTCCTAACGTATTAGCCACGTACATGACTTATGAGGTTGATGAGACATTTTTAGTGACTAATTTTTAGAAACAGAATCAATTTAAAGACCAAATAATGATCAAAATGGTATTCTGCATCAATAGCTGACTTATTTTGGCAGAGTTGTGCTTGAGTTTGTGCTAGACCTATTCCTAACGTATTATCCTCGTATATACATTATACATGACTTTTGAGGTTGAAGAAAAGTTTTAAGTATCTACTCATTTTCAGCTGCAGAATCAATTTAGAGACCAAGAAATGATCAAAATGGTATTCTGCATCAATAGCTGACTTATTTTGGCAGAGTTATGCTTGAGATTGTGCTAGTCCTATTCCTAACGTATTATCCACGACTATACATGACTTTTGAGGTTGATAAGACATTTTTGGTAACTACTCATTTTCAGACACAGAATTAATTTATAGACCAAATAATGATCAATATGGTATTCTGCATCAATATCTGACTTATTTTGGCGGAGTTATGCTTAAGTTTGTGCTAGACCTATTCCTAATGTATTATCCACGTATACATGACTTTTGAGGTTGAAGAAACATCTTTAGTAACTACTCATTTTCAGCTACAGAATCAATTTATAGACCAAATAATGATCAAAATGGTATTCCGCATCAATATCTGACTTATTTTGGCGGAGTTATGCTTGAGTTTGTGCTAGACCTATTCCTAACGTATTATCCACGTATACATGACTTTTGAGGTTGAAGAAACATCTTTAGTAACTACTCATTTTCAGCTACAGAATCAATTTATAGACCAAATAATGATCAAAATGGTATTCTGCATCAATAACTGACTTATTTTGGCAGAGTTATTCATGAGTTTGTGCTAGACCTATTCCTAACGTATTATCCACGTACATGACTTATGAGGTTGATGAGACATTTTTAGTAACTACTCATTTTCAGCTACAGAATCAATTTATAGACCAAATAATGATCAAAATGGTATTCTGCATCAATAGCTGACTTATTTTGGCAGAGTTATGCTTGAGTTTATGATAGACCTATTCCTAACGTATTAGCCACGTTTAACTAGACATGACTTTTGAGGTTGAAGAAACATCTTTAGTAACTACTCTTTTTCAGCTACAGAATCAATTTATAGACCAAATAATAATCAAAATAGTATTCTGCATCAAAAGCTGACTTATTTTAGCAGAGCTATGCTTGAGTTTGTGCTAGACCTATTCCTAACGTTTAAACCCCGTATAGCTATACATGACTTTTGAGGTTGAAGAAACATTTTTAGTAACTAAGCATTTTCAGCTACGGAATCAATTTATAGACCAAATAATGATCAAAATAGTATTCTGCATCAAAAGCTGACTTATTTTGGCAGAGTTATGCTTGAGTTTGTGCTAGACCTAATCCTAACGTATTTTCCACGTACATGACTTATGAGGTTGATGAGACATTTTTGGTAACTATTCATTTTCAGCAACAGAATCAATTTATAGACCAAAATCGTATTTTGAATCACAATCTGACTTATTTTGGCATAGTTATGCTTGAGTTTGTGCTAGACCTATTCCTAACGTATTATCAACGACTATTCATGACTTTTGGGTTGAAGAAACATTTTGGATAACTACTCATTTTCAGCAACAGAATCAATTTATACACCAAATAATGATCAAAATGGTATTCTGCACAAGGCTGCAAATCATCAAAATTTTGGCAAAGGTTCGGTTCGATGGTTCAAACCAAACAGCAACACGTAGGTTCGGTTCGCGAACCGGTTTATATACCTTCTAAGCCCAAGGTTTAGGTTCGAACCTTGGTTTAATTATGTGCAAAAAAAATATTTTTTTTTGTATATAAATTTTATTGATTTTTATATCGAATCAAATTTAAATAAACATATATTTTTATAATAGTATAATTTGGTATTAAAATGACCTTTTATTTTATGATTTTGTCGATGTTTTCATAGAAATCGATCCAACCAACTCGATACATCGTCGCTTTTGCGAAAATTAAGCTATCGATATTTCGATGTATTTTCACATCAGTAGTAACAAGAATGTAATTATTTTTTTTTCGAACCGAACCTTTTATTTAAGAAATGGGTTTGGTTCAGGTTCGGGTTCACGGAGTATACAACATCAAATGTTCGGTTCATGATCCGGTTCGGATTGCTTAAAAACCCGAACCGAACTGGTTCAGTGAGGCTCGGTTCAGAACCGGTTTGCAGCCTTGATTCTGCATCAACTTGAGTTTGTGCTAGACCTATTCCTAACGTATTATCCACGTATAGCTATACATGACTTATGAGGTTGAAGAAACATTTATAGTAACTACTCATTTTCAGCTACAGAATCAATTTATAGACCAAATAATGATCCAAATGGTATTCTGCATCAATAACTGACATATTTTGGCAGAGTTATGCCTGAGTTTCTGCTAGATCTATTCCTAACGTATTATTCACGTATAGCTATACATGACTTCTGAGGTTGAAGAAACATTTTTAGTAACTACGCATTTTCAGCTACGGAATCAATTTATAGACCAAATAATGATCAAAATAGTATTCTGCATCAAAAGCTGACTTATTTTAGCAGACCTATGCTTGAGTTTGTGCTAGAACTATTCCTAACGTATTAGCCCCGTATAGCTATACATGACTTTTGAGGTTGAAGAAAAATTTTTAGTAACTACTCATTTTCAGCTACAGAATCAATTTATAGACCAAATAATGATCAAAATGGTATTCCGCATTAATATCTGACTTATTTTGGCGGAGTTATGCTTAAGTTTGTGCTAGACCTATTCCTATCGTATTATCCATGTATAGCTATACAAGACTTTTGAGGTTGAAGAAACCTTTTTAGTAACTACTGATTTTCAGCAACAGAATCAATTTATAGATCAAATAATGATCAAAATGGTATTCTGCATCAATATCTGCCTTTTTTTTGGCAGAGCTTTGCTTTAGTTTGTGCTAGACCTATTCCTAACGTATTAGCCACGTACATGACTTATGAGGTTGATGAGACATTTTTAGTGACTACTAATTTTTAGCAACAGAATCAATTTATAGAACAAATAATGATCCAAATGGTATTCTGCATCAATAGCTGACTTATTTTGGCAGAGTTATGCTTGAGTTTGTGATAGACCTATTCCTAACGTATTAGCCACGTATATACATTATACATGACTTTTGAGGTTGAAGAAACGTTTCAAGTAACTACTCATTTTCAGCTACAGAATCCATTTCTAGACCAAAAAATGATCAAAATGGTATTCTGCATCAATAGCTGACTTATTTTGGCAGAGTTGTGCTTGAGTTTGTGCAAGACCTATTCCTAACGTATTATCCACGTATATACATCATCCCACAAAAAAAACCTCTACACGAGGTAAAAGTCTAGTGACGAAAGCAATTTTTAGCTCCAAAATTTCTGATATCCAATTGTGTGACGAGCAAAATTCAGTTTATTATAAAAACTTTAAATAAAAATAAAAATTATTAAACAAAAAAAAAAAACACGAAATTTGGCATTGTGCACTGTGCTCAAAAAGGGAGAGCTTCTTTGTACATAAAAATTACTTTTTGCACAGTGCCGAATACCAAATTTCGTTTTTTTTTTTTTTTTTTAATAATTTTTATTTTTATTTAAAGTTTTTATAATAAACTGAATTTTGCTCGTCACACAATTGGATATCAGAAATTTTGGAGCTAAAAATTGCTTTCGTCACTAGTCTTTTACCTCGTGTAGATGTTTTTTTGTGGGATATCAGAAATTTATTCAATTGCTTTTGCTTTTGACATTTTAACTTTATATAACTTTAAAATATAGCTAAGAGACTCCGCCCCTGTTTGCTTCGCTCGCGTTACTACTGTCTACTTTTCATACTAAGACTTTTCGCCCGATCGGTCCTATGTTAGCTATATGATATAGTGGTTTGATTACCGGTTACCAATTTCGGTCAGGATGTATAAAACTAACTTAATCATATAATGCATATTCTATCAATTTGGTTAAAATATCTCATAAATCAAAAAAGTTTTTCATACTAAAACCTAATTTTGACCAGATCGGTCCTATGACAGCTATATGATATAGCGGTCCGATATGAACCAATTTCGGTCAGGATGTATAAATCTAACTTAAATGCATATTCTATCAATTAGGTTAAAATATCTCATAAATCAAAAAAGTTTTTCATACTAAAACCTTATTTTGACCAGATCGGTCCTATGACAGCTATATGATATAGCGGTCCGATATGAACCAATTTCGGTCAGGATGTATAAAACTAACTTAAATGCATATTCCATCAATTTGGTTAAAATATCTCGTAAAACAAAAAAGTTTTTCATACTAAAACCTAATTTTGATCCGATCGGTCCTATGACAGCTATATGATATAGTGGTCCGATTTGAACCAACTTTGGTCAGGATATATAAAACAATGTAAAATGCGTATTTTATCAGTTTGGTTGAGATATCTCATAAAACCAAAAAGTTTTTAGTACTAAAACGTGATTGTCGAACTAAAACGTGATTTTCGACCGATGGAAAAATATATATATTCAGTTAACAGGCAATATCTTCCAATCCCCTCAACCAAAATTTATGTGTTATATACCAAAAAACGCAGAATTTTACGTTCTAAAACATACATAGAGCCGTTTTGTCAGAAATCGCCAAAATATAAGCTAAAAAACCTTATTTCACCTGTAAAATGTTACCTGAGTACTTTAGAAAAAAAGTTTGAAGGTACGTCAAAAAGCCCTTAAACTCACCTTTCCAATGATATATAGGACATATCTGTATTCAATTCAACTATTCAATTTTAGCGGGAAATAGCGTTTTCCCGCTAAACTAGCGGGAAATTCAAAAAGTCGTAGAACAAACATTTCTATATTTTTGAAAAGAAACAAATCCTCATCATTACATCTAAGCTTTTTTAGCGCTTTGATACGCGCAAACAAACCGACAAACAAACTGACTTTTCATCTTAATTTGCAAAGTCCACTAAAAATTTCAAATTTTATTATCTTTCGAACCAGTTATCGGATTTGGGTGATTTGGGTATCAATCGACGCGTATTTTTGATTAGAATTTTTCAAAAATAAAAAATTTTACAAAAAGGCCCCAACGGCCCCATTAGCTGCGATCGTTTAAATTTTTCCCCTCCCACTTACACCCCCGTATCTCATGAACCAGGTGAGTTACAAAAAGTTTTAGTATGCCATTTTGTAAGTTAGGACTCAACCTTTCGATCGGTATATAACTCGATCTGATCGGACAGTCGTAGCAAATTTTCCAAATTAGCTGTATATATTGCTAGTCGCCTTTCGCACCCTTCTTGCTGCTTTCGTCACTAGAGCGAACTGCCGTTCGCAGTGATGAATGACTTTTGAGGTTGAAGAAACGTTTTAAGTATCTACTCATTTACAGCTACAGAATCAATTTATAGACCAAAAAATGATCAAAATGGTATTCTGCATCAATAGCTGACTTATTTTGGCAGAGTTATGCTTGAGTTTGTGCTAGACCTATTCCTAACGTATTATTCACGTACATGTCATAAGTCATGTTGATGAGACATTTTTAGTAACTACTCATTTTCAGCGACAGAATCAATTTATAGACCACATAATGATCAAAATGGTATTTTGAATCACAATCTGACTTATTTTTGTATAGTTATGCTTGAGTTTGTGCTAGACCTATTCCTAACGTATTATCCACGACGATTGAAGAAATATTTTGGATAACTACTTATTTTCAGCAACAGAATCAATTTATAGACCAAATAATGATCAAAATGGTATTCTGCATCAATTGCTGACTTATTTTGGCATAGTTATGTTTGAGTTTGTGCTAGACCTATTCCTAACGTATTATCTACGTATAGCTATACATGACTTTTGATGTTGATGAGACATTTTTACTACATTTTCAGCTACAGAATTAATTTGTTGACCAAATAATGATCAAAATGGTATTCTGCATCAATAGCTGACTTATTTTGGCAGAGTTATGCTTTAGTTTGTGCTAGACCTATTCCTAACGTATTTTCCACGTACATGACTTTTGAGGTTGAAGAAATATTTTTAGTAACTACTCATTTTCAGCAACAGAATCAATTTATAGACCAAATAAAGATCTACCATTTTGATCTTTATTTGTTATGTTTGAGTTTGTGCTAGACCTATTCCTAACGTATTATCTACGTATAGCTATACATGACTTTTGATGTTGATGAGACATTTTTACTACATTTTCAGCAACAGAATCAATTTATAGACCAAATAATGATCAAAATGGTATTCTGCATCAATAGCTGACTTATTTTGGCAGAGTTATGCTTGAGTTTGTGCTAGACCTATTCCTAACGTATTATCCACGTACATGACTTTTGAGGTTGAAGAAATATTTTTAGTAACTACTCATTTTCAGCTACAGAATCAATGTATAGACCAAATAATCATTAAAATGGTATTCTGCATCAATAGCTGACTTATATTGGCAGAGATATTCTTGAGTTTGTGCTAGACCTACTCCTAACGTATTATCCACGTAGCTATACATGACTTTTGACGTTGAAGAAACATTTGAAGTTACAACTCATTTTCAGCTACAGAATCAATTTATAGACCAAATAATGATCAAAATGGTATTTGGAATCACAATCTGACTTATTTTGGCAGAGTTGTGCTTGAGTTTGTGCTAGACCTATTCCTAACGTATTATCTACGTGTAACTATACATGACTTTTGAGGTTGAAGAAACATTTATAGTAACTACTCATTTTCAGCTACAGAAACAATTTATAGACCAAATAATGATCCAAATGGTATTCTGCATCAATAGCTGACATATTTTTTCAGAGATATGCCTGAGTTTCTGCTAGACCTATTCCTAACGTATTATCCACGTATAGCTATACAAGACTTCTGAGGTTGAAGAAACATTTTTAGTAACTACGCATTTTTAGCTACGGAATCAATTTATAGACCAAATAATGATCAAGATAGTATTCTGCATCAAAAGCTGACTTATTTTAGCAGAGTTATGCTTGAGATTGTGCTAGTCCTATTCCTAACGTATTATCCACGTACATGTCATAAGTCATGTTGATAAGACATTTTTAGTAACTACCCATTTTCAGCGACTATACATGACTTCTGTGGTTGAAGAAACATTTTGGATAACTACTCATGTTCAGCACCTGAATCAATTTATAGACCAAATAATGATAAAATGGTATTCTGCATCAATAGCTTACTAATTTTGGCAGAGTTATGCTTGAATTTGTGCTAGACCTATTCCTAACGTATTATCCACGTATAGCTATACATGACTTCTGTGGTTGAAGAAACATTTTGGATAACTACTCATTTTCAGCACCTGAATCAATTTATAGACCAAATAATGATAAAATGGTATTCTGCATCAACAGCTGACTTATTTTGGCATAGTTATGCTTGAGCTTGTGCTAGACCTATTTCTAACGTATTATCCACGTATAGCTAGTTTACATGACTTATGAGGTTGATGAGACATCTTTGGTAACTACTCATTTTCAGCTACAGAATCAATTTATAGACAAAATAATGATCAAAATGGTATTCTGCATCAATAACTGACTTATTTTGGCAGAGTTATGCATGAGTTTGTGCTAGACCTATTCCTAACGTATTATCCACGTACATGACTTATGAGGTTGATGAGACATTTTTAGTAACTACTCATTTTCAGCTACAGAGTCAATTTATAGACCAAATAATGATCAAAATGGTATTCTGCATCAATAGCTGACTTATTTTGGCAGAGTTATGCTTGAGTTTGTGATAGACCTATTCCTAACGTATTAGCCACGTATAACTAGACATGACTTTTGAGGTTGAAGAAACATCTTTAGTAACTACTCTTTTTCAGCTACAGAATCAATTTATAGACCAAATAATAATCAAAATAGTATTCTGCATCAAAAGCTGACTTATTTTAGCAGAGCTATGCTTGAGTTTGTGCTAGACCTATTCCTAACGTTTAAGCCCCGTATAGCTATACATGACTTTTGAGGTTGAAGAAACATTTTTAGTAACTAAGCATTTTCAGCTACGGAATCAATTTATAGACCAAATAATGATCAAAATAGTATTCTGCATCAAAAGCTGACTTATTTTGGCAGAGTTATGCTTGAGTTTGTGCTAGACCTAATCCTAACGTATTATCCACGTACATGACTTATGAGGTTGATGAGACATTTTTGGTAACTATTCATTTTCAGCAACAGAATCAATTTATAGACCAAAATCGTATTTTGAATCACAATCTGACTTATTTTGGCATAGTTATGCTTGAGTTTGTGCTAGACCTATTCCTAACGTATTATCAACGACTATTCATGTTTTTTGAGGTTGAAGAAACATTTTGGATAACTACTCATTTTCAGCAACAGAATCAATTTATACACCAAATAATGATCAAAATGGTATTCTGCACAAGGCTGCAAATCATCAAAATGTTGGCAAAGGTTCGGTTCGATGGTTCAAACCAAACAGCAACACGTAGGTTCGGTTCGCGAACCGGTTTATATACCTTCTAAGCCCAAGGTTTAGGTTCGAACCTTGGTTTAATTATGTGCAAAAAAAATATTTTTTTTTGTATATAAATTTTATTGATTTTTATATCGAATCAAATTTAAATAAACATATATTTTTATAATAGTATAATTTGGTATTAAAATGACCTATTATTTTATGAATTTTATGTTATAATATAATTTAAGTGAGCTTGTTTTGTTTTCACGCGATCGAATTCACTTCATTTCTCGATAAGCACTAAATTCCAAGAAAAGTTTCGATTGTAGGTCATTTAGTGCTCCAAATGAACTACGATAAAAAAACTCTAGTGAGTTGTCGATGTTTTCATAGAAATCGATTCAACCAACTCGATACATCGTCGCTTTTGCGAAAATTGAGCTATCGATATTTCGATGTATTTTCACATCAGTAGTAACAAGAATGTAATTATTTTTTTTTCGAACCGAACCTTTTATTTAAGAAATGGGTTTGGTTCAGGTTCGGGTTCACGGAGTATACAACATCAAATGTTCGGTTCATGATCCGGTTCGGATTGCTTAAAAACCCGAACCGAACCGGTTCAGTGAGGCTCGGTTCAGAACCGGTTTGCAGCCTTGATTCTGCATCAACTTGAGTTTGTGCTAGACTTATTCCTAACGTATTAGCCACGTATAGCTATACATGACTTCTGAGGTTGCAGAAACTTTTTTAGTAACTACTCATTTTCAGCTACAGAATCAATTTATAGACCAAATAATGATCAAAATGGTCAACTGAATCAATTGCTGACTTATTTTGGCAGAGTTATGCTTGAGTTTGTGCTAGACCTGTTCCTAACGAATTATCCACGTATATAGTTATACATGACTTATGAGGTTGATGAGACATTTTTACTACATTTTCAGCAACAGAATCAATTTGTTGACCAATTAATGATCAAAATGGTATTCTGCATCAATAGCTGACTTATTTTGGCAGAGTTGTGCTTTCGTTTGTGCTAGACCTATTCCTAACGTATTTTCCACTTACATGACTTTTGAGGTTGAAGAAATATTTTTAGTAACTACTCATTTTCAGCAACAGAATCAATTTATAGATCAAATAATGATCAAAATGGTATTCTGCATCAATAGCTGACTTATTTTGGCAGAGTTATGCTTGAGTTTGTGCTAGATCTGTTCCTAATGTATTATCCACGTATAGCTATACATGACTTCTGAGGTTGAAGAAACATTTTTAGTAACTACTAATTTTCAGCAACAGAATCAATTTATAGACCAAATAATGATCAAAATGGTATTCTGCATCAATAGCTGACTTATTTTGGCAGAGTTATGCTTGAGTTTGTGCTATACTTATTTTTAACGTATTATCCACGTACATGACTTATGAGGTTGATGAGACATTTTTAGTAACTACTCATTTTCAGCAAGAGAATCAATTTATAGACCAAATAATGATCAAAATGGTATTTTGAATCACAATCTGACTTATTTTGGCATAGTTATGCTTGAGTTTGTGCTAGACCTATTCCTAACGTATTCTCCTCGACAATACATGACTTTTGAGGTTGAAGAAACATTTTGGATAACTACTCATTTTCAGCAACAGAATCAATTTAGAGACCAAATAATGATCAAAATGGTTTTCTACATCAATAGCTGACTTATTTTGGCAGAGTTATGCTTGAGTTTGCGCTAGACGTATTCCTTACGTATTATCCACGACTATACATGACTTTTGAGGCTGAAGAAACATTTTGGATAACTACTCATTTTCAGCAACATTATCAATTTACAGACCAAATAATGATCAAAATGGTATTTGGAATCACAATCTGACTTATTTTGGCATAGTTATGCTTTAGCTTGTGCTAGACCTACTCCTAACGTATTAGCCACGTATAGCTTTACATGACTTCTGAGGTTGAAGAAACATTTTTTGTAGCTTCTCATTTTCAGCAACAGAATCAATTTATAGATCAAATAATGATCATAATGGTATTCTGCATCAGTAGCTGACTTATTTTGGCAGAATTATGCTTGAGTTTGTGCTAGAGCTATTCCTTACGTATTATCCACGAATATACATGACTTCTGAGGTTGAAGAAACATTTTTAGTAACTACTCATTTTCCACAACAGAAACAATTTATAGACCAAATAATGATCAAAATGGTATTCTGCATCAATAGCTGACTAATTTTGGCAGAGTTTGTGCTAGACCTATTCCTAACGTATTATCCACGTATAGCTATACATGACTATTAATGTTGAAGAAACATTTTTAGTAACTACTTATTTTCAGCTACAGAATACATTTATAGACCAAATAATGATCAATATGGTATTCCGCATTTGAACAAGTATTGATAAATACTCGATCGAGGCCCCTCCTAAAATCCCTGATAGAGCTAGGCAAAAATTACCGTTGGTCGGGTTCAAGCGCTAGCAATGAGAAATGAAAGAATTACCGTGGGTCGGGTTCAGTTCAAGACTAATTTCTTTATTGGCTCACATCAGCTTATATAGCTGCTATAAGAATCATCTTCTTTTTGTGACAACCTTAACAATACTATGGTTGTCCTTTTTTATCTTAATGCTAAACAATGTTTCTTATTCTAGTGTAATGTTATCCTCAGTTTTTGAGTGAGAATATTTGGGTATATTTTTAACAAAGAATTACTCCAAATGGTAAATTTTGAGTTTTTGTACAGTTGGTACCTACTTGAGTTATAGGTAATGACTATCGTATGTGTTGGCGTAGGGCTCACATATACTTTTACTTTAGTGGTTGACCCTTTTCTATATTTAGCTCATATGTTATATGATCACATGCAACGAATATTCTACTCATTTCTTAGCGAGGGTTGTTCTTAATATTCTGAGGCTCGCAAGATAAATTATATGTTTATTTATAAACATTTTGCGGCGGGGAATTTTATTGATTCTAAGGCCGCGCGAATTTATAAGTTTATGTTTATTTATAAACATTTTGTGGCGGGGAATATTTGTTTTAATTCCTTCTTATATAATGGACTGTATTTTTCTATCTACATTTTGAATATGGAATATTCATGTATAATTTCCTTATTTTATTTTTCTTAATTTTAAACATTTGGGATATTAGGAGTGGCAAAATTAATTCTTACTCTACCAGTTGTACATTTGTATTTTATATATAAAACTATGAGTAATACAATAGTTATAAGAATCATAATTAATATTAGATTTGAATGCTCACTTAAGCTATGAAAGTGTAGACCCTTTAGGTTAATGCCTTCTTTTTTATGATCCTCGATTAATTTTCTTAAACGTGTTATGTCATTTGTGTTATTTATCATTATTTTGGCTAGGGGAACTATTTCTTCTAATTTTACCCAGTCTACTAGTTTTGTAATGGGAGAAGCTTGACTTTGAATTGAATCTCTTGATCTTAATTCGCTAGCTGCTATAATTAATTTTGTTCCATGTCTAGCTGTGCAATCCTCTGGTAATTTTAAAACCCCCTGAGTTGGTATCTTTATAACATCTCCCTGCAGGTTTCCACAGTTTACTTCTAAAACCTTATTATCAAACACCTTATATAACCATGTGTTTGGTGTATTTAAAACTGTCCAAACGTTCTGTGATGAAGTTTGCTCAAATTCACAATCTGGTATGCTTGTTCTTTTAAGGGCTGACATTTCGCAAGAATTGTCAGTAGCTATGTTCCATGGCCAATTGCCCTTGCAAAGTATGTGATTATCACTTCTCTTTAAACATTTATTGAGTTCTGAGTTTCCTAATAAAACATATGCGTCTAGATTAAAATTGTAGACCATAAACTCGTCTTTAATTTCAGCAATTATTGTTCTATCGTGTTTTATAAATGGGACTGGTATTAGCTTATATATTATAGACGTATCTTGGTTAAATAGTGGTATTTCCGCGTTTACAACTAGTTTCCCATCAACCATTACAGCTTTAGCTTCTATTAAGCTGTAAATTTCTTTAATAGTTGTGCCTTTGTCGTCCCCAGGTAATTTAAGTTTTTGGTTTAATTTTCCCTTAATTGTGTTAATTTCTTTCATGAGTTGTTCGGGGTTTATTAATTGTGGATTTATTCGACCATGATTTAGGTCTATTAGAAGAGCTACTATTGCTGTTTGGCTTTTTTCGCAGTCCTCGATTAACATCATTAATTGTGAAGTTGATATTTGAAAGTCTAATACCATATGTTCTGTGTTCTTCCAAGTTACCAGGTCTTCAAATAATTTGTTAATTTGTTCTTGAACGGTTTCAAACCCAGTATATACTTCTTCTTGAGTTTTCTTCATAATGTTAACTGTCGACTCTATGATAGATGTTTGTTTTTTATGGAGTGTTACAAGGTCGTGCTGATTTTCTAATATATTTCGCATGTTGTTCTCCATATCTTCTCTATCGTCAGCATCCATTGTACCAAATAACATATGATGAATAGAACCTACAAATTCGAATGGTGCTCTTTTTTGTCTATCTTTCACCATTATCAGATCATTGTTCATTTTTAGATTTGCATATCGTCGGTTAAGAGCTCGAGTCATTTCTGTACAGCTTTGTTCATAATTACCTAACTTCGTACATGCTTGACCAAGTTTTAAGATATGTCTATGAATAGACTCTATTTCCCTGTTAAACATCTCTAAGTCATAGTATATAACTAAACTCCATTTTGAAGAAACGATGTCCATTTGTCCAACATTGTCTAAATAAATCATTGTTTCATTCTCTAATGGAGTAATATCTACGGATCTATTTTGAGACCTGATATCTAATGTGGTAGCTCCCGTAATTCCTGAAGCTAATAATACCATAAGAAAACTGAGAGCCATTGCAGTTGGGGCCCTTCTTTTTCGCCTTGATTCTTCCTCAGGTGTATCTGTCTCTAATGGACAGAGTTTTACTAACGGGCGTTTTATCAACCCATTTTCCGTTTTTATTGTTACTACTCTAACTTTGCCGTCGTCTCCAGGGTGAGTTTCTTCAATTCTTCCTAACGGCCATTTTGAAGCAGCTGTGTTTTCGTTTTTAACTATTACTATCTGTCCCTTTCTCAAATTTGGACTGTCCTTTTTCCACTTAAATCGTTGCTGCAACGTTACCAGGTATTCATCTTTCCATTTTTGCCAGAATTGATTTTTCATAGCTGTTAGTATTTTCCACCTGTCCAGTGATGATATTGCTCTATCGTCAATTGCTTCAGGTATATCTAACATTGGTTTACCAATTAAGAAATGGCCTGGCGTCAGTATGTCGTCGAGTTCGTTGCCATTATCGATTGAATATAATGGTCTCGAATTTAATACTGCTTCAATTTGTGACAGTAACGTACTTATCTCTTCATAAGTTAACGTACTATCCCCTATAACTCTCTTTAAATGGTATTTTACCGATTTTACTCCCGCTTCCCATATTCCTCCGAAGTGAGGACTTGCCGGGGGAATAAAATGCCATTGAACGCCTTCATTAGCCCATACGTTGTTTGTACTATTGTTGTGAAGTGCTTTCAGAAAATCAGCATGAAGCTTTCTTTCAGCACCAACGAAATTTGTACCATTATCCGAGTATACGTGTGAGCATTTTCCTCTTCTTGCTACAAATCTTTTAAACGCCGCAAGAAAGGCCTCGGTCGTTAGGTCGCTTACTGCTTCCAAATGGATCGCTTTTGTGCTCATACATACGAACACTGAAATGTATCCTTTGTAAGATTTTGTTCCTCTTCCTTTTGAGACTCTTATTTGAATAGGCCCTGCATAGTCTACTCCAGTGTGAGTAAATGCATGAGTTATTTTTACACGTGCTTCTGGTATTTGTCCCATTACTTGTTGTAAGTTATGCTGTCTATATCTTGTGCATTTTACACACAACCGATTTAGTTTTTTAATTGAATTTTTTAACCCAAATACCCAATATTGCCTACGTATCAGTGCTTCCATTACTTTGTTTCCCCCATGTAGCGTTTCCTTGTGTACTTTGCTTATAATGATATTCGTTAAATGCGACTTGTTTAATATAATTGGGTGCTTCTGATTATAACTTATGTCAGCAAATTTTAGTCTACCTCCTACTCTTAAAATTCCTTTGTCATCTAGGTATGGGTAAAGTGAAGCTAATTTGCTTTTTAGGTTAACATTCTTGTCGTTTTGTAAGTCGAAGATCTCCTGGGCAAACTCAAACCGTTGGTGTTTTTTCAAAATTATAGTGACTGCTTCGTCTATTTCATCTTTCTCTAATTTTCTTGGTGTAATTTTCCTTTGACAAAGTTTTTTAAATAATATAATATATCCTATTATCCGCGTTAATTTTCCAAAGGAGCTACATTTTTCCACAAGAACTTGAATTATGTCTTCCTTTACTCCTATCTGAAAACTAAGTTGGTTTTCCAGCTTATCTTCTTCTGGCCATTCTTCTTTATTTTTAAGTAACCATTTTGGCCCATTCCACCATAACTGTTTTTCCTTGAGTTTGTCTGCTGAAATTCCTCTAGAACCTATGTCGGCTGGATTATCTTTTGACCCTACATGCCTCCAGTTTATATCAGGTCCCATCTTGTTAATATAATCGACCCTTGATCGCACGAATCTATCTTTACTTTTATTGTTTTTGATCCAACATAAAGTTATTGTTGAATCACTCCATGCATATATTGATGTGCATTTTACCATTGTTGCCCTAATTTTTTTCTAAGAGGCTTGCTAACAAATGGGCTGCACAAAGTTCTAGTTTTGGCAGTGTTTTCCTATTCTTTATTGGATTGACTTTTGTTTTGCTAGCTAAAATGATTACCCCTTTTGATGTTTTTGCATATACTACTGCTGCGTACGCTAATTCTGAGGCGTCAGCAAACCCATGAATTTCTGGTGGCTCGTCCTCAGTTGCGTTGACCCATCTGGGAATTTTAATCTCTTGAAGATCGGGCAATTTTCTGAGAAACCCGTTCCACTCACAGACCAACTGTGAATTAAGATTTTCGTCCCATTTGTATTCGGATTGCCAAATTCGTTGAATAAATAGCTTAGCAACGACAGTAACAGGTGAGAGCCAACCCAATGGGTCAAAAATTTTAGCTAATGTTGACAGAGCTTTTCGCTTCGTTACATTGGCTATTTCGCTTGCATTTATCTGAAAACTGAATTCATCTTTTAGCGGATTCCATTTCAACCCAAGAGTCTTTACTGATTCTTCGTCGTTCGTTTCGAACAACTTATTTTCTGTCCCTGGTAAAGCGGCTTTAATCAATTTATTGTTAGATGTCCATTTTCGCAGGTGTAATCCGTATTTTCCTAGTTCAATACCTATTTCTTTTTGTATCTGTATACATTGGTTCAAGTCATCGGCACCCGTCATTAAGTCGTCCATATAAAAATCGTCCTTTATTCTGTTTTTTATCAACTCATTTTTTGATTGAATTGATATTTCTAGCAAAGATCTAGTTGCTAGGAAAGGAGCTGATGCTGTTCCATAAGTGACTGTTGTCATTTTATATTCTTTCATCGTGTCCCGTGGGTCTGTACGCCATAGAATTCTTAAAAAATCCTGATCTTCTTTTTTTAGTCTTATCTGCCTATACATTTTTTCTACGTCTGCCGTTATGACATACTTCCACTTCCGCCATTTGGTTATAATATCCAGTATATTCCTTTGAATATGAGGACCTGTTAATTGGATGTCGTTAAGACTTTTTCCGTTTGTCGTTTTACACGATGCATCAAATACTACCCGAAGCTTTGTTGTCAGGCTTTCTTCCCTTAATACTGGCTGATGTGGCATATAGTATCTTCCTTGTGTGTTTTGTTTTGCTTCAACCATATGACCTTTATTTATATATTCGTCCATAAACTCTGTATACTGTTCTTTAAGAGGTTTATTTGCTGCTAATCGTTTTTCTAGACTAAGCATTCGAGCCATTGCTCGATTTTTTGATGATCCCAATGACTTGTCGTCCACAAAGGGCATTTTTACCACAAATCGTCCTTCTTGGTCCCTGGTTGTAGTATTTTCAAATAAAGTCATGCATTTTTCATTATCGGTAGGACTTGTATCAGCTGATACTTCTTCTAGCTCCCAAAATTTTTCTAAATTCACTGGCAGTGCAGTACAAATTCTCTTTTTATCTGGAATTTGAATCGGTCCGGACAAAATCCAGCCTAGTTTTGTGTACTGCCCAATTATCGATTCTTCTTGGGTTATGCCCTGATCAAGAATTTTAGGTAACACGTTTCCACCGATTAGAATATCTATTCTATTTCTTTCATTAAACCGGGGATCAGCTAACACCTTACCATTCCACTTCTCTTTGTTGTAAGGAAATGATTTAAAGGGTTGTGGGCCTATTATTTTTGGTAAAACAATAGCATCGCTTTGAATGCGAATTTCGCTTGGGAATCTCGGTCTCATTTCTAATTGCAGCATAGACTTTGATATCCCGACTAAATTATCTCCCAATCCATGAAGCTCAGTTCTTTTTTTCTGTCTTGGGAGCTTTAATAATTGAGCTGCTTCTTCTGAAATGACTGTTGACTGTGAGCCTTGATCCATTCACCCGATTTTGCTTTCACTTCTACTATTGCAGTAGCTAGCAAAATAATCGGAGCTGAACGTGTTGTCAGGGACGCTTGGTGCTCCCTTTCATTATGCAGCAATGTATTATGCTTTCCCTTGCATATGTTGCATACTGGATTGAAATTGTTACATTTCTCCATATATGGGTGGCTTAAACACCTGAAGCACAAGCTTACTTTTCTTAAGAATTGCTTTTTATCGTCCAAAGCTATGGACGAAAACTTTCCGCAATTCTCAATAACGTGCCCTGAAAATTTGCAGTATGCACAGCTTTGCACCTGCGCAGTATTTAAAAATTTTGGTTTCTCTTTTTTATGAGGCTGAAGAGTTTTTATAGCTTGCAGATGCTGCTCTAAAAACTCAAAGATGTCATCCAAATTTTGGATATCTTTTGTTTTCCGAACTGTTTGTTCGTACTGTTGCAGTCCGTTTCTATCAAACTTTCTCAAAATTATTCTTGCTAGAAACGGATCTGCGTCTCCTACATCAATTTTCATGCCTTTTATTGCATGTAAGCATTGACGAGTTGTGTCCAACATCTGTCTCACGCTTTTTTCAGACTCGCTATTCATCAAAGGCTGATCCAATAAAGTATCAAAATGATTTGTGAATAGTTGCCTCCTGTTTTCAAATCTTTCTTTCAAGATTTCAATTGCCCTCTCATAATTTTCTTCGGAGACCACTAGGTGTCTAATTAGATACTCAGCTTCTCCTTTAACCAATTCTTTTAAGCGGATAAGTTTTTCCTTTCTGCTTAGATTGTGGTTATTATCTACTAAATTGCTAAACAAATCATAAAATGCAACCCAAGTCGCAAGATCTCCATTGAAGGGAGGAATCTCAATTTGTTTTAATTTGAGTTGTTTCTGGGAAACATTATTTCTTGAAATTGATTTTAATTGGTATTGGTAAAGGCCCATTACCTCCTTGAACTCACGCTCGATTGTCTTTTCTTCGTCAACTTCGAGCTTCAATTTTCTTAACTCTTTAAAGTCATCTCGAATTAGATCAAACTCATCTTCAAGAAATTTCTTTTCTAGATCTGCATCCTCAGTGGCCCTGCTGAAATCAATCGATTTTCGAAAATCATATGTACCTCGTAAAAATCTTTGGATTTGCCTTTCCCATTGTGAAACTACAACTGGGTCAACTGTTTCCCTAGTAATACTCATAAGTATTCTTTCTTTTATATCGAATGCCTTCTGAAATGTTCCGTGCTCAAAATAATTGCATTCTGGAACTATTTCCCGATTCTCTTCCATTACCCTATGCTGTGTTTCAAAGGCTGCCCAAAGCTTGAGAATTTCGGCTTCGGCTGTCTCATCGTCTATCTTTTTTGCAATCCATTTCTGTTCTAATTCTATTATATTGTTGTAGATTGAGAATTGATTTTTGGCGATAGCCTTAATCTGTTCTCTAGTAAGAGCCATGTTAATTCAGTTATATATTATTATTTTTTAAATGATTAAAATTCGATTCGTAAATGTATATATATATATAAAATGTTTTTTAAAATGAATTAATATGAATTTTACTTTTTTTAATATTGTTTGAATATCTTTCAGCAAAAATATCTTGTAATGAATGAATATATATATATATTTTTTTAAGATAGATAAAAAAAATATTTTTTTTTTCAAATTATTGTGTAAAATTATTGTAGAAGCTACCGGAAAAAATTTTTTCGTATGTTTTTTTTTTTAATCGTATAATTCAATTTAATTCAATTGTAAGGCAGAAATTTATATTTTTATTTTATTTTCTTATTATTAACATTTATTTTGTTCTTATTCTTATTGTTTACTTTTGCTAGTGTATTTAATTGCTTCAGTTCGCTTATAAATTTTTGTTGTTGCTCTCCTGTAGATATTGTTATTAATCTATAAAGTTCTTTTCTCTGCTTTCTTCTTTGTTTCTTTTTTCCCGATCCCCTTTTTCAAATTTTCTTTTCTTGAGGAAGTGGGGTCCTTTTTTTTATTTGTCTTTGTTTATATTGTTCAATTGTTAATGGTTTAGGGCCAGCACCTGGTTCAGCTGCTGCCTTTAAAAATTCAATATTTTGTAGCTTAGAGAACTTCTGCTCCATTCAACCAAAGACAAATATTCGAAACAAAGAAGAAATTTAAGCGTGAGAAAAAATTATATTTATATGTTTAACTTGGTTTTTTAACAAAAAAATTAAAAAAAAAATTGTTATCAAAAAAATATTTTTATTTTTGATGTTGTTTCTGCTACTTCCTTCTGCGTTGCCCAGATGTTGTAAGTATCTGAGTTTTTTTTTTTTTGCTTCTTCCTTCTGCGTTGCCCAGATGTTGTACGTATCTGAGTTTTTTCTGCTTCTTCCTTCTGCGTTGCCCAGATGTTGTAAGTATCTGAGAATTTCTGCTTCTTCCTTCTGCGTTGCCCAGATGTTGTAAGTATCTGAGTTTTTTGCTTCTTCCTTCTGCGTTGCCCAGATGTTGTAAGTATCTGAGAATTTCTGCTTCTTCCTTCTGCGTTGCCCAGATGTTGTAAGTATCTGAGTTTTTTGCTTCTTCCTTCTGCGTTGCCCAGATGTTGTAAGTATCTGAGAATTTTCTGCTTCTTCCTTCTGCGTTGCCCAGATGTTGTAAGTATCTGAGTTTTTTGCTTTGCCGGCGCTACGAGCTACTCGGACTTTGTTATTTTTGCCGGCGCTACAAGCTACTCGGACTTTGTATTTTTTGCCGGCGCTACAAGCTACTCGGACTTCGTTAAATTTGCCGGCGCTACAAGCTACTCGGACTTCGTAAAATTTGCCGGCGCTACAAGCTGCTCGGACTTCGTAAAATTTTGGAAAATTTTCGCTGTTTCCCTGTCTCAAATAACAATCACGGGAGGCCCGAAGACCTACGCCTGCGTATTATTTGTCGAGGTTGATACGAGTACGTATGCAATCGCTCGATGGACCAAATGAACAAGTATTGATAAATACTCGATCGAGGCCCCTCCTAAAATCCCTGATAGAGCTAGGCAAAAATTACCGTTGGTCGGGTTCAAGCGCTAGCAATGAGAAATGAAAGAATTACCGTGGGTCGGGTTCAGTTCAAGACTAATTTCTTTATTGGCTCACATCAGCTTATATAGCTGCTATGAGAATCATCTTCTTTTTGTGACAACCTTTACAATACTATGGTTGTCCTTTTTTATCTTAATGCTAAACAATGTTTCTTATTCTAGTGTAATGTTATCCTCAGTTTTTGAGTGAGAATATTTGGGTATATTTTTAACAAAGAATTACTCCAAATGGTAAATTTTGAGTTTTTGTACAGTTGGTACCTACTTGAGTTATAGGTAATGACTATCGTATGTGTTGGCGTAGGGCTCACATATACTTTTACTTTAGTGGTTGACCCTTTTCTATATTTAGCTCATATGTTATATGATCACATGCAACGAATATTCTACTCATTTCTTAGCGAGGGTTGTTCTTAATATTCTGAGGCTCGCAAGATAAATTATATGTTTATTTATAAACATTTTGCGGCGGGGAATTTTATTGATTCTAAGGCCGCGCGAATTTATAAGTTTATGTTTATTTATAAACAGCATTAATATCTGACTTATTTTGGCGGAGTTGTGCTTGAGTTTGTGCTATACCTATTCCACTTATACATGACCTTTGAGGTTGAAGAAACATCTTTAGTAACTACTCATTTTCAGCTACAGATTCAATTTATAGACCAAATAATGATCAAAATGGTATTCTGCATAAATATCTGAATTATTTTGGCTGAGTTATGCTTGAGTAATTTTCAACTACAGAATCAATTTATAGACCAAATAATATCAAAATGGTATTCTGCATCAATAGCTGACATATTTTGGCAGAGTTATGCTTGAGTTTGTGCTAGACCTGTTCCTAACGTATTATCCACGTATAGCTATACATGACTTCTGAGGTTGAAGAAACATTTTTAGTAACTACTCATTTTCAGCAACAGAATCAATTTATAGACCAAATAATGATCAAAATGGTATTCTGCATCAATAGCTGACTTTTGATGTTGAAGAAACATTTTGGATAACTACTCATTTTCAGCAACAGAATCAATTTATAGACCAAATAATGATCAAAACGGTTTTCTGCATCAATAGCTGACTTATTTTGGCAGAGTTATGCTTGAGTTTGTGCTAGACTTATTGCTTACGTATTATCCACGTACATGAATTATGAGGTTGATGAGACATTTTTAGTAACTACTCATTTTCAGCAAGAGAATTAATTTATAGACCAAATAATGATCAAAATGGTATTTTGAATCACAATCTGACTTGTTTTGGCAGAGTTATGCTTGAGTTTGTGCTAGACCTGTTCCTAACGTATTATCCACGTATAGCTATTAATGACTTCTAAGGTTGAAGAAACATTTTTAGTAACTACTCATTTTCAGCAACAGAATCAATTTATAGACCAAATAATGATCAAAATGGTATTCTGCATCAATAGCTGACTTATTTTGGCAGAGTTATGCTTGAGTTTGTGCTAGACCTATTCCTTACGTATTATCCACGTACATGACTTATGAGGTTGATGAGACTTTTTTAGTAACTACTCATTTTCAGCAACAGAATCAATCTATAGACCAAATAATGATCGAAATGGTATTTTGAATCACAATCTGACTTGTTTTGGCAGAGTTATGCTTGAGTTTGTGCTAGACCTGTTCCTAACGTATTATCCACGTATAGCTATTAATGACTTCTAAGGTTGAAGAAACATTTTTAGTAACTACTCATTTTCAGCAACAGAATCAATTTATAGACCAAATAATGATCAAAATGGTATTCTGCATCAATAGCTGACTTATTTTGGCAGAGTTATGCTTGAGTTTGCGCTAGACGTATTCCTTACGTATTATCCACGACTATACATGACTTTTGAGGCTGAAGAAACATTTTGGATAACTACTCATTTTCAGCAACAGAATCAATATATAGACCAAATAATGATCGAAATGGTATTTTGAATCACAATCTGACTTATTTTGGCATAGTTATGCTTGAGTTTGTGCTAAACCTTTTCCTAACGTATTCTCCACGACAATACATGACTTTTGAGGTTGAAGAAACATTTTGGATAACTACTCATTTTCAGCAACAGAATTAATTTAGAGACCAAATAATGATCAAAATGGTTTTCTACATCAATAGCTGACTTATTTTGGCAGAGTTATGCTTGAGTTTGTGCTAGACTTATTGCTTACGTATTATCCACGTACATGAATTATGAGGTTGATGAGACATTTTTAGTAACTACTCATTTTCAGCAAGAGAATTAATTTATAGACCAAATAATGATCAAAATGGTATTTTGAATCACAATCTGACTTATTTTGGCATAGTTATTCTTGAGTTTGTGCTAGACCTATTCCTAACGTATTCTCCACGACAATACATGACTTTTGAGGTTGAAGAAACATTTTGGATAACTACTCATTTTCAGCAACAGAATTAATTTAGAGACCTTATAATGATCAAAATGGTTTTCTACATCAATAGCTGACTTATTTTGGGAGAGTTGTGCTTGAGTTTGTGCTAGACCTATTCCTTACGTATTATCCACGAATATACATGACTTTTGAGGTTGAAGAAACATTTTGGATAACTACTCATTTTCAGCAACAGAATCAATTTATAGACCAAATAATGATCAAAATGGTATTCTGCATCAATAGCTGACTTATTTTGGCAGAGTTATGCTTGAGTTTGTGCTAGACCTATTCCTAACGTATTCTCCTCGACAATACATGACTTTTGAGGTTGAAGAAACATTTTGGATAACTACTCATTTTCAGCAACAGAATCAATTTAGAGACCAAATAATGATCAAAATGGTTTTCTACATCAATAGCTGACTTATTTTGGCAGAGTTATGCTTGAGTTTGTGCTAGACTTATTGCTTACGTATTATCCACGTACATGAATTATGAGGTTGATGAGACATTTTTAGTAACTACTCATTTTCAGCAAGAGAATTAATTTATAGACCAAATAATGATCCAAATGGTATTTTGAATCACAATCTGACTTATTTTGGCAAAGTTATTCTTGAGTTTGTGCTAGACCTATTCCTAACGTATTCTCCACGACAATACATGACTTTTGAGGTTGAAGAAACATTTTGGATAACTACTCATTTTCAGCAACAGAATTAATTTAGAGACCTTATAATGATCAAAATGGTTTTCTACATCAATAGCTGACTTATTTTGGCAGAGTTATGCTTGAGTTTGTGCTAGACTTATTGCTTACGTATTATCCACGTACATGAATTATGAGGTTGATGAGACATTTTTAGTAACTACTCATTTTCAGCAAGAGAATTAATTTATAGACCAAATAATGATCCAAATGGTATTTTGAATCACAATCTGACTTATTTTGGCAAAGTTATTCTTGAGTTTGTGCTAGACCTATTCCTAACGTATTCTCCACGACAATACATGACTTTTGAGGTTGAAGAAACATTTTGGATAACTACTCATTTTCAGCAACAGAATTAATTTAGAGACCTTATAATGATCAAAATGGTATTCTGCATCAATAGCTGACTTATTTTGGCAGAGTTATGCTTGAGTGCTAGACTTATTTCTAACGTATTATCCACGTACATGACTTATGAGGTTGATGAGACATTTTTAGTAACTACTCATTTTCAGCAAGAGAATCAATTTATAGACCAAATAATGATCAAAATGGTATTTTGAATCACAATCTGACTTATTTTGGCATAGTTATGCTTGAGTTTTGTGCTAGACCTTTTCTTAACGTATTCTCCACGACAATACATGACTTTTGAGGTTGAAGAAACATTTTGGATAACTACTCATTTTCAGCAACAGAATTAATTTAGAGACCTTATAATGATCAAAATGGTTTTCTACATCAATAGCTGACTTATTTTGGCAGAGTTGTGCTTGAGTTTGTGCTAGACCTATTCCTTACGTATTATCCACGAATATACATGACTTTTGAGGTTGAAGAAACATTTTGGATAACTACTTATTTTCAGCAACAGAATCAATTTATAGACCAAATAATGATCAAAATGGTATTCTGCATCAATAGCTGACTTATTTTGGCAGAGTTATGCTTGAGTTTGTGCTAGACCTGTTCCTAACGTATTATCCAAGGATAGCTATACATGACTTCTGAGGTTGAAGAAACATTTTTAGTTACTACTCATTTTCAGCAACAGAATCAATTTATAGACCAAATAATGATCAAAATGGTATTCTGCATCAATAGCTGACTTATTTTGGCAGAGTTATGCTTGAGTGCTAGACTTATTTCTAACGTATTATCCACGTACATAACTTATGAGGTTGATGAGACATTTTTAGTAACTACTCACTTTCAGCAAGAGAATCAATTTATAGACCAAATAATGATCAAAATGGTATTTTGAATCACAATCTGACTTATTTTGGCATAGTTATGCTTGAGTTTTGTGCTAGACCTTTTCCTAACGTATTCTCCACGACAATACATGACTTTTGAGGTTGAAGAAACATTTTGGATAACTACTCATTTTCAGCAACAGAATTAATTTAGAGACCAAATAATGATCAAAATGGTTTTCTACATCAATAGCTGACTTATTTTGGCAGAGTTATGCTTGAGTTTGTGCTAGACTTATTGCTTACGTATTATCCACGTACATGAATTATGAGGTTGATGAGACATTTTTAGTAACTACTCATTTTCAGCAAGAGAATTAATTTATAGACCAAATAATGATCAAAATGGTATTTTGAATCACAATCGGACTTATTTTGGCATAGTTATTCTTGAGTTTGTGCTAGACCTATTCCTAACGTATTCTCCACGACAATACATGACTTTTGAGGTTGAAGAAACATTTTGGATAACTACTCATTTTCAGCAACAGAATTAATTTAGAGACCTTATAATGATCAAAATGGTTTTCTACATCAATAGCTGACTTTTTTTGGCAGAGTTGTGCTTGAGTTTGTGCTAGACCTATTCCTTACGTATTATCCACGAATATACATGACTTTTGAGGTTGAAGAAACATTTTGGATAACTACTCATTTTCAGCAACAGAATCAATTTATAGACCAAATAATGATCAAAATGGTATTCTGCATCAATAGCTGACTTATTTTGGCAGAGTTATGCTTGAGTTTGTGCTAGACCTGTTCCTAACGTATTATCCAAGTATAGCTATACATGACTTCTGAGGTTGAAGAAACATTTTAAGTTACTACTCATTTTCAGCAACAGAATCAATTTATAGACCAAATAATGATCAAAATGGTATTCTGCATCAATAGCTGACATATTTTGGCAGAGTTATGCTTGAGTTTGTGCTAGACTTATTTCTAACGTATTATCCACGTACATAACTTATGAGGTTGATGAGACATTTTTAGTAACTACTCACTTTCAGCAAGAGAATCAATTTATAGACCAAATAATGATCAAAATGGTATTTTGAATCACAATCTGACTTATTTTGGCATAGTTATGCTTGAGTTTTGTGCTAGACCTTTTCCTAACGTATTCTCCACGACAATACATGACTTTTGAGGTTGAAGAAACATTTTGGATAACTACTCATTTTCAGCAACAGAATTAATTTAGAGACCTTATAATGATCAAAATGGTTTTCTACATCAATAGCTGACTTATTTTGGCAGAGTTGTGCTTGAGTTTGTGCTAGACCTATTCCTTACGTATTATCCACGAATATACATGACTTTTGAGGTTGAAGAAACATTTTGGATAACTACTTATTTTCAGCAACAGAATCAATTTATAGACCAAATAATGATCAAAATGGTATTCTGCATCAATAGCTGACTTATTTTGGCAGAGTTATGCTTGAGTTTGTGCTAGACCTGTTCCTAACGTATTATCCAAGTATAGCTATACATGACTTCTGAGGTTGAAGAAACATTTTTAGTTACTACTCATTTTCAGCAACAGAATCAATTTATAGACCAAATATTGATCAAAATGGTATTCTGCATCAATAGCTGACTTATTTTGGCAGAGTTATGCTTGAGTGCTAGACTTATTTCTAACGTATTATCCACGTACATAACTTATGAGGTTGATGAGACATTTTTAGTAACTACTCACTTTCAGCAAGAGAATCAATTTATAGACCAAATAATGATCAAAATGGTATTTTGAATCACAATCTGACTTATTTTGGCATAGTTATGCTTGAGTTTTGTGCTAGACCTTTTCCTAACGTATTCTCCACGACAATACATGACTTTTGAGGTTGAAGAAACATTTTGGATAACTACTCATTTTCAGCAACAGAATTAATTTAGAGACCAAATAATGATCAAAATGGTTTTCTACATCAATAGCTGACTTATTTTGGCAGAGTTATGCTTGAGTTTGTGCTAGACTTATTGCTTACGTATTATCCACGTACATGAATTATGAGGTTGATGAGACATTTTTAGTAACTACTCATTTTCAGCAAGAGAATTAATTTATAGACCAAATAATGATCAAAATGGTATTTTGAATCACAATCGGACTTATTTTGGCATAGTTATTCTTGAGTTTGTGCTAGACCTATTCCTAACGTATTCTCCACGACAATACATGACTTTTGAGGTTGAAGAAACATTTTGGATAACTACTCATTTTCAGCAACAGAATTAATTTAGAGACCTTATAATGATCAAAATGGTTTTCTACATCAATAGCTGACTTTTTTTGGCAGAGTTGTGCTTGAGTTTGTGCTAGACCTATTCCTTACGTATTATCCACGAATATACATGACTTTTGAGGTTGAAGAAACATTTTGGATAACTACTCATTTTCAGCAACAGAATCAATTTATAGACCAAATAATGATCAAAATGGTATTCTGCATCAATAGCTGACTTATTTTGGCAGAGTTATGCTTGAGTTTGTGCTAGACCTGTTCCTAACGTATTATCCAAGTATAGCTATACATGACTTCTGAGGTTGAAGAAACATTTTAAGTTACTACTCATTTTCAGCAACAGAATCAATTTATAGACCAAATAATGATCAAAATGGTATTCTGCATCAATAGCTGACATATTTTGGCAGAGTTATGCTTGAGTTTGTGCTAGACTTATTTCTAACGTATTATCCACGTACATGACTTATAAGGTTGATGAGACATTTTTAGTAACTACATTTTCAGCAAGAGAATCAATTTATAGACCAAATAATGATCAAAATGGTATTTTGAATCACAATCTGACTTATTTTGGCATAGTTATGCTGGAGTTTGTGCTAGACCTTTTCCTAACGTATTCTCCACGACAATACATGACTTTTGAGGTTGAAGAAACATTTTGGATAACTACTCATTTTCAGCAACAGAATTAATTTAGAGACCAAATAATGATCAAAATGGTTTTCTACATCAATAGCTGACTTATTTTGGCAGAGTTATGCTTGAGTTTGTGCTAGACTTATTGCTTACGTATTATCCACGTACATGAATTATGAGGTTGATGAGACATTTTTAGTAACTACTCATTTTCAGCAAGAGAATTAATTTATAGACCAAATAATGATCAAAATGGTATTTTGAATCACAATCTGACTTATTTTGGCATAGTTATGCTTGAGTTTGTGCTAGACCTATTCCTTACGTGTTATCCACGAATATACATGACTTTTGAGGTTGAAGAAACATTCTGGATACCTACTCATTTTCAGCAACAGAATCAATTTATAGACCAAATAATGATCAAAATGGTATTCTACATCAATAGCTGACTTATTTGGGCAGAGTTATGCTTGAGTTTGTGCTAGACCTATTCCTAACGTATTATTTACTTATACATGACCTTTGAGGTTGAAGAAACATCTTTAGTAACTACTCATTTTCAGCTACAGATTCAATTTATAGACCAAATAATGATCAAAATTGTATTCTGCATAAATATCTGAATTATTTTGGCATAGTTATGCTTGAGTTTGGGCTTGACCTATTCCTAACGTATTATCCACGAACATGACTTATGAGGTTGATGAGACAATTTTAGTAACTACTCATTTTCAGCAATAGAATCAATTTATAGACCAAATAATGATCAAAATGGTATTCTGCATCAAAATCTGACTTATTTGGGCATAGTTATGCTTGAGTTTGTGCTAGACCTATTCCTAACGTATTATCCACGTATAGCTATACATGATTTCTGTGGTTGAAGAAACATTTTGGATAACTACTCATTTTCAGCAACAGAATCAATTTATAGACCAAATAATGATCAAAATGGTATTCTGCATCAACAGCTGACTTATTTTGGCAGAGTTATGCTTGAGTTTGTGCTAGACTTATTTCTAACGTATTATCCACGTACATGACTTATGAGGTTGATGAGACATTTTTAGTAACTACTCATTTTCAGCAACAGAATCAATTTATAGACCAAATAATGATCAAAATGGTATTCTGCATCAATAGCTGACTTATTTTGGCAGAGTTATGCTTGAGTTTTATTATTTATCCACTTATACATGACCTTTGAGGTTTAAGAAACATCTTTAGTAACTACTCATTTTCAGCTACAGATTCAATTTATAGACCAAATAATGATCAAAATGGTATTCTGCATAAATATCTGAATTATTTTGGCATAGTTATGCTTGAGTTTGTGCTAGACTTATTGCTAACGTATTATCCGCGTACATGACTTATGAGGTTGATGAGACATTTTTAGTAACTACTCATTTTCAGCAACAGAATCAATTTATAGACCAAATAATGATCAAAATGGTATTCTGCATCAATAGCTGACTTATTTTGGCAGAGTTATGCTTGAGTTTGTGCTAGACTTATTTCTAACGTATTATCCACGTACATGACTTATGAGGTTCATGAGACATTTTTAGTAACTACTCATTTTCAGCAAGAGAATCAATTTAAAGACCAAATAATGATCAAAATGGTATTTTGAATCACAATCTGACTTATTTTGGCATAGTTATGCTTGAGTTTGTGCTAGACGTTTTCCTAACGTATTCTCCACGACAATACATGACTTTTGAGGTTGAAGAAACATTTTGGATAACTACTCATTTTCAGCAACAGAATTAATTTAGAGACCAAATAATGATCAAATGGTTTTCTACATCAAAAGCTGACTTATTTTGGCAGAGTTGTGCTTGAGTTTGTGCTAGACCTATTCCTTACGTGTTATCCACGAATATACATGACTTTTAAGGTTGAAGAAACATTCTGGATAACTACTCATTTTCAGCAACAGAATCAATTTATAGACCAAATAATGATCAAAATGGTATTCTGCATCAAAAGCTGACTTATTTTGGCAGAGTTATGCTTGAATTTGTGCTAGACCTATTCCTAACGTATTATCCACGTATAGCTATACATGACTTCTGAGGTTGAAGAAACATTTTTAGTTACTACTCATTTTCAGCAACAGAATCAATTTATAGAAAAAAATAATGATCAAAATGGTATTCTGCATCAACAGCTGACTTATTTTGGCAGAGTTATGCTTGAGTTTGTGCTAGACTTATTTCTAACGTATTATCCACGTACATGACTTATGAGGTTGATGAGACATTTTTAGTAACTACTAGACATCTGCATGAATGGAATCAAAACGGCGAATGAAACATTCACGCTGAAACAACATGCACGTTTTTGGGAACACTGAATAGTGAATGATTCCAACGTTCGCGTGCACACACAAAATCGTATGCTATGCTATGTGTAAACACAGAACAGACACTGTACACTACTATTTACTAGTGCATAGTAGTATGAAGCGCGTGTACAGCGTTACCCTAAGTATGAATGTACAATGTACATGCCAGAGACCGGCTTAATTAATTATTTATTTATGTTTTTTATGTTAACAAAATTTTAGAAATTATGCAAATGTTAATAATTAATAAAAATTATAAAAATATAAAAAAACGATAAAAAATTAAAAAAAAAAATTTAATATATAAAAAAGAAGGAAAAGAAAATGTTAATAATTTAAGAAAATGTTAAAAATGAAAGAAACCTAAAAAAATTTTTTAAATAGTTCAAAATTTTTATTTTCTAATATTTTTTTCTTATATTTTACATTTTTTTAAATTTTAAATTTTTTATTAATTTTTAATTTTTTTTATAATTTTTTAGCATTTTTCTAAAACTTTTAAATTTTCAAAACATTTTTTTTAAATTTTAGCAATTTTAAAACATTTTAATAAATTTTGCTATACAATTCGTTTTCTTTCGTGTGCACTTCATTTCAGTCCATGTACACCACGCTTTGAATGCTATACAAGAATTCAGGTGAATAGCAAACACAAGTACACCACACGCATAGTGTTCCTATTTTGGTGTTCCTATTCTGCTTCTTTTTTGTATTCATAGTGCAATAAGAAGCGTGTACACTATTTTAGCTATACCATAGTAGTGTACTCTACTATGATTCGTATTATGAATGTACGTTTGCAGAAGTCTAGTAACTACTCATTTTCAGCAAGAGAATCAATTTAAAGACCAAAAAATGATCAAAATGGTATTTTGAATCACAATCTGACTTATTTTGGCATAGTTATGCTTGAGTTTGTGCTAGACCTTTTCCTAACGTATTCTCCACGACAATACATGACTTTTGAGGTTGAAGAAACATTTTGGATAACTACTCATTTTCAGCAACAGAATTAATTTAGAGACCAAATAATGATCAAATGGTTTTCTACATCAATAGCTGACTTATTTTGGCAGAGTTATGCTTGAGTTTGTGCTAGACCTATTCCTAACGTATTATCCACGTACATGACTTATGAGGTTGATGAGACTTTTTTAGTATCTACTCATTTTCAGCAACAGAATCAATCTATAGACCACATAATGATCGAAATGGTATTTTGAATCACAATCTGACTTATTTTGGCATAGTTATGCTTGAGTTTGTGCTAGACCTTTTCCTAACGTATTATCCACGACTATACATGACTTTTGATGTTGAAGAAACATTTTGGATAACTACTCATTTTCAGCAACAGAATCAATTTATTTTTAGCTTGTGCTAGACCTATTCTTAACGTATTATACACGTATAGCTATACATGACTTATGAGGCTGATGAGACAATTTTGGTAACTACTCATTTTCAGCAACAAAATAAATTTATAGATCAAATAATGATCAAAATGGTATTCTGCATCAATAGCTGACTTATTTTGGCAGAATTATGCTTGAGTTTGTGCTTGACCTGTTCCTAACGTATTATCCACGTATAGCTATACATGACTTCTGAGGTTGAAGAAACTACTCATTTTCAGCAACAGAATCAATTTATAGACCAAATAATGATCAAAATGGTATTCTACATCAATAGCTGACTTATTTGGGCAGAGTTATGCTTGAGTTTGTGCTAGACCTATTCCTAACGTATTATTTACTTATACATGACCTTTGAGGTTGAAGAAACATCTTTAGTAACTACTCATTTTCAGCTACAGATTCAATTTATAGACCAAATAATGATCAAAATTGTATTCTGCATAAATATCTGAATTATTTTGGCATAGTTATGCTTGAGTTTGGGCTTGACCTATTCCTAACGTATTATCCACGAACATGACTTATGAGGTTGATGAGACAATTTTAGTAACTACTCATTTTCAGCAATAGAATCAATTTATAGACCAAATAATGATCAAAATGGTATTCTGCATCAAAATCTGACTTATTTGGGCATAGTTATGCTTGAGTTTGTGCTAGACCTATTCCTAACGTATTATCCACGTATAGCTATACATGATTTCTGTGGTTGAAGAAACATTTTGGATAACTACTCATTTTCAGCAACAGAATCAATTTATAGACCAAATAATGATTAAAATGGTATTCTGCATCAACAGCTGACTTATTTTGGCAGAGTTATGCTTGAGTTTGTGCTAGACTTATTTCTAACGTATTATCCACGTACATGACTTATGAGGTTGATGAGACATTTTTAGTAACTACTCATTTTCAGCAACAGAATCAATTTATAGACCAAATTATGATCAAAATGGTATTCTGCATCAATAGCTGACTTATTTTGGCAGAGTTATGCTTGAGTTTTATTATTTATCCACTTATACATGACCTTTGAGGTTTAAGAAACATCTTTAGTAACTACTCATTTTCAGCTACAGATTCAATTTATAGACCAAATAATGATCAAAATGGTATTCTGCATAAATATCTGAATTATTTTGGCATAGTTATGCTTGAGTTTGTGCTAGACTTATTGCTAACGTATTATCCGCGTACATGACTTATGAGGTTGATGAGACATTTTTAGTAACTACTCATTTTCAGCAACAGAATCAATTTATAGACCAAATAATGATCAAAATGGTATTCTGCATCAATAGCTGACTTATTTTGGCATAGTTATGCTTGAGTTTGTGCTAGACCTATTCCTAACGTATTATCCCCGACTATACATGACTTTTGAGGTTGAAGAAACATTTTGGATAAATACTCATTTTCAGCAACAGAATAAATTTATAGACCAAATAATGATCAAAATGGTATTCCGCATTAATATCTGACTTATTTTGGCGGAGTTGTGCTTGAGTTTGTGGTAGACCTATTCCTAACGTATTATCCACTTATACATGACCTTTGAGGTTGAAGAAACATCTTTAGTAACTACTCATTTTCAGCTACAGATCCAATTCATAGACCAAATAATGATCAAAATGGTATTCTGCATAAATATACTACTCATTTTCAGCAACAGAATCAATTTATAGAAAAAAATAATGATCAAAATGGTATTCTGCATCAACAGCTGACTTATTTTGGCAGAGTTATGCTTGAGTTTGTGCTAGACTTATTTCTAACGTATTATCCACGTACATGACTTATGAGGTTGATGAGACATTTTTAGTAACTACTAGACATCTGCATGAATGGAATCAAAACGGCGAATGAAACATTCACGCTGAAACAACATGCACGTTTTTGGGAACACTGAATAGTGAATGTTTGTGCTAGACTTATTTCTAACGTATTATCCACGTACATGACTTATGAGGTTGATGAGACATTTTTAGTAACTACTAGACATTTGCATGAATGGAATCAAAACGGCGAATGAAACATTCACGCTGAAACAACATGCACGTTTTTGGGAACACTGAATAGTGAATGCCAATTTTTATGCATTCACTAAAGTAGGAATAGCAATGTTCCTATTCCAACGTTCGCGTGCACACACAAAATCGTATGCTATGCTATGTGTAAACACAGAACAGACACTGTACACTACTATTTACTAGTGCATAGTAGTATGAAGCGCGTGTACAGCGTTACCCTAAGTATGAATGTACAATGTACATGCCAGAGACCGGCTTAATTAATTATTTATTTATGTTTTTTATGTTAACAAAATTTTAGAAATTATGCAAATGTTAATAATTAATAAAAATTATAAAAATATAAAAAAACGATAAAAAATTAAAAAAAAAAATTTAATATATAAAAAAGAAGGAAAAGAAAATGTTAATAATTTAAGAAAATGTTAAAAATGAAAGAAAGCTAAAAAAATTTTTTAAATAGTTCAAAATTTTTATTTTCTAATATTTTTTTCTTATATTTTACATTTTTTTAAATTTTAAATTTTTTATTAATTTTTAATTTTTTTATAATTTTTTAACATTTTTCTAAAACTTTTAAATTTTCAAAACATTTTTTTTAAATTTTAGCAATTTTAAAACATTTTAATAAATTTTGCTATACAATTCGTTTTCTTTCGTATGCACTTCATTTCAGTCCATGTACACCACGCTTTGAATGCTATACAAGAATTCAGGTGAATAGCAAACACAAGTACACCACACGCATAGTGTTCCTATTTTGGTGTTCCTATTCTGCTTCTTTTTTGTATTCATAGTGCAATAAGAAGCGTGTACACTATTTTAGCTATACCATAGTAGTGTACACTACTATGATTCGTATTATGAATGTACGTTTGCAGAAGTCTAGTAACTACTCATTTTCAGCAAGAGAATCAATTTAAAGACCAAATAATGATCAAAATGGTATTTTGAATCACAATCTGACTTATTTTGGCATAGTTATGCTTGAGTTTGTGCTAGACCTTTTCCTAACGTATTCTCCACGACAATACATGACTTTTGAGGTTGAAGAAACATTTTGGATAACTACTCATTTTCAGCAACAGAATTAATTTAGAGACCAAATAATGATCAAATGGTTTTCTACATCAATAGCTGACTTATTTTGGCAGAGTTATGCTTGAGTTTGTGCTAGACCTATTCCTAACGTATTATCCACGTACATGACTTATGAGGTTGATGAGACTTTTTTAGTATCTACTCATTTTCAGCAACAGAATCAATCTATAGACCACATAATGATCGAAATGGTATTTTGAATCACAATCTGACTTATTTTGGCATAGTTATGCTTGAGTTTGTGCTAGACCTTTTCCTAACGTATTATCCACGACTATACATGACTTTTGATGTTGAAGAAACATTTTGGATAACTACTCATTTTCAGCAACAGAATCAATTTATTTTTAGCTTGTGCTAGACCTATTCTTAACGTATTATCCACGTATAGCTATACATGACTTATGAGGCTGATGAGACAATTTTGGTAACTACTCATTTTCAGCAACAAAATAAATTTATAGATCAAATAATGATCAAAATGGTATTCTGCATCAATAGCTGACTTATTTTGGCAGAGTTATGCTTGAGTTTTATTATTTATCCACTTATACATGACCTTTGAGGTTTAAGAAACATCTTTAGTAACTACTCATTTTCAGCTACAGATTCAATTTATAGACCAAATAATGATCAAAATGGTATTCTGCATAAATATCTGAATTATTTTGGCATAGTTATGCTTGAGTTTGTGCTAGACTTATTGCTAACGTATTATCCGCGTACATGACTTATGAGGTTGATGAGACATTTTTAGTAACTACTCATTTTCAGCAACAGAATCAATTTATAGACCAAATAATGATCAAAATGGTATTCTGCATCAATAGCTGACTTATTTTGGCAGAATTATGCTTGAGTTTGTGCTTGACCTGTTCCTAACGTATTATCCACGTATAGCTATACATGACTTCTGAGGTTGAAGAAACTACTCATTTTCAGCAACAGAATCAATTTATAGACCAAATAATGATCAAAATGGTATTCTACATCAATAGCTGACTTATTTGGGCAGAGTTATGCTTGAGTTTGTGCTAGACCTATTCCTAACGTATTATTTACTTATACATGACCTTTGAGGTTGAAGAAACATCTTTAGTAACTACTCATTTTCAGCTACAGATTCAATTTATAGACCAAATAATGATCAACATTGTATTCTGCATAAATATCTGAATTATTTTGGCATAGTTATGCTTGAGTTTGGGCTTGACCTATTCCTAACTTATTATCCACGAACATGACTTATGAGGTTGATGAGACAATTTTAGTAACTACTCATTTTCAGCAATAGAATCAATTTATAGACCAAATAATGATCAAAATGGTATTCTGCATCAAAATCTGACTTATTTGGGCATAGTTATGCTTGAGTTTGTGCTAGACCTATTCCTAACGTATTATCCACGTATAGCTATACATGATTTCTGTGGTTGAAGAAACATTTTGGATAACTACTCATTTTCAGCAACAGAATCAATTTATAGACCAAATAATGATCAAAATGGTATTCTGCATCAACAGCTGACTTATTTTGGCAGAGTTATGCTTGAGTTTGTGCTAGACTTATTTCTAACGTATTATCCACGTACATGACTTATGAGGTTGATGAGACATTTTTAGTAACTACTCATTTTCAGCAACAGAATCAATTTATAGACCAAATTATGATCAAAATGGTATTCTGCATCAATAGCTGACTTATTTTGGCAGAGTTATGCTTGAGTTTTATTATTTATCCACTTATACATGACCTTTGAGGTTTAAGAAACATCTTTAGTAACTACTCATTTTCAGCTACAGATTCAATTTATAGACCAAATAATGATCAAAATGGTATTCTGCATAAATATCTGAATTATTTTGGCATAGTTATGCTTGAGTTTGTGCTAGACTTATTGCTAACGTATTATCCGCGTACATGACTTATGAGGTTGATGAGACATTTTTAGTAACTACTCATTTTCAGCAACAGAATCAATTTATAGACCAAATAATGATCAAAATGGTATTCTGCATCAATAGCTGACTTATTTTGGCATAGTTATGCTTGAGTTTGTGCTAGACCTATTCCTAACGTATTATCCCCGACTATACATGACTTTTGAGGTTGAAGAAACATTTTGGATAAATACTCATTTTCAGCAACAAAATAAATTTATAGACCAAATAATGATCAAAATGGTATTCCGCATTAATATCTGACTTATTTTGGCGGAGTTGTGCTTGAGTTTGTGGTAGACCTATTCCTAACGTATTATCCACTTATACATGACCTTTGAGGTTGAAGAAACATCTTTAGTAACTACTCATTTTCAGCTACAGATCCAATTCATAGACCAAATAATGATCAAAATGGTATTCTGCATAAATATCTGACTTATTTTGGCGGAGTTATGCTTGAGTAATTTTCAACTACAGAATCAATTTATAGACCAAATAATGATCAAAATGGTATTCTGCATCAATAGCTGACTTATTTTGACAGAGTTATGCTTGAGTTTGTGCTAGACCTGTTCCTAACGTATTATCCACGTATAGCTATACATGACTTCTGAGGTTGAAGAAACATTTTTAGTTACTACTCATTTTCAGCAACAGAATCAATTTATAGACCAAATAATGATCATTTATTTTGGCAGAGTTATGCTTGAGTTTGTGCTTGACTTATTTCTAACGTATTATCCACGTACATGACTTATGAGGTTGATGAGACATTTTTAGTAACTACTCATTTTCAGCAAGAGAATCAATTTATAGAACAAATAATGATCAAAATGGTATTTTGAATCACAATTTGACTTAATTTGGCATAGTTATGCGTGAGTTTGTGCTAGACCTTTTCCTAACGTATTCTCCACGACAATACATGACTTTTGAGGTTGAAGAAACATTTTGGATAACTATTCATTTTCAGCAACAGAATTAATTTAGAGACCAAATAATGATCAAAATGGTTTTCTACATCAATAGCTGACTTAATTTGGCAGAGTTATGCTTGAGTTTGTGCTAGACCTATTCCTAACGTATTATCCACGACTATACATGACTTTTGAGGTTGAAGAAACATTTTGGATAACTACTCATTTTCAGCAACAGAATCAATTTATAGACCAAATAATGATCAAAATGGTATTTGGAATCACAATCTGACTTATTTTGGCATAGTTATGCTTTAGCTTGTGCTTGACCTATACCTAACGTATTATCCACGTATAGCTATACATGACCTCTGAGGTTGAAGAAACATTTTTAGTAACTACTTATTTTCAGCAACAGAATCAATTTATAGATGAAATAATGATCAAAATAGTAGTGTGAATCACAATCTAACTAATTTTGGCATAGATATGCTTGAGTTTGTGCTAGACCTATTCCTAACGTATTATCCACGACTATACATGAATTTTGAGGTTGAAGAAACATTTTGGTAACTACTCATTTTCAGCAACAGAATCAATTTATAGATCAACTAGGGGGCTCCGCCCCCTGCTCGCTTCGCTCACCAACCCCCGGCTCGCTTCGCTCGCGGAATTGAAGCGTAAAAGAGCGAAGCACTTCTTATATTTGTCTTGAATTAATTTTTTATCTATAAAAATAATCTGTTGCCCAGGCACCATACAAATCTGTTGAGTCTGAAATCCGATCACATTAACGTGTTTGCGTGTAGAAAAAAGAATAAAAGTAGCAAAAATATGTGCAAGAGAAGGCATTAAAACTAAAGTTTCTGTCATTTTATAGGAAAGGGTCGTCTCTCTAACATTGGGTTTATTTAATCAGATTTTTTAATCAGTAATCTCTCTTTAATTCTGATGGATCAATTATCAGTACTTGCTAAATGACATGATACCTTCTTATATATATTAGACTACCACGTTTTTTCACCGTTCGTACAAACCAATTATTATCAGTAATCAGGTTTTAGAGAAGAATTAAAAAATTTTTGTTGTTGGAAATTCCCTTCTGAATGTTATAAGTAGCAATAAAATTATATAATATAACAATTTAAGTAAAAGAATCGAACAATTGTATGCACGCTGCTAGATTTGACAGAAAAGTTAGAAATTTGGCGTGCAAAAGCAAATCTGTGAGTTTTGTTAAGAAATTGCAAAAATTAAAAATATTTTTCATATTAAAGGTTATTTTGAAACCGACGTTCATATGTCATCTATATTATAACTCATCCGACTTAGACCAAATTTGAATAGGGTTTAACATTTAGTAAATAAAGTGTTTCGTTGAGATAGCTCAAAACGAAAATAATTTTCATAGTAAAAGTTAATTTCCATCCAATTGTTCCAATGGCAGCTATATGATATAGTTACTCGATAATGACCAAATTTGGTCAGGGTGTAGCCATATTGTACTGTAACCCGATTTTCACCAAATTGTAAAATATTATTGAATTTAAAAAAGAACTTAAGAAAAAGTAAATTCTTGCCTTTGCTGGGGTGTGATCGTGCGCCGGCGAACGCCTCGGTCTAACACAACATCCTCTGCACTACCAACTCACTTATGTTAGTCCTCCGCCTCACCAAACGCTGCTATATATAAATCAAAGTAACATTTAAAAAAAAAAAAGAAACGAATAATTATATTCACGCTGCCCGCTGCCACTGAGATAGCTGAAGAAACAAAAAAGTTTTTCATACTGAAGATTAATGTGAGCCCGATGTAGCTATACTATATAGTAACCCGACTTTTATCAAATTGTAAAATATCGTTAAATTAAAAAAAGGATAAAAAAAAATTTAAAAAAAGTTCTTGCCCTTGCTGGGATTTGAACCAGTGCCTGCACGCACCTGGGTCTAACACACTATCCTCTGCACTACCTAACCATTTCGCCTGCCGGCTGACCAAACGCTGTTATATATAAATCAAAGTAAAATTTTTTTTTTATGAGAAACATAATTATATTCACGCTGCCCGCTGCCACTGAGATAACTGAAGAAACAAAAAAGTTTTTCATACTAAAGACTAATGTGAACCCGATGTAGCTACACTATATAGTAACCCGACTTTTATTAAGTTGTAAAATATCGTAAAATTAAAAAAAGTATTAAAATAAATTAAATTAAAAATGAAAAGTTAAAAAAAAAATTTTTGCCGTTGCTGGGGTTTGAACCAGTGCCTGCACGCACCTGGGTCTAACACACCATCCTCTGCACTACCTAACCATTTCGCCTGCCGGCTGACCAAACGCTGCTATATATAAATCAAAATAAACGCGAACTTTGACCTCGATTTTGACGCACTTCCACTTACAATTTTACAAAATGGCGTCTTAAACGCCGATGAAATTATCTTAAGTTTATTTTGGCCAAGTTTCAGACTTGTATCTTTAGCCATTTGGCCTGTGCAATGCTAAGTCAGTGAATGAATGAATGAGGTCAATCAATTTTATATATATAGATTAATGATCAAAATGGTATTCTACATCAATAGCTGACTTATTTTGGCAGAATTATGCTTGAGTTTGTGCTAGTCCTGTTCCTAACGTATTATCCACGTATAGCTATACATGACTTCTGAGGTTGATGAAACATTTTTAGTAACTACTCATTTTCAGCAACAGAATCAATTTATAGATCAAATAATGATCAAAATGGTATTCTGCATCAATAGCTGACTTATTTTGGCAGAATTATGCTTGAGTTTGTGCTAGACCTGTTCCTAACGTATTATCCACGTATAGCTCCACATGACTTCTGAGGTTGAAGAAACATTTTTAGTAACTACTCATTTTCAGCAACAGAATCAATTTATAGACCAAATAATGATCAAAATGGTATTATGCATCAATAGCTTGTAGTGTTCAACTAGGGTAAAATCATAGATTTTAGGCTAGCCTATAGAGGATTCGGAGGTCGTGCACTTCTAGCATCGCTCTGTACTATGCTCGTCGGATTGTCGTGGGCTCTTTCCTCCTGCACTTACTGAAAACTACCGAGTTGGATCTAAAATATGTGAAAACGGCTATACCCACTGGTATTAAAGCGTACTATTATGAGCGGAAACTAATGTTAGGGTGACTAAGATGTTATTTGTCCCCTTTTCTTAACCCTCCCAACCTTGGTAACTGAGAAATACTTTAGTGGTTACCCCTTAACAAATGTTTATTGTTACATTAGTTCAATTTGTATGACATTATTATTGTTCAGCGATGGACCTTATTCAAAATTTACTCGCACATGATTATTTCTCTTAACAATATTTATATCCAATTAAAACATGATTCATTGAGGAATACATGACGCTTCAGCGATTTAGATTCTTACGATGCAATAGTTTTAGATTTATGCATCTTTTATATATATAAGCTTACTGAACAGAGAGCGAAAACCGTTTACGTATCTTATTACCATCAATATCTTAAGTGTAATGTAGTTACTCACAAATATATCCATCGATGCATATTCGTTGGGCCCATCGAAGAAGCAGTTGATGTGTGATGTGTTGTTATGCTGATGTATGATGTGCTGCTTGAATAGATGTGTAATGATTACATGAACGGTATGTCGCTGTTGCTTCTTACATGGGCATATTCAAATATAAAATCTAAGGAACCATTTAAAATCAAATTAGTTACTAATTAACGTAATAATGTTTAATTAACTTTCAATTTCGTTTTACAAACGCTTTTGCTTGGCGATGGCCAAACAGCTGATCGAGTATCTTCTCACACGGAATACTCTTGTGGTGTTGGCAATGCCGCGACTCTCATTGATGAAAATCTGCCTCTCTCGCTCTTTGGCAGTCTCCTTTCGACTTTTCTTTTGTTGCTGTCGAGCGCTGTTATGCCCTGGCCAAAGGTAGTATGTTTGTAAGCGCTTGGTCAAAAGAATCCCAATATTGAGAAAACGTTCGCCTGGCTGCCTCCCTGTTTTTATTTTCTTTCCGATAGCGTCTCGACTATGTGCCACAAAAGTGTAGCGCTCCAGACACGTTTCGCCGGTCAAGTCGCAGTTAGACAGACCTTTGCAAAGATGCAGGTGTCGACGCAGGTTAAAAATCAACCGACCGACCGCAAATATATAATTTGTATATCTATATATATAAAATTGCTTGACCTCATTCATTCATTCATTCACTGACTTAGCATTGCACAGGCCAAATGGCTAAAGATACAAGTCTGAAACTTGGCCAAAATAAACTTAAGATAATTTTATCGGCGTTTAAGACGCCATTTTGTAATATTGTAAGTGGAAGTGCGTCAAAATCGAGGTCAAAGTTCGCGTGTATTTTGATTTATATATAGCAGCGTTTGGTCAGCCGGCAGGCGAAATGGTTAGGTAGTGCAGAGGATGGTGTGTTAGACCCAGGAGCGTGCAGGCACTGGTTCAAACCCCAGCAAGGGCAAGAATTTTTTTTAAATTTTTCTTTTTGAATTTAATTTTTTTAATACTTTTTTTAGAACTACGATATTTTACAATTTAATAAAAGTCGGGTTACTATATAGTGTAGCTACATCGCGCTCACATTAATCTTCAGTATGAAAAACTTTTTTGTTTCTTCAGCTTGATTTATATATAACAGCGTTTGGTCAGCCGGCAGGCGAAATGGTTAGGTAGTGCAGAGGATAGTGTGTTAGACCCAGGTGCGTGCAGGCACTGGTTCAAATCCCAGCAAGGGCAAGAACTTTTTTTAAATTTTTTTTTATCCTTTTTTTAATTTAACGATATTTTACAATTTGATAAAAGTCGGGTTACTATATAGTATAGCTACATCGGGCTCACATTAATCTTCAGTATGAAAAACTTTTTTGTTTCTTCAGCTATCTCAGTGGCAGCGGGCAGCGTGAATATAATTATTCGTTTCTTTTTTTTTTTTAAATGTTACTTTGATTTATATATAGCAGCGTTTGGTGAGGCGGAGGACTAACATAAGTGAGTTGGTAGTGCAGAGGATGTTGTGTTAGACCGAGGCGTTCGCCGGCGCACGATCACACCCCAGCAAAGGCAAGAATTTACTTTTTCTTAAGTTCTTTTTTAAATTCAATAATATTTTACAATTTGGTGAAAATCGGGTTACAGTACAATATGGCTACACCCTGACCAAATTTGGTCATTATCGAGTAACTATATCATATAGCTGCCATTGGAACAATTGGATGGAAATTAACTTTTACTATGAAAATTATTTTCGTTTTGAGCTATCTCAACGAAACACTTTATTTACTAAATGTTAAACCCTATTCAAATTTGGTCTAAGTCGGATGAGTTATAATATAGATGACATATGAACGTCGGTTTCAAAATAACCTTTAATATGAAAAATATTTTTAATTTTTGCAATTTCTTAACAAAACTCACAGATTTGCTTTTGCACGCCAAATTTCTAACTTTTCTGTCAAATCTAGCAGCGTGCATACAATTGTTCGATTCTTTTACTTAAATTGTTATATTATATAATTTTATTGCTACTTATAACATTCAGAAGGGAATTTCCAACAACAACAAATTTTTAATTCTTCTCTAAAACCTGATTACTGATAATAATTGCTTTGTACGAACGGTGAAAAAACGTGGTAGTCTAATATGTATAAGAAGGTATCATGTCATTTAGCAAGTACTGATAACTGATCCATCAGAATTAAAGAGAGATTACTGATTAAAAAATCTGATTAAATAAACCCAATGTTAGAGAGACGACCCTTTCCTATAAAATGACAGAAACTTTAGTTTTAATGCCTTCTCTTGCACATATTTTTGCTACTTTTATTCTTTTTTCTACACGCAAACACGTTAATGTGATCGGATTTCAGACTCAACAGATTTGTATGGTGCCTGGGCAACAGATTATTTTTATAGATAAAAAATTAATTCAAGACAAATATAAGAAGTGCTTCGCTCTTTTACGCTTCAATTCCGCGAGCGAAGCGAGCCGGGGGTTGGTGAGCGAAGCGAGCAGGGGGCGGAGCCCCCTAGTATATATATAAAGGGAATAGCGCGAAAGCGCACGAGCGCAGATCGGTCGGCTGTAACACTGCCCAATTATGCTGAATGTTGCTGCGAACATAATTACAAAAAAAATTAGCACACACTCTCTCTCACTTAAATTCAACCAAAAATATCACCTTGTACTCTGTATAGCTTTGCCAATATTTGTGTGGTCTTAGCTGCAATTTATAACCTTTAGGTATATGTTGCACACGAGTTTATTTTAACCTCCAAGATAGGTTATGTACTAAGTTGACAGTATGTATATGTAATCTCGCAGTAAATGCGTGTACTCGAAATGAGATTTGCAGCAAAAGTGAAAGAACGTTGCTAAGCCAAATGCCTACGTGCCGAAATACTTCCAATGATTTGCAAAGCGACAGATAGAAGTAACGGATCTTTTCTAGTTGGAGAGTTAGAAGTTGAGTTAGAGTGTGAGCGAGATAGCTGATTTGCCTGATGTATGCGCGAGTGAAACAGCGGTTAATCGCTAAGAGCAGCGTAGTGTTGCCATATTTTTAAATACGGAATATTAAAGGTATTCCTTAAAACTGGATCCTACAACCACAGTTAATAATAAGAGAGTCTCCTCGAGTAGCTATTAACTGAAAAAAAAAAAATAAAACAAGGGACAGTTAAACTTACTATTATGCTGTATTATACTATAATTACCAATACTAAATTTGAATGTCCTTCAGGTGATAAACGCCTATCTTTTTCCCGCTTTCGTCCGATAATTCATAATAGGTTGGACTTATTTTCTTTCTGACTATTGCTTTAATGAAAACGGGAGCAAGTTTGCTGCTGAATTTCTTACTTGCATTGCTCTGCGCGAAACTTCGCGAGTGAACTATGTCTCCGACCTTTAACTGAACTGATCGACTACGTAAATTGTACGTTCTGGCATTTTCATTATGAGCTTGCACCACATTACTCTTGGCTTTACTACGAGCTATTTGTAATAAGTCTGACGTCTTTAGAGCTACATCATCTGTCAATGAATTTATTTTCCTTAGTAATTCATAATCTTGTCCGTTTGTTACCATGTTTTGTCCGAAGCATAAGTAATACGGAGAATATCCTGTGCTGCGATGCAGACTCGACCTCAATGATCCGCTTATCTCATTCAGGTTCCCATCCCAATTTGTATGATCCGTTCCAATGTAAGCGCGAATAGCGGCCAATACGGAACGGTTCAATCGTTCGCTTGCGTTCGCTTGAGGCGAATAAATTGCGGTACAAACATGCGAAACGCCAAAGCGGGTCAGAAATGCTTTGAAATATCCGGATTTAAATTGAGAGCCATTATCCGTTAAAACGGCTTCAGGCACGCCGAACGTGTAAAATACATGATTCTCCAAAAATTCGCATATTCGATTAGACGTAAACTTTTTCAGTGGGTGCAAGAAATGAAATTTTGTACAATGATCGACAATGATCAGTAGACCGATATTGCCGCTCTTAGACCTTGGATATGGTCCAAGAAGGTCCATATACAATTTCTGGAATGGTCTCTCTGATGTCATGGGATTCCCCATTGGAGGTCTAAGAACTTTGTTGGGGCCCTTTGTCGCTTTACATACTGCGCAATCGGATACGTAACTTCGAATTTGGGTGACCATGCCTGGCCAAAACAAATAACGTTTTAGTTTATCTACCATTTTACCCATGCCAAGATGAGCTGCATCCGGAGGATTATGAGCACGGTACAAAACGTCTGATCTCAAGCTGACTGGAACCCAGAGCTTCCATGACTCCGATTCTTGCACAATGTCGCCTTTGGCGTGTTCAGTTCTTTTATAGACAAAATTATCGACTATCTTGAGGTCAGGTAACTTCTCTTCGGAACAGAATTCTTTTGATGCTAAATCTATAATTGGGCCACAATCACGAAGCTCACATACGTCTATCTCATCTCGCCGTGATAACGCGTCAGCGACGACGTTCTGTGATCCGCTTCGATGTTTTATTGCAAAAGAAAAGCCTTGTAGCCTGATCGACCATCTCGCTAAACGCCCTGACAAATCCTTCTGCTTCATGAGCCATTGTAGGGAAGCATGATCCGTGACTACGACAAATTCTTGACCCTCAATGTAGGCTCTGAATTTATGTATACCCTTGATTACTTCCAAGCACTCAAGTTCAGTTACTGAATAATTACGCTGTGCTTTCGATAACTTCCCGGACATGTAAGCTATTGGCAGCTCGTTGCCGTTTTCATCTTCTTGCGCTAAAACGCTTCCAAGCCCATACAGACTTGCATCGCAAAGTAGAATAAAAGGTCTAGTAAAATCTGGTGTGCGCAGAATCGGTGAAGACGTTAACTTAGATTTAAGCAAGTTGAATGCTTCCTCAGCCTCAGGATTCCAATTGAGTGGTTTATTCTTCTTCAAAAGTTCGGTTAATGGAAATGTGATGGTTGCATAACCATCAACGAAACGTCGATACCATCCGCATAGCCCTAAAAATCTTCTTAGCTGCTTAACAGTACTTGGGACTGGAAACTCATTGATTGCGTTCACTTTATCTGGATCGACTTTTAATTGCCCTTCGCCAATTATAAAACCTAAATATCGAACTTCTCTCAAGCAGAATTTCGACTTCGCAACATTAATGGTCAAGTGGGCTTTACGCAGATACATAGCGATTTCCTCTAGCAACTTTATATGCGACTCGAAGTCATCAGATAGCACTAACAGGTCGTCCAAATATACGAATACTCGCGTTCGCAAGGATGGTGGTATTACCTGATCCATCAAGCGAACTAGCGTCTGCGGAGCGTTACATAAACCGAAAGGCATGACCTTGTACTGGTACAACGGTCTATTTGGTATCGTAAACGCTGTAAGTTGCCGAGATTTCTCATCTAAAGGGATTTGCCAAAAAGCATGTTTCATATCGAGACCCGTTATAAAACGCGCTGGAGGCAGCCTGCTGAGTATCCCATCCACATGAGGTAACGGATATGCGTCTTTCCGCGTGAGCTTATTCACCTCTCTGGAGTCTAAACATAGACGGACTTTTTCTCCTCGCTTAACCAACACGCAATTACTACTCCATGGACTTTTCGACTCCTCTATGATATCTAAAGCAAGCATATTCTCTATTTCAGCAAACATTTCTTTCTCCTTAGCAGGTGAAACGGGCCAATGACGCTGCTTGACAGGCTTTGCATCACCTACATCAATGCTATGCTCTATCAAGTGTGTGCGTCCCAATCCTTCTTTCTCGAATGATGGCAGTTTGCTAATTGCGGACTCTAATCTCTGTTGCTGCTTGACTGTGAGCACGTGCTTCTTTGAGCTATCTACTGTTTCGTCTTCTCGACCTACGTCAAGCTCCGAAATGTCTTCATTTGTTTCCATAACTTTACTTAATAAGCCAAAATCTCTCCAGAAATCGATACCCAAATAAACATCTTGACTGAGATCTGGAATAACGAAAAACTCGACAGGGCCAGTATGACTGCGGTACGTAATATCGATTGAAAGTCGACCAACTACAAAGCACTGAGCGCTATTCGCGGTTTTGATGAAACCTGAGCATTTGCGAAGCTGCGGATGATTCACTATATATTTGGCCGCCTTTCCTCCAATGCAACTTATGGTCGCTCCAGAATCTAGCAAGGCTACATAGCAATTATTCTCGATTTCGATTTCGGTATAGAATCGGTTGTCTTCTTCGAGAAATATTGCTGAAATATGCTTTTTCCGACACTTTCGCACTTTTCTATAAAAATCTCTAATTCGTGAGGTGGAACGTCTGGTTTTCTCAAGTTTTACGCTGCTTACATCACCAAAAATACGCTTTCTGGCTTCTGCATATCGTGCAACTCGAATATGATATGGCAGGTGAATATTGGTACTAGCCGGTGAGTTACTGTCAGTGAGGCTGTCTTGATCATCCGAATTCGCATCTGAGGAAAGATCAGCCTGGGTACCCCTATCATTCATTGATGTTTTGGGAGCGACTGCGGGGCTCTGACCGACGCATCCCCTTGACGGTTTTCCGTCGGGTTACACGTCTGACACTTGGGTTTATAGGTGTCTTTTGCTCCGCATCCATAGCAAAATAACCTGCGAGCTTCAAAACAATTTTCGAAACGATGCCCTAACTTATCGCAATTCCAGCATTTCAATGGCTTTCGTTGAATTGCAGACACTTCGTCTTGGTCATCTATTATCATCTCTTGTTCGAGTTGAGAGACGAATGAACGTTGAGGATACATGCTCTTAGGAGCGTGCGACTTAACATGTTTACAAAATTGTTCGTGTGTACGAACCTCTTCTCTTAAACGTGCCAAGTTGTGTATGCTTAAATGCATTAATTCATAACGAAGAGAAGGCTTGGAATGTCGAATCAGAAGATGGACTAAGGTTTCTTCAGAAATTTCACTTTTCAAGCGAGCAACAAGTTTCTCAATTTCGAATTGATAATCCTCGAAAGTTTCTTTGTCTCCCTGCTTCCTAATATTTATCAACTCCCAGATGTCCATATCTGAGTCGGCGTCCTTGAACTTTTCTTTAAACTCTTTGCAAAACTCATTCCAAGTAAAGCGTTGATATACCCGGTGAAACCTCCAGAACCATTCGTTCGCTTTTCCGCTAAAGAATAAGTGTAGATGGTCACATAAAAGCTGATAGTCACCATTTAAATTCTGCTGAGCCAGCGAGCGGACTCTATACAAAAATTCATCAGCCGGCATACCGTCCTTGACACCCTCAAATTTGATTTTCCAACTTTGAATTATATTCGGAACTTTTTCGGGATGAAAGAAAATGGGACTTCTCTCAGACTCGTTACGATTCGAACCCTGTGTACGGCCTGGATTTGACTGGGTACTATCAGAGTTACGATTTCCTGCCGATAATGGTTGAGCTAACAGGCTATTGCTTCTTGCAACTGCATGATGGGATCTATTCCCCATTTGCAAATCTGACAATTGAGTTTGGATCATAGCGGTCAAATCTTGCATAAGTTGCTGCTGCTGAGTTTGCATCGCAACTTGGATAATGCTGTTCAATTCGTCAACGTTTTGGATTCGCGACGACTCTAGGGATGATGCCTTCATACTATTATTTGGTTGTACTCGTTGATTACGATTCTGAGCTCTTGTTGTCATACCTTGCCGAACTGAGTTTTTACCCTTATTTGGTCTCCCTCTACCTCGATGCGTTGATGCTGCAACATTCGCAACAGCGCTTGTTGTATTCTCACTTTCATTCAAGGGTCTCTGACAAAGGTTGCACCAGGATTCCCGAGCGTTTAAAACATTGGACAGATCTTCATTGCTGTGTCGGAGTGGCATCTTTAAAAATGATCACAAAAGGTTCTTGAATGTACTATATCATTAATTTAGGTCCATCGCTGTACGTTGATAATCCTGTCATACAAATTTAAAATTAGTTTCGCTCAATAATTGTTGCCTCTATTGCAAACTACTGGAACTGATGGTTGGTTAAACAAAGGCAATATGTTTGGGTCAAGTATTGAAGTTACTCCAATAACTTGCATTTCCTCGACATACGCATCATGTTATTGCAATCTTTACAATAGAAGTCGTACGACGAACAGGTATCTAGGATCTGGATCGCTCTGGTCGACTGATTCGTATGAACTCAAATCGAAATCGCTACTCCGAGAACGAACTGCAAAGCCGTTCCTACTGTTGCTCGTACGAACGTCTAAAATAAATTAACTAATTCTACAAGTTGAATATTATCCGCGCTTGTAAGTACGTTCCGGTCGACCAATCCGTAAGAACTCGAATTGCAATCGCTATTCCTGACTACGTGCTTTACAAGAACTTATTTATAACATCAAATCATAAAACTATAGAAAACATATTTATATATTTTTAATCAAAATGCACAATTTGTAATTTAATGGATGGAAATACTGAGCATGGAAATATTGAGCTAACGTGGTTTGAGACTCAAAAAAAAAATTCTTTCGACATCGGGGGGCATTTCTTTGGGTCCAGTTCTCTTGGTTACCACCATTTATATCAAAATTATATTTATTCCCTTCCGTGCCTACTGAAATTGCTGTTGATCGACTCGCTTGGTCATCATCTTTATTACTTTGTGTTCACCATGCGTTTGCTACAATTTCTCGTATCGTGCCCCACGTTTGGGCGCCACTTTCTTATGTAGTGTTCAACTAGGGTAAAATCATAGATTTTAGTGCACTTACTGAAAAATACCGAGTTGGATCTAAAATAAGTGAAAACGGCTATACCCACTGGTATTAAAGCGTAATATTATGAGCGGAAACTAATGTTAGGGTGACTAAGATGTTATTTGTCCCCTTTTCTTAACCCTCCCAACCTTGGTAACTGAGAAATACTTTAGTGGTTACCCCTTAACAAATGTTTATTGTTACATTAGTTCAATTTGTATGACATTATTATTGTTCAGCGATGGACCTTATTCAAAATTTACTCGCACATGATTATTTCTCTTAACAATATTTATATCCAGTTAAAACATGATTCATTGAGGAATACATGACGCTTCAGCGATTTAGATTCTTACGATGCAATAGTTTTAGATTTATGCATCTTTTATATATATAAGCTTACTGAACAGAGAGCGAAAACCGTTTACGTATCTTATTACCATCAATATCTTAAGTGTAATGTAGTTACTCACAAATATATCCATCGATGCATATTCGTTGGGCCCATCGAAGAAGCAGTTGATGTGTGATGTGTTGTTATGCTGATGTATGATGTGCTGCTTGAATAGATGTGTAATGATTACATGAACGGTATGTCGCTGTTGCTTCTTACATGGGCATATTCAAATATAAAATCTAAGGAACCATTTAAAATCAAATTAGTTACTAATTAACGTAATAATGTTTAATTAACTTTCAATTTCGTTTTACAAACGCTTTTGCTTGGCGATGGCCAAACAGCTGATCGAGTATCTTCTCACACGGAATACTCTTGTGGTGTTGGCAATGCCGCGACTCTCATTGATGAAAATCTGCCTCTCTCGCTCTTTGGCAGTCTCCTTTCGACTTTTCTTTTGTTGCTGTCGAGCGCTGTTATGCCCTGGCCAAAGGTAGTATGTTTGTAAGCGCTTGGTCAAAAGAATCCCAATATTGAGAAAACGTTCGCCTGGCTGCCTCCCTGTTTTTATTTTCTTTCCGATAGCGTCTCGACTATGTGCCACAAAAGTGTAGCGCTCCAGACACGTTACGCCGGTCAAGTCGCAGTTAGACAGACCTTTGCAAAGATGCAGGTGTCGACGCAGGTTAAAAATCAACCGACCGACCGCAAATATATAATATGTATATATATATATAAAGGGAATAGCGCGAAAGCGCACGAGCGCAGATCGGTCGGCTGTAACACTGCACAATTATGCTGAATGTTGCTGCGAACATAATTACAAAAAAAATTAGCACACACTCTCTCTCACTTAAATTCAACCAAAAATATCACCTTGTACTCTGTATAGCTTTGCCAATATTTGTGTGGTCTTAGCTGCAATTTATAACCTTTAGGTATATGTTGCACACGAGTTTATTTTAACCTCCAAGATAAGTTATGTACTTAGTTGACAGTATGTATATGTAATCTCGCAGTAAATGCGTGTACTCGAAATGAGATTTGCAGCAAAAGTGAAAGAACGTTGCGAAGCCAAATGCCTACGTGCCGAAATACTTCCAATGATTTGCAAAGCGACAGATAGAAGTAACGGATCTTTTCTAGTTGGAGAGTTAGAAGTTGAGTTAGAGTGTGACAGAATCATTTTATAGACCAAATAATGATCAAAATGGTATTCTGCATCAATAGCTGACTAATTTTGGCATAGTTTGTGCTAGACCTATTCCTAACGTATTATTCACGTACATGGCTTATAAGGTTGATGAGACAATTTTAGTAACTACTCATTTCCAGCAACAGAATCAATTTATAGACCAAATAATGATCAAAATGGTATTCTGCATCAAAATCTGACTTATTTTGGCATAGTTATGCTTGAGTTTGGGCTTGACCTATTCCTAACGTATTATCCACGTACATGATTTATGAGGTTGATGAGACAATTTTAGTAACTACTCATTTTCAGCAACAGAATCAATTTATAGACCAAATAATGATCAAAATGGTATTCTGCATCAAAATCTGACTTATTTTGGCATAGTTATGCTTGAGTTTGTGCTTGACCTATTCCTAACGTATTATCCACGTACATGACTTATGAGGTTGATGAGACAATTTTAGTAACTACTCATTTTCAGCAACAGAATCAATTTATGGACCAAATAATGATCAAAATGGTATTCTGCATCAAAATCTGACTTATTTTGGCATAGTTATACTTGAGTTTATGCTTGACCTATTCCTAACGTATTATCCACGTACATGACTTATGAGGTTGATGAGACTTTTTAGTAACTACTCATTTTCAGCAACAGAATCAATTTATAGACCAAATAATGATCAAAATGGTATTCTGCATCAATAGCTAACTAATTTTGGCAGAGTTAAGCTTGAGTTTGTGCTAGACCTATTCCTAACGTATTATCCACGTATATACATTATACATGACTTTTGAGGTTGAAGAAACGTTTCAAGTAGCTACTCATTTTCAGCAACAGAATCAATTTATAGACCAAATAATGATCAAAATGGTATTCTGCATCAATAGCTTACTAATTTTGGCAGAGTTAAGCTTGAGTTTGTGCTAGACCTATTCCTTACGTATTATCCACGTACATACATTATCCCACAAAAAAAACCTCTACACGAGGTAAAAGTCTAGTGACGAAAGCAATTTTTAGCTCCAAAATTTCTGATATCCAATTGTGTGACGAGCAAAATTCAGTTTATTATAAAAACTTTAAATAAAAATAAAAATTATTAAAAAAAAAATAAAAACACGAAATTTGGCATTGTGCACCGTGCTCAAAAAGGGCGAGCTTCTTTGTACATAAAAATTACTTTTTGCACAGTGCCGAATACCAATTTTCGTGTTTTTTTTTTTAATAATTTTTATTTTTATTTAAAGTTTAGAGGTTTTTTTTGTGGGATATCAGAAATTTTTGCAATTGCTTTTGCTTTTGACATTTTAACTTTATCATAAATGCAGGGAGATAGTAAAAAATATAGCTAAGAGACTCCGCCCCTGTTTGCTTCGCTCGCGTTACTACTGTCTACTTTTCATACTAAGACTTTTCGCCCGATCGGTCCTATGTTAGCTATATGATATAGTGGTTTGATTACCGGTTACCAATTTCGGTCAGGATGTATAAAACTAACTTAATCATATAATGCATATTCTATCAATTTGGTTAAAATATCTCATAAATCAAAAAAAGTTTTTCATACTAAAACCTAATTTTGACCAGATCGGTCCTATGACAGCTATATGATATAGCGGTCCGATATGAACCAATTTCGGTCAGGATGTATAAAACTAACTTAAATGCATATTCTATCAATTTGGTTAAAATATCTCATACATCGAAAAAGTTTTTCATACTAAAACCTTATTTTGACCAGATCGGTCCTATGACAGCTATATGATAAAGCGGTCCGATATGAACCAATTTCAGTCAGGATGTATAAAACTAACTTAAATGCATATTCTATCAATTTGGTTAAAATATCTCGTAAAACAAAAAAGTTTTTCATACTAAAACCTAATTTTGATCCGATCGGTCCTATGACAGCTATATGATATAGTGGTCCGATTTGAACCAACTTTGGTCAGGATATATAAAACAATGTAAAATGCGTATTTTATCAGTTTGGTTGAGATATCTCATAAAACCAAAAAGTTTTTAGTACTAAAACGTGATTTTCGAACTAAAACGGGATTTTCGACCGATGGAAAAATATATATATTCAGTTAACAGGCAATATCTTCCAAACCCCTCAACCAAAATTTATGTGTTATATACCAAAACCTATTCCAAAAGCTAACCAAACGCAGAATTTTACGTACTAAAACGTACATAAATTTAATAAAAATCGTTAGAGCCATTTTGTCAGAAATCGCCAAAATATAAGCTAAAAAACCTTATTTCACCTGTAAAATATTACCTGAGTACTTTAGAAAAAAAGTTTTACGTCAAAAGCCCTTAAACTCACCTTTCCAATGATATATAGGACATATCTGTAGCTTCTATGGTTTGCAAACTATTGGGGTTTCAATTTTAGCGGGAAATAGCGTTTTCCCGCTAAACTATCGTGAAATTCAAAAAGTCGTAGAGCAAACATTTCTATATTTTTGAAAAGAAACAAATTTTTTAGCGCTTTGATACGCGCAAACGAACCGACAAACAAACTGACTTTTCATCTTAATTTGAAAAGTCCACTAAAAATTTGGGTGATTTGGGTATCAATCGACGCGTATTTTTGATTAGAATTTTTTAAAAATAAAAAATTTTACAAAAAGGCCCCAACGGCCCCATTAGCTGCGATCGTTTAAATTTGTCCCCTCCCCCTTACACCACCGTATCTCATGAACCAGGTAAGTTACAAAAAGTTTTAGTATGCCATTTTGTAAGTTAGGACTCAACCTTTCGATCGGTATATAACTCGATCTGATCGGACAGTCGTAGCAAATTTTCCAAATTAGCTGTATATATTGCTAGTCGCCTTTCGCACCCTTCTTGCTGCTTTCGTCACTAGAGCGAACTGCCGTTCGCAGTGATACATGACTTTTGAGGTTGAAGAAACATTTTGGATAACTATTCATTTTCAGCAACAGAATCAATTTATAAACCAAATAATGATCAAAATGGTATTCTGCATCAATAGCTGACTTATTTTGGCATAGTTATGCTTGAGCTTGTGCTAGACCTATTCCTAACGTATTATCCACGTATAGCTATACATGACTTATGAGGTTAATAAGACATTCTTGGTAAATACTCATTTTCAGCAACAGAATCAATTTATAGACCAAATAATGATAAAAATGGTATTCTGCATCAATAGCTGACCAATTTTGGCATAGTTTGTGCTAGACCTATTCCTAACGTATTATTCACGTACATGGCTTATAAGGTTGATGAGACAATTTTAGTAACTACTCATTCCCAGCAACAGAATCAATTTATAGACCAACTAATGATCTAAATGGTATTCTGCATCAAAATCTGACTTATTTTGGCATAGTTATGCTTGAGTTTGGGCTTGACCTATTCCTAACGTATTATCCACGTACATGATTTATGAGGTTGATGAGACAATTTTAGTAACTACTCATTTTCAGCAACAGAATCAATTTATAGACCAAATAATGATCTAAATGGTATTCTGCATCAAAATCTGAATTATTTTGGCATAGTTATGCTTGAGTTTGTGCTTGACCTATTCCTAACTTATTATCCACGTACATGACTTATGAGGTTGATGAGACAATTTTAGTAACTACTCATTTTCAGCAACAGAATCAATTTATGGACCAAATAATGATCAAAATGGTATTCTGCATCAAAATCTGACTTATTTTGGCATAGTTATGCTTGAGTTTATGCTTGACCTATTCCTAACGTATTATTCACGTACATGACTTTTGAGGTTGATGAGACTTTTTAGTAACTACTCATTTTCAGCAACAGAATAAATTTATACACCAAATAATGATCAAAATGGTATTCTGCATCAATAGCTTACTAATTTTGGCAGAGTTAAGCTTGAGTTTGTGCTAGACCTATTCCTAACGTATTATCCACGTATATACATTATACATGACTTTTGAGGTTGAAGAAACGTTTCAAGTAGCTACTCATTTTCACCTACAGAATCAATTTATAGACCAAATAATGAACAAAATGGTATTCTGCAATAATAGCTGACTTATTTTGGCATAGTTATGCTTGAGCTTGTGCTAGACCTATTTCTAACGTATTATCCACGTATATACATTATACATGACTTTTGAGGTTGAAGAAACTTTTCAAGTAACTACTCATTTTCAGCTACAGAAATAATTTATAGACCAAATAATGATCAAAATGGTATTCTACATCAATAGCTGACTTATTTTGGCAGAGTTATGCTTGAGTTTGTGCTAGACCTATTCCTAACGTATTATTCACGTACATGACTTATGAGGTTGATGAGACTTTTTTAGTAACTACTCATTTTCAGCAAAATAATCAATCTATAGACCAAATAATGATCGAAATGGTATTTTGAATCACAATCTGACTTATTTTGGCATAGTTATGCTTGAGTTTGTGCTAGACCTATTCCTAACGTATTATCCACGACTATACATGACTTTTGAGGTTGAAGAAACATTTTGGATAACTACTCATTTTCAGCAACAGAATCAATTTATAGACCAAATAATGATCAAAATGGTATTTGGAATCACAATCTGACTTATTTTGGCATAGTTATGCTTTAGCTTGTGTTAGACCTATTCCTAACGTATTATCCACGTATAGCTATACATGACTTTTAAGGTTGAAGAAACATTTTTAGTAACTACTTATTTTCAGCTACAGACTTAATTTATAGACCAAATTATGATCAAAATGGTATTCTGCATAAATATCTGACTTATTTTGGCGGAGTTATGCTTGAGTAATTTTCAACTACAGAGTCAATTTATAGACCAAATAATGATGAAAATGGTATTCTGCATCAATAGCTGACTTATTTTGGCAGAGTTATGCTTGAGTTTGTGCTAGACCTATTCCTAACGTATTATCCACGTATATACATTATACAGGACTTTTGAGGTTGAAGAAGCTTTTCAAGTAACTACTCATTTTCAGCTACAGAATCAATTTATAGACCAAAAAATGATCCAAATGGTAATCTGCATAAATATCTGTCTAATTTTGGCGGAGTTATGCTTGAGTAATTTTCAAATACAGAATCAATTTATAGACCAAATAATGATCAAAATGGTATTCTGCATCTATAGCTTACGTATTATCCACGTACATGACTTATGAGGTTGATGGGACATTTTAAGTAACTACTCATTTTCAGCAACAGAATGAATTTATAGACCAAATAATGATCCAAATGGTATTCGGCATCAAAATCTGACATTTTTTGGCAGAGTTATGCTTGAGTTTGTGCTAGACCTATTCCTAACGTATTATCCATGTATATACATTATACATGACTTTTGAGGTTGAAGAAACAGTTTTAGTAACTACTCATTTTCAGCAACAGAATCAATTTATAGACCAAATAATGAACAAAATGGTATTCTGCATCAAAATCTGACTTATTTTGGCATAGTTATGCTTGAGTTTGTGCTTGATATATTCCTAACGTATTGTCCACGTACATGACTTATGAGGTTGATGAGACAATTTTAGTAACTACTCATTTTCAGCAACAGAATCAATTTATGGACCAAATAATGATCAAAATGGTATTCTGCATCAAAATCTGACTTATTTTGGCATAGTTATGCTTGAGTTTATCCTTGACCTATTCCTAACGTATTATCCACGTACATGACTTATGAGGTTGATTAGACATTTTTAGTAACTACTCATTTTCAGCAACAGAATCAATTTATAGACCAAATAATGATCAAAATGGTATTCTGCATCAAAATCTGACTTATTTTGGCATAGTTATGCTTGAGTTTGTGCTTGATATATTTCTAACGTATTGTCCACGTACATGACTTATGAGGTTGATGAGACAATTTTAGTAACTACTCATTTTCAGCAACAGAATCAATTTATGGACCAAATAATGATCAAAATGGTATTCTGCATCAAAATCTGACTTATTTTGGCATAGTTATGCTTGAGTTTATGCTTGACCTATTCCTAACGTATTATCCACGTACATGACTTATGAGGTTGATGAGACATTTTTAGTAACTACTCATTTTCAGCTACAGAATCAATTTATAGACCAAATAATGATCAAAATGGTATTCTGCATCAAAATCTGACTTATTTTGGCATAGTTATGCTTGAGTTTGTGCTTGATATATTCCTAACGTATTGTCCACGAACATGACTTATGAGGTTGATGAGACAATTTTAGTAACTACTCATTTTCAGCAACAGAATCAATTTATAGACCAAATAATGATCAAAATGGTATTCTGAATCAAAATCTGACTTATTTTGGCATAGTTATGCTTGAGTTTATGCTTGACCTATTCCTAACGTATTATCCACGTACATGACTTATGAGGTTGATGAGACATTTTTAGTAACTACTCATTTTCAGCTACAGAATCAATTTATAGACCAAATAATGATCAAAATGGTATTCTGCATCAAAATCTGACTTATTTTGGCATAGTTATGCTTGAGTTTGTGCTTGACCTATTCCTAACGTATTATCCACGTACATGACTTATGAGGTTGATGAAACATTTTTAGTAACTACTTATTTTCAGCTACAGACTAAATTTATAGACCAAATAATGATCAAAATGGTATTCTGCATAAATATCTGACTTATTTTGGCGGAGTTATGCTTGAGTAATTTTCAACTACAGAGTCAATTTATAGACCAAATAATGATCAAAATGGTATTCTGCATCAATAGCTGACTTATTTTGGCAGAGTTATGCTTGAGTTTGTGCTAGACCTATTCCTAACGTATTATCCACGTATATACATTATACATGACTTTTTAGGTTGAAGAAACTTTTTAAGTAACTACTCATTTTCAGCTACAGAATCAATTTATAGACCAAAAAATGATCCAATTGGTAATCTGCATAAATATCTGACTAATTTTGGCGGAGTTATGCTTGAGTAATTTTCAACTACAGAATCAATTTATAGACCAAATAATGATCAAAATGGTATTCTGCATCTATAGCTGACTCATTTTGGCAGAGCTATGCATGAGTTTGTGCTAGACCTATTCCTAACGTATTATCCACGTACATGACTTATGAGGTTGATGAGACATTTTTAGTAACTACTCATTTTCAGCAACAGAATCAATTTATAGACCAAATAATGATCAAAATGGTATTCTGCATCAAAATCTGACTTATTTTGGCATAGTTATGCTTGAGTTTGGGCTTGACATATTCCTAACGTATTATCCACGTACATGACTTATGAGGTTGATGAGACAATTTTAGAAACTACTAATTTTCAGCAACAGAATTAATTTATAGACCAAATAATGATCAAAATGGTATTCTGCATCAAAATCTGACTTATTTTGGCATAGTTATGCTTTAGTTTGTGCTTGATATATTCCTAACGTATTATCCACGTACATGACTTATAAGGTTGATGAGACATTTTTAGTAACTACTCATTTTCAGCAACAGAATCAATTTATAGACCAAATAATGATCAAAATGGTATTCTGCATCAATAGCTTACTAATTTTGGCAGAGTTAAGCTTGAGTTTGTGCTAGACCTATTCCTAACGTATTATCCACGTACATACATTATCCCACAAAAAAAACCTCTACACGAGGTAAAAGTCTAGTGACGAAAGCAATTTTTAGCTCTAAAATTTCTGATATCCAATTGTGTGACGAGCAAAATTCAGTTTATTATAAAAACTTTAAATAAAAATAAAAATTATTAAAAAAAAAAAAAAAAACACGAAATTTGGCATTGTGCACCGTGCTCAAAAAGGGCGAGCTTCTTTGTAAATAAAAATTACTTTTTGCACAGTTCCGAATACCAATATTCGTGTTTTTTTTTAAAATAATTTTTATTTTTATTTAAAGTTTTTATAATAAACTGAATTTTGCTCGTCACACAATTGGATATCAAAAATTTTGGAGCTAAAAATTGCTTTCGTCACTAGACTTTTACCTCGTGTAGAGGTTTTTTTGTGGGATATCAGAAATTTTTGCAATTGCTTTTGCTTTTGACATTTTAACTTTATCATAAATGCAGGGAGATAGTAAAAAATATAGCTAAGAGACTCCGCCCCTGTTTGCTTCGCTCGCGTTACTACTGTCTACTTTTCATACTAAGACTTTTCGCCCGATCGGTCCTATGTTAGCTATATGATATAGTGGTTTGATTACCGGTTACCAATTTCGGTCAGGATGTATAAAACTACCTTAATCATATAATGCATATTCTATCAATTTGGTTAAAATATCTCATAAATCAAAAAAGTTTTTCATACTAAAACCTAATTTTGACCAGATCGGTCCTATGACAGCTATATGATATAGCGGTCCGATATGAACCAATTTCGGTCAGGATGTATAAAACTAACTTAAATGCATATTCTATCAATTTGGTTAAAATATCTCGTAAAACAAAAAAGTTTTTCATACTAAAACCTAATTTTGATCCGATCGGTCCTATGACAGCTATATGATATAGTGGTCCGATTTGAACCAACTTTGGTTAGGATATATAAAACAATGTAAAATGCGTATTTTATCAGTTTGGTTGAGATATCTCATAAAACCAAAAAGTTTTTAGTACTAAAACGTGATTTTCGAACTAAAACGTGATTTTCGACCGATGGAAAAATATATATATTCAGTTGACAGTCAATATCTTCCAAACCCCTTAACCAAAATTTATGTTTTATATACCAAAAAACGCAGAAATTTACGTACTAAAACATACATCAATTTAATAAAAATCGTTAGAGCCGTTTTGTCAAAAATCGCCTAAATATAAGCTAAAAAACCTTATTTTACCTGTAAAATGTTACCTGAGTACTTTAGAAAAAAAGTTTGAAGGTACGCCAAAAAGCCTTCAAACTATCCTTTTTAATGAAATATAGGACATAGATGTAGCTTCTATGGTTTGCAAACTATTGGGGTTTGAATTTTAGCGGGAAATAGCGTTTTCCCGCTAAACTAGCTGAATATTCAAAAAGTCGTAGAACAAACATTTCTATATTTTTGAAAAGAAACAAATCCTTATCATTACATCTAAGCTTTTTAACGCTTTGATACGCGCAAACGAACCGACAAATAAACTGACTTTTCATCTCATTTTGAGAAGTCCACTAAAAATTTTAAATTTGATTATCTTTTGAACCAGTTATCGGATTTGGGTCATCGGGGTATCAATCGCGTATTTTTAATAAGAATTTTTATAAAAGAAAATATTTTAACAAAAAGCCCCAACGACCCCATTAGCTGCAATTATTTAAATTTTTTCCCTCCCACTTACACCCCCTTATCTCATAAACCAGGTGTGCTAGCAAAAGTTTGAGTACGCCATTTTGTAAGTTAGGTCTAAACCTTTCGATCGGTATATAACTCGATCTGATCGGACAGTCGTAGCAAATTTTCCAAATTAGCTGTATATATTGCTAGTCGCCTTTCGCACCCTTCGTGCTGCTTTCGTCACTAGAGCGAACTGCCGTTCGCAGTGATACATGACTTTTGAGGTTGAAGAAACGTTTCAAGTAACTACTCATTTTCAGCTACAGAATCAATTTATAGACCAAATAATGATCAAAATGGTATTCTGCAATAATAGCTGACTTATTTTGGCATAGTTATGCTTGAGCTTGTGCTAGAGCTATTCCTAACGTATTATCCAAGTATAGCTATACATGACTTATGAGGTTAATAAGAAATTTTTGGTAACTACTCATTTTCAGCAACAGAATCAATTTATAGACCAAATAATGATCAAAATGGTATTCTGCATCAATAGTTGACTAATTTTGCCAGAGTTTGTGCTATACCTATTCCTAACGTATTATCCACGTATAGCTATACATGACTTTTAAAGTTGAAGAAACATTTTTTGTAACTACTTATTTTCAGCTACAGAATAAATTTATAGACCAAATAATGATCAAAATGGTATTCTGCATAAATATCTGACTTATTTTGGCGGAGTTATGCTTGAGTAATTTTCAACTACAGAATCAATTTATAGACCAAATAATGATCAAAATGGTATTCTGCATCAATAGCTGACTTATTTTGGAAGAGTTATGCTTGAGTTTGTGCTAGACCTATTCCTAACGTATTATCCACGTATATACATTATACATGACTTTTGAGGTTGAAGAAACTTTTCAAGTAACTACTCATTTTCAGCTACAGAATCAATTTATAGACCAAAAAATGATCCAAATGGTATTCTGCATAAATATCTGACTTATTTTGGCAGAGTTATGCTTGACTTTGTGCTAGACCTATTCCTAACGTAATATCCACGTACATGTCATAAGTGATGTTGATGAGACATTTTTAGTAACTACTCATTTTCAGTAACAGAATTTATTTATAGTACAAATAATGATCAAAATGGTTTTTTGAATCACAGTGTGACTTATTTTGGTATAGTTATGCTTGAGTTTGTGCTGTACATGACTTTTTAGGTTGAAGAAACATTTTGGATAACTACTCATTGTACCATGACTCTTGTGGATCGTTATTGCCTCGGCTGGTACAACCGAAAACTGCTTTCGATCGATGGTAATCTGCTCGTTGAAGCGAAAATGAAAGAATTTATTTGTCTTGTGAATAGGGGTCCATAAGTTCTCTACTCGATGTCTGCACTGAACCCGTGCACTAACACCTACGCTATCATTAAGAAAAGAGATTCGTACAACATCTGGGGTATTAGTTGAACTTAATTCAATCTCTTTTAGAGCGCCAGAAGCTTTATTCACAAGGCCGTCGGAAGTACCTATATATACTGTTCCATATATACGGCTATGGTTTTAAAATCAATGAAGTACACAAGCCTTGTGTATCAGACGTTTTGAAATTCTTAACATACTGTAGACATCTGTTCCTAGACTCTGAGCTAAGATGAGGAGCTTTAACAGAATCCATAGCTTCCGACATATATTGCTCAGTGGAAATTGAGGATAGTCTTTGTTTATTTTAACAATCAGTCTACTGATTACTTGAAAAAAGGTGAATTGCATCGCCAGGAACTTGACTTGCGTCGCAAATGCGAGTTCTAAGTAGAACAATGTCGTCTGACGACATTTGACCGGATGCCATGTTATTGCCTTGAATGCCTTCTCTTTCACATATTTTTGCTACTTCATTCTTTTCTTAAATGCGTACATATAAATATGATCGGATTTCAGACTCAACAGATTTGTCTGGTGCCCGAGCTACAGAATTTTGTATAGATAATCCTTAAGTGTCCTAATTATCAGTTTGTCCGAATATGTGTCCGAATTATTAAAGTAGTACAGTAATTTATTTTTGCGTTAAAATAGTTTATTCAAGAAAAAAATAGCGAGCTAAGCGAGCCGGGAGTTGGTGAGCGAAGCGAGCAGGGGCGAAGCCCTCTAGTATTATATAAAGTATTAAATAAGCTTAAAGCTTAAAATTTTTTCAAAAAGTATGATCATAATTGTTTTGAATGAATGGTGAAAAAATGTAGTATGCTGATTTGTACAAGAATATAGCGTGTCAATAAGCTGGTACTGATTTCTGATGCATCAGGAATAAGGAGGAGATTACTGATTAAAAACATGCTGAATGACCCTAAAGCTTTAAATAAATACTCATAGTTCTTAAAAGAAACAAAAATACGCAAAATATAATTTACGTTTACTGTAGCTAAATTGCATTTTATTGGTTTAGACTCATCTAAGTCTTCTAACTGGTTCTCGTTGAATTCTGCTAACAGGTTTGGATCTTCTGGGATTGTTATTACAATATTCCGTCTAGTACCAATATTATGTAATCTGGTATTTAAACTTATTACAATTTTCTGACATATATTTTTATGCTCATGCGTTAATCTATCATTAACTTTGTTTATTGTATTTACTATGTTATTATATTGAGCTGTTAATATTTGCGCATGATGTACCAATGTATCTGACTTTATTGTTTTATGAGAATTGATACATTTGTATGATTTTTCGAACTTGTCTTTATAATCATTTATTTTCTTAGCTAATGCATTCCATTCCATTGTCTAATAGAAAATAGAATTTTTAGCGGTGTATGCGCAGCATAAATATGGTTTCTGTGCCTAGTATTGAATTTGTATCGCTGATAGTTTTTATACCCTGAGCCCATTAAAAATGGACAAAAAAGGGTATAATGCATTTGGCAGAATGTATGTAACAGGCAGAAGGGGGCGTGGCAGACCCCCAAAAGTATATATATTTTTGATCAGGATCAACAGTCGAGTCGATTGAGCCATGTCCGTCTGTTTTAACGCATCGATCTCAGAAACCATAAGAGCTAGACACTTCAAACTTGGTATGTAGGTTCCTGGATACCGTACGCAGATCAAGTTTGTTTTTATTTTTGGATCAGACAACTATATCATATAGCTGCCATAGGAACGATACATCGAAAATAAAGTTTTTGTATGAAAAGCTTCTTTAATTTTTGAGATATCTCAACCAATCTCACACGATATATAGTTGGGGTGGTATTATACATCCTGACAAAGTTTGGTCCAAATGGGCCCACTATATCATATAGCTGTCATACAGACGCTCTGCCGAAAATCAAGTTTTAGTATGAAAAAGTCTTTTGTTTTTTGAGATATCTTAACCAAACTGATAGAATATGCATTTATGTTGGTTTTGTATACTCTGACCAGATTTGGTTCAAATCGGTTCCATATATCATATAGCTGCCATAGGAATAATTGGTCGAGAATCAACATTTATAAAAGAGTACCTGGGCTCAGGGTATCCTACTGTCGAGCGTGGGCGGAGCCCCTAAGTTATACATCATGTAGTAGTCTTTTTAAAATATTTCAATGGCAGTGACTATATAATATTTATGACTCTTATATTTAAAAATATTTGACAGAGCATTGTAAACCTTAAAATGGAATATTTGGTTAATGACAAAGAAGATGAGACTCTTTTTCTGAGCTCAGACATGCATACTGATGAGGGTAAGAAGCAATTATTTCATTAATTCATTTCTTATATAAGGTGTATAATTTTAGATCCTAAAACGGACAAGCTTGGTTCTTATAATACTATTCAAACGCCCTTATATAATTCAATGTATAGTAAAGTGGAATTAGAAAACTTAGTTGGGCTTGTCCAGCGAATGACAATTTTATATTCACTCGATCATCGGGATTGGAATGAAAAGGCAGTCAATGTTATTAGGCGTTGGTTTTTGAATCCGACTAAGCCTATGCTTACAGTTTTTTATGATTCAAATATTATAACGGCCTGTCTTGGGTTTCCAGTTGCGCCAATCCTAGACATAAGCTACTTTGTGCGCTTACCTAATCAAGTTCTTGCAATAGATACATTCCATGACTGTGTAAATTTCGGAACCATTCACAATAATGTTGACGGTTGTCTACTTCGCATTTTGGAGCTAGCTTATGCACCAGTGTTTCGAAACCACTCTGAGTGGGACGACAATATTAAGCAAAGATTTTGTAAAGGCTTCGATAAATTTCTTGTGTATTTGACCGGAATGCATTTCAGAATGTCCGGTATGACGGTACTATATGTACCATATATTGTAAGACAAATATCACAGAACAATATTTCATATGACCCAGAGTTTGTAAAGAATTTGGAGTTGATTGCTGTTTTCTGGGCAACACAAATACGTACTCTTTTGAATGACAAGACTTTAACGGTTCCCAACGAATTTGTTATATTGGAAGACGAATACGAATTTTGGCTATATAGATGTAAGCATTTATTTTTAAGCATTATTTAATAGCTAATTCTGTCCCCCGCAGTCGAAGTTTTACAGGCATTAAATACGCAATTGGAACAAGTTGATGTACAGAGCATAATAAAAATTCTGCGTAACTCTCATTCTGTGTATATTAAACAAATCGATGAACTTATCTACGAGTCTAGGCACGAAATGAATAGGGCTATGTCAAATATTAAATATTTGCATCTTCTTATGGATCCTTGCGGAGAGATTAATCTTACTGACAGTACAGCATTTCTAACACAACTATTACCGAAAACTATTAATCTCATTCGGTTTATCTGGGTTAATTCAGAGCATTACAACAGACGAGACTTAATAACTGGTCTATGCCGTGATTTGAGTAATCGGATCATACGGTTCTGCACAGAGATGATTAATTTGGATAAGATTCTTTCTGGTAGTTCACGTTTCGGAATTAAAGTTTGCAACTTGTCTCTCAATTGTTGCCTGACCTATAAAGGAATTTATAGCTCCATGGCTAACGTAAATGCAAAATATGATCAAAATTTGGCCTGGAATCTAGATAACGCCATGATTTTTAATCATGTGGATGCTTTTATGGAGCGACTAAATGATGTCATAGATATATGTGAGTCGATGATTGTATTTGGTCGCTTGGATGAAGCAGTAAGCATTCCAAAGCCACAGTTTGGAGGCACTACTGGACCAGAGTTTGAAAAGACAACTGAAGCTGTAGAGATTCAGTTTCTCGCTACCTTAACGGCGTTAAATACCGACTCTAAGGAACTAATATTAAATGTACATAAAAACGATTGGTATGATGAAGTTCTTAAGTATCGACGCACAGTTCAAAGCATGGACGAAACGGTACAGCGACTTATTTCGAATGTTTTCTTACACGTTTGTAATGTTGAAGAGGCAATTGAATCGTTGAATGTAATGCTTTTTTATTCATATCGTAGCTCAATAAGAAAATCGTATTTGCGACAAGTAACTGAGGTATGGCTATTGTTTTGTAATGAAATGGATGCAACCTCTATTATTTTAATGGACCGCAGCAAGTTGCACGAGACTTGGGTGCCATACTATGCATCAAGAGCCATTAGCTATCAGATCCACATAGACCGGCTTACATGGCTTCGAAATCGCTTTAATTCTTCAGAGTGGCTACCAAATGTGTCTGAGTCATTAATCGTGATCAACAAATTTGAGACTTTAAAGAAAGAATACGATAAAGAAATCCGAAAGTCATATGAAGATTGGCATAAAAATTGTTGCAATACAGTATTAAATCAGAAGCTAGACCGCTTTTTACTTGCTCGAAGTAAAAGGAAAAAGGGTCTTCTTGAGTGTAACATAGATCCCAGCGTACTAAGCATTTGTGAGCAAGCTCAGCATTTCTCACGTCTTGGATTCTCTGTGCTCGGATCAGTTCGTAAAATTTATGAAAAGCAAGAAACTCTACGCTTTGTTTATAATAGTGTCTTGCAAGTCTGTCTCAATTATAATCACATTTTATCTGCCTTGTCAGAACAGGAGAGAAAATTCTTTCGCTCTCTTGTACAGGCTTGCGATAGAAAGATTGCTCCGGGTGTATTTAAATTGAGCTATGGTGGTGATTTAAGCGATGCTTATATTGCCGATTGCGCAAAACACACAAATAAGCTACAAGAAACGATGGACATCTATAAACGAGCAAATCGAAATATTGCGAGAACTTGCGAAAAAATTTGCAACACACCCATGTTAAAATTTACATTTACAGGAGCCGTTATAATTTCAAGTTTTGAAAGTCATTTATCAAATTACATTAGGCGGGCATGTAGTGAACTTCGAGGATACTACAACACAATCGTGGATTTATTATTTGCGGTTTTTATGAAGTTTCAGCCAGTAATCGATGATGTAAGTAAATAATTTTCATATTCTAAAATATATAACTTTTTGTAACCAGTAAAGCAGATCCGAAAAAACGTCTATGCATTATGACCTCGACATTCATGATATGACGATTTTAAATTTCGGTCGATAGCCCGACGTTTAACTTAATTGAAATATGTCTTTATTAAGCCTATCAGACATGCTCAGATTCTCGAAGCTCTAGCGATTTAAGCATTGAAAAATTTTAAACTTCCAGAAAAACTAGATGGGCGCAGCCACAGTCGAGCGTCGAGCTGTCATAGACACGTTCAGTCGTAAATCATATTTTAGTATAAAAAAGTTTTTTGTTTTTTTGAGAAACCAAACCAAACTGATAGAATATGCATTTAAGTTGGAGATATATATCCTGGCCAAATTTGGTTCAGATCGGTTTCCTGTCGTAGAAACAATCGTTCGAAAATTAACTTTCAGTACAGAGTACCTGTACCTGTCCCAAAAAGTTACAATTCTTTTACAGATGTACCCAATACGTTTCGATAATTTGCTCAACTCGGGATGAAAGCGGTTGTTTTCAATGTTCCGTTGCACAAATGCAATCAATGTTGTCAATTTTACTGCGTTGGATCCCTTCTCTGTGCACCATAAATCAAAAATATATAATCGTGCAAACATACACTTTTAAGAAGCGCCTACCATAATCAAATCCGAGGAGAATAAACAAAATCAAATTAAAATCATTAACTAATAAATAAATAGTTTGCATAAGTTATACAAACCACGAAAGACGAAGACAGACCAATAGCACAAAACCACAATAGGCAAAACATCGACTTAGGCGGCTTAGACGGCGTTAGTAAAATTACGATTATACACACAGACCTTAAAACTAAGAAAAATACAGTGACATACAAACCAATTGAGGAATTTTGAGGGTTCACAACTAAAACTTCAACTAAACATAAAAAAGACGTTTACAACATACACAAAAAAGGTTAACTCCATTGTTTTAATTTTACAAGAAGAATATCACAAATACGCTTCGCTTCGCTTGCCTACCCCCGTCTCGCTTCGCCCTGAGCCCAGGTACTCTTTTATTAAAGTTAATTTTAGACCAATTGTTCCTATGGCAGCTATATGATATATGGATCCGATTTGAACCAAATCTGGTCAGATTGTATAAAACAAACAGAAATGCATATTCTATTAATTTGGTTAAGATATCTCAAAAACAAAAGACTTTTTCATACTAAAACTTGATTTACGGCAGAGCGTCTCTATGACAGCTATATGATATAGTGGGCCAACTTGGACCAAATATGGTCAGGATGTATAATACCACCTCAAATGTATATCGTGTGAGATTGGTTGAGATATCTCAAAAGTCGAGGAAGCTTTTCATACTAAAACTTCATTTTCGATGTATCGTTACTATGGCAGCTATATGATATAGTTGTCCGATCCAAAAATAAAATCGAACTTGATCTGAGTACGATATCCAGGAACAAAAATACCAAGTTTGAAGTCTCTAGCTCTTATGGTTTCTGAGATCGACTCGTTCAAACAGACGCACAGACAGACGGACAATGGCTCAATCGACTCGCCTGTTAATCCTGATCACGTATATATATACTTTTGGGGGTCTGCCACGCCCTCTTCTGCCTGTTACATACATTCTGCCAAATGCATTATACCCTTTTTTGCCCATTTTCAATGAGCTCAGGGTATAAAAACCTACATACCAAGTTTGGTGTCTCTAGCTCTTAAAGTCTCTGAGATCTAGGTGGTCATACAGACAGACAGACTTGGCTATTGATGCTGATCAAAAAAATATATACTTTATAGGGTCTGCACGCCTCTTTCTGCCTGTTAAGCACATTTTCGTTAAAACAAACCCAATAGACCCCTGTACTTTTTTTTAAGTACGGGCTCTAAAAACGGTTTACCACTGATCCAAATTTTGCGCACACTTAAAAAAAAAAAACTTCACTTTCACACACAAAATATGCTCCATAGCTTCCGACATATATTGCTCAGTGGAAATTGAGGATAGTCTTTGTTTATTATAACAATCAGTCTACTGATTACTTGAAAAAAGGTGAATTGCATCGCCAGGAACTTGACTTGCGTCGCAAATGCGGGTTCTAAGTAGAACAATGTCGTCTGACGACATTTGACCGGATGCCATGTTATTGCCTTGAATGCCTTCTCTTGCACATATTTTTGCTACTTTATTCTTTTCTTACATGCGTACATGTAACATGTACATATTTTTGCTACTTTATTCTTTTCTTACATGCGTACATGTAAATGTGATCGGATTTCAAAATTTTTTATAGATAATCCTTAAGTGTCCTAATTATCAGTTTGTCCGAATTGATAAGTGTCCGAATTATTAAAGTAGTACAGTAATTTATTATATAAAGTATTAAATAAGAGTAGTATAAAAATGCGGGTTCTGGGACAAATTGGGGGTGGGGGCGATCAATCACTGTCAAAGACCTGTCAAAAATTGTGACAGCTAAAATAATTAGTGATTGATTGATCGATGAATAGTGTGGGAAAGAGGGGGGATCGTGGTCAAAAGTGTGGGAAAAAAGGGGGAACCGAGGGTCGAATCGTGGGAAAAAGGGGGAAAAATGGAAAAAAAAAGGTTCAAATCAAGTGATCGTGTGCGAGTATGTGTCAGGTGAGTTTGATTGATCTGTCATTGGCGATGTTCTAATTAGGGAGATGCTATGGTAAAATGTGATCGTGTGCGAGTATGTGACAGGTGAGTTTGATGGATCGGTCACTTCTTGATGCTCAAAATTAGGGAGATGGTATTGTAATGCATGTCTTTTGTTTACATTGGTGGCATGCGATGCTATGAGTAAGCAAGTGGTGGGCACGTGTTGGGCAAGGTTCAGGCACAGGGCCGACGCCGGGACGTCCCCTGTCAATCAAAGCAATGTATGGGCATGTTGCAGCATGATAATTGAATGGGAATTTTATCAATGTATGGGCATGATACAGCATGATAATTGAATGGGAATTTTGGAATTTTGTTTCTGTGACCCGTGACATGAAACCTGTTCTCGTTGGTTTTGTGACAGGTAATAGACTCTGTCTAGAGATAGTGGGAGAAGTCCTCAACCAAAAGAATGGGAAAGAAAATTGTAATACAAATATTTAAACTGGTTTCACCTTCAACATTGAATCATAGAGTGTATACAAAAGATATTATAAATGTATGCATCTCAATGTTAGAAATATCAGTTCAATTTTACCGTTGAAGTGAAAAGTTATCTCCAGTGCTCATATATAAAACTTATAAATAAACAAAAAAAAAAAATATTTATAAACAATTTACAAAAAAATAAAAAATATTATAAACAATTTGCAAAAAAAAAAAAAAAAAAAAAAAAACAATATCAAAACAAGTTAAGAACAGCTAAAACAGCTCAAAACAAGTTAAGAACAGCTCAAAACAGCTTAACAACAGTGACAGTTCAACAGCAATAACAGCAATAACAGTAATAACAGCAACAATAACAACAACAACAGCAACAAGAACAGTAGCAGATCAAATGGACAGCTCAGCAACAACATCAGTAGCAGGTCAAAAGCAGATCAACAAGGACACCTCATCAACAACAACAACAACAACAACTATAATGAGTGACAGCGGTGAAAGATCCTGTGGCTTGTGTAAAATAGATCTACCACCGGGAACACAATGGAAACATCATGCTCGCACCGAAACTCATAAGCAGAATGCGGTTGTGCCGATAGATGAGAAGATTAAAAAGATTTCACAGGGATTCAAGGGGCGCATCCTTCATTATATGTATTTGAATGAAGGAGTGGCGTTTAGACTCCCTGAAGTATTTATGAATGAAGCAGGAGCTGCATTCATACCGCATTTGATACGTGTGCTGGATAGCTACGATGCAGTGAAAGTAAATTTTGAACTATTCGCCGGATATGTTCTTTTAAGAGAAAATGAGTCTCTTCATGAAATAAAGTCATTCCAAAGTAAAATGACTATCACACTCGAAATCAATGATTTTAATATGCTTTTTGAACAGCATTCTAAGCAAATAATTGCTAAAATGGAAGAGTTCCAGGAAAAGGATAGTGGATGGGCTCTGGTTAGTATAATCCGATTGGAAATGAATGTTAACCAGTATAAACCAATACGAGGTTCTTCAGACATTAAATTGTCAAAGAAGCTGTTGCTGAAACATGCCATCGTCAATGTCGAGAATAATGACTCATACTGCTTCAAATGGGCATTACTTTCGGCATTGAAGATAACAAATAGACCCCAAAGATGCAATACTTATGGTGTTGCAATCACTGATGATAAAATCAGAATATCAAGAGACTTGGTACCGTTTTCCACTGAGATCTAAGTAACAAAAGATTTCACATTGGATTTCACTGGGTTGTCATTACCCCTAAAGATTCAGGATATACACATTTTTACAAAGCTCAATCCTCAAGTGAGCATCAATGTTTTCGGATATGATGAAGAGGCTGAGACAATTATTTTCAAAATATTATTTATTTTTTGTAGGTTGTTGTCATCACAAACCGGAAATACAAGGAGGAAGCAATGGTTCTGCAATGTATGTCTCAACTTTTCATCAAGTGAGAAGGTGGCGTTACGACACAAGGAGCTCTGCAGTGGAAAGGTTGCAGTTTTACCCCACCCCAATGAAGCGACTATAAAGTTCACCCAACACCAGCACCAACTCCAGGTTCCGTTTGTGGTGTATGCAGACTTCGAATGTATTCTTCAACCGAAGAATATAGAAGTAAGTCCTAAATTAGTTAATATTAATGAACATATTCCAATAGCATATGCATACTATATAAAGTGTGCATTTGATAGTGGATTAGATAAGTTTGTATTAGAAACTTGTAAGAATGCAGGCTTAAGTTTTTTCAATTCACTTATAGAAAATTTAAAACGCTTAAACAATGAATATTTGAGCAAGGTAGTTCCCATTGTCATGAGTCTGAAAGATGAGAGTAATTTTCAAGAGACTATTAATTGTCATATTTGTGGTAGTGTTTTATTAGCAGATAGGGTAAGGGATCATTGTCATTTTACTGGGAAATTTAGAGGTGCTGCTCATTCAAAATGTAATTTATCATATAAGACGAGTAATTTTATACCCGTTTTCTTTCATAATTTCACCAAGTACGATTCTCATTTGTTCATAAAAGAACTTGCAAACGTACCTGGACAAATTAAAGCTATTCCCATTAATAAAGAACACTACATTTCTGTATCGAAAACAATAGAGTATGATAATGGGAGTAGTTTTGAAATTCGTTTTCTTGACACTTTTAGATTTATGTCAGCAAGTCTAGATACTCTTGCATCTAATTTAGTTGATGAACAACTCACAACAATTAAATCACATTTCAGTTTTGAAAATAAGTTTAGACTTATGCGTAAAAAGGGTGTTTTCCCTTATGAATACTTAGATTCTGAAAGTAGGCTTCAAGAAACTTCTCTACCACCAAGAGAAACGTTCTATAGTAGTCTAACGGAAACTGATTGTTCTGATAAAGATTATATGCATGCACTAAAAGTTTGGTCTGTATTTTCATGTTCAACAATGAAAGATTATTTAGAATTGTATTTAAAAACTGATGTTTTATTGTTAACTGATGTTTTTGAAAATTTCCAATTAATTTGTATGAATATTTATTCCCTTGACCCAGCTCATTACTATACAACTCCAGGCTTATCTTGGGAGGCCATGCTAAAGACCACGAAGATTGAATTAGAACTAATTAAAGATATAGATATGTATAGTTTCATCCAATCTGGTATTCGTGGTGGGTTAGTTCAATGTTGTCATAGGTATAGCAAAGCAAATAATAAATACCTATCAACTTATGTTCCATCAAAAGATTCAACATTTTTAATGTATTTAGATGCAAACAATTTGTATGGTTGGGCAATGTCACAACCTCTACCATACAATGGTTTTAAATGGTTATCCGATGAAGATATAAAAAATCTAGCAATTGAAAATATTCCAATTGATGCTGATTTTGGTTACGTTTTAGAAGTCGACTTAGATCCGCAAGCTATTCATGATGAGCATAATGATCTCCCCTTTTGTCCGAGCATTAAATTACCAACAAAGACAGCCAAAGTAGAAAAGTTAGTTTCCGACCTTGGAAATAAAAGAAATTATGTTATCCACTACCGTGAACTTCAACAATGTTTAGGTAATGGATTACAATTGAAAAAAATTCATAGAGGTATATGCTTTAGACAAAGTGCTTGGCTTAGCAAATATATTGAACTCAATACTGAACTGCGAGCCAAGGCGAAAAATTCGTTTGAAAAAGATTTTTTCAAATTACTTAACAATGCAGTTTATGGCAAAACCATGGAAAATGTAGAGAAGAGGGTTGATGTGCGACTAGTGAGTGAGTGGGAGCCAGCACAAACGTTTACAGCAGGTCGCAAAAGACTTTGTGCTAGAGCCTTAATTAGTAGGCCCAACTTTCATAGTTCAGCAAGAATAAATGAGAACTTTTATGCCATACAAATGAATAGATTAAGAGTTACTTTAAATAAACCAATGTATTTAGGTTTCACTGTTCTAGACTTGTCAAAGTGGAAAATGTATGATTTCCATTATAATTACATGAAACCAAAGTTTGGAGAAAATTTAAAATTGAATTACATGGATACAGACTCTTTTATTTATACAATAAAAACTAATGATTTTTACAATGATATTCGAAATGACCTTAAATTAAAATTTGACACATCTGATTATTCTGATGATAAGGCTAGTTTATATAATTTCGAAAAAGTTAATAAAAAGCAATTGGGTTATTTCAAGGATGAGCTTAATGGTAAACCCATGTTGGAATTTGTAGGTCTTCGTCCCAAAATGTATTGTTATAAAATTGACAATATTGAGAAATCGTTTAAGAAGTCAAAGGGTGTTAAAAGAACGGCTTTAGACAAGTTAAACATTGAACATTGTAAAGAATGTTTAGAATCAGGTGAAGCAAAATGTGGGAAAATGACAATGATTAGATCCATAGACCATACTATATGGACTTATCAGTCTAACAAGGTAATCCTTGATAATAAAGATAATAAGCGTTCAATTCAAAACGATAAATATTCCACATTAGCCTATAACCACTATAAATTAGTAGAAAGAAGACATTTGGAATATTTTAAAAAAGAAAAAGAACTTCAATTAAATGTAGAATTTTTATTTAGAGAATCAGCATGCTTGACTGTTCAAGCACATGACTTAGAAAATAAGTATGATTTCCTTTCCGTAGAACAGAGAGCTGAGCTCAATTTATGTAAAATAAATAGAGATAATGCTGATTTTGAGTTAAAGTATGCAGACCTTGAACTTAAATTACACCAAGATGAATATCAATCCCACCAACCATAGAAATTATAAGACTTTGAAATTATTTGTATTGAACAATGTATTTATTTTTAATATGGAAATGTTTATAAGAATTGTTACACTTAAGTTTAATATAAAATGTTAGATTTATAATATAAATATTATATAAAAATGTAAATGAAATTATATATAAGTTTTTTATAAAAAATTATAATAAAGTTTTTATACATTTAATTAAAACCTACAACATGTATTTTTGTGTTTGTATTTAAATCATAATCTAACCTAGGTTTATTATAAATTTATTTATAAAATTTTGTTGACGTCGATCCAACTATCTTCACTCTTCGGGAAACCCAACCAGCGCACCAATACCCTTTTTCCGTCTCGTTTCATCACTTTTTCAACAATCTGATTCCCCTTCAAGTCTTCTAATAAATATGTTGTTGGATATGTATATTTCACTTTTCTAATTTTAACAAGGGGGCTCCGCCCCCTGCTCGCTTCGCTCGCCTACCCCCGGCTCGCTTCGCTCGCGCTGAGGTGTGGTATGTCTACAGTCGAGCGCACTCGACAGTAATTTGCTCGATACCCAAACGTTCACAACCGATTAATTCAATATCAGTAAAATATGGTCAACATAAAATGCTACAGACTATATGCTATCCTATAGCCTACAGTTAGGGGTGCTAGTCTGTGACAGAACAGGTATTAATACTAACTATAATACAATACGTGAATAATAAAATACAGATTATATTATATTTATATATTTAGTTACTCTTTTCACAAAATCAAAGAAAATACAAGTTGTTAAAAAAGTACAAATTGTAATAAAGAAAATAGTTGACAAAAAAAAAGAAAATAGTTGACAAAAAAAAAAAAAAAAGTTGCACATGGGCAAGATTGAAACGGGATTCGAACTCTCGACTCATCGCCTCGAAATACACGGCTCTATCATCAGAGCCATCGGAGCATTATATTTGCATGTGGCAATATCAATGTATATCATTTTTTTTCGTTGTACGTTTTGCACGTTTCTTTTGTTTCAATTATGTCTCGCTCGTTAGAAGAGAAGCCCTACATACACACATACATACATGTGCAAATAAAGCTATTTATAGAACCAAATTCGTTTTGCTGCTAATTCATGGTACTGATTGCAAAATGTGCATCACATAAAATTATTGATTAAGTATGTAAAGTATTCATTTAAAAAGTATGTAATTATTAATTAATATGTAATTAATTTAATGCAATGAAAAAAAAATAAAAATAATAATAATAATAAATAATTTGGTTCAAAACAAAGAGTTGTTTTGATCCCGAGTCCAATGTACCCACAAATCGCATGCATTGCTGCAAGTTTTGTACCAAAATCTGGCCACTGCACGTAGGCATGAGAAATGTGAAGTTTTGATTTAATATCTTCTGTATTTGTTATCCGATTGCAATGCAGTTTTCAGGATGCATTATCAAAATTGTGTTTAGTGTGTGTGCAGATTTTGACATCTGTACCTATTAAATTGGCCTTGTATTTGGATATTTTAGTTTTTTGTCGATTACAGGATAATTGGGGGGCGTGGCAAAATTCTAAAATAAACTTGATCTGCGTGCGCAACATAGCAGTATTGTCACAAAATTTGGAATCTCTATCTCTTATAGTCTCTGAGATCCAGGTGATTATATTTTCTCCATATATCATATTTTCTCAAACTACTTCCCTGTTTATAAACCGATCTCAATGAAATTTTCAGCACACCTCAGGACTCGTCCCCCCATCCTGTGTGTTAATAGTGCTCTTGCTATTAGATTTTATATCATTTACGTGGGCGGACGTGGGCGAGGTCAAATTTAAATACAAACTTAGTATAGATCAACATCCTAGGAGTACTGTCACCAAATTTGGTTGCTCCTACTTTTATAGTTGCGGAGATATATGTGTTCAAAATTCTGTACCATAATCGACACGAATCTAATAGGCTCTATACCCATTTTTTAGGTATCGAGCTAAAAATTTCAGTTGTCCAATTTGGTGTGTAACCCTTTTCAAATACATGCTTGTATTTACTGATACGCACATTGTCTCCATTACGCAATGTGCTGCCGGTGAATATCTTCATGTAGTTATATGCCGTCTTCAGAATATGTTTTTCATTGGACGAATTCACGTCAATTGGTTTCATTTTTATGGTTCTATGCACATTGTTGTTGTAGTCATCAATTAAATTTTTGTACATATTAATCCATTTATATGTGCCATTGAAACTGAATTCTCGCCACATTAGTTCTTTTAAGGTTCTGTTGAAACGTTCAACAATTAATCCTTTCAGCGTACTGTATGTTGAATAGTGATTGATGTTGAACTGGGTTGTCAACTCCTTGAATTGTTTATTGAAAAACTCGGTTCCGTCGTCTGTTTGCAGGTTCTTGGGAGCACCACGCCCAGATTTAAATATTTTCTCCATTGCATGAGTCACATCTTTAGCGGTTTTTGATTTTAGTGCTTCACCCCAAGCGAATTTTGAAAATGTATCTATTACTGTCAACAAATATCGATAGCCATTATTGGACTTAGCATACGCTCCCATTTCAACCAAATCCGTCTGCCATAGATCGTTTATTCCCTTTGTGACTACTCTACGTCGTTGGAAATTCTTGCGTGACGGTCCATGTAACTCATTAATTATATCTCGTTTACTCATATTCTAGTAATTATTGATAATTATTTAGGTTTAGATTTTGGCATATTCGCATATTTATAGGTATATTCCTCAAGACTTTGCAGTTGGGATTTAGTAGTTGTGAAAGTATTCTCAACACTATTTACCTCCTGCTCTAAATAACTAACTTTGCTTTCCAAATTTCCAATTTTGATATTAAGTGCTTGAGTTATTTTCATATTTATTTCGTTTCTCAAGCTTTTTATACTTTCGTCAACATAATCTTTAAGTGATTGAGTCATCATTGGCATTAGAGTATTCCTTAAGTTCTCAATGCTTTTGTCAACGTATTCTTTAATTACCAAATCACTATTATCGATTGGTGTCCCACAATTTTTTATTCGTTTCTTTTGAGCATTCAAATTACCATCACTATCAATGTACAACCCCACAACAGTTTTTACGTCTCTTTTTAAGTGATTTGATCGCTCCTTATCAATAAAAAAATGACCAAACTTGTCAACAGACATAATGGTTATAAATGTAATTGTCAATTGTAGTGTGTATTTATATGTATTAGTAGATAATCTGTGCCTCCCGCAATTCTTCTATTATTGACATAATTTCATTATCATGGCTGGTATTACCAGCTGTTTTAGATGCTATTAAGAGTTGTAATCGGTCAACTAATTCATTTACATCATCCCAATACACATAATTTGGTTTTGATGATTGTAGGGTCATATACCCTGAACCTGTTTTCGAACGATTTGGTGTGGACATTGCTGTTGGCAATGAAACACTACTACTTAGTAGAGGCTTGATAATTTCAGTATACTTATATGCTCGACTTCCCTTCACTTGACTGCGTGGATTGTAATTTCTTCTATGCGCACTAGTCTCAATTAATATTTTTTTATATATATCCAATTCATTCTTGTTATAGTCTGTAGGTTTTTTATGAAAAATTAATGAGTATAGACCAGGGGTAAGGGACCAACTGCTACCACTTGACAATTTAATTTCCGTATTGTTAACATTTAATGTACTGTTTCCCAACATTAAAGAACGAGAAGCTGAAGTACTTTTTCTAGGTCCATAAGAATTATCCAAGAGTTGTTCTCTCTGTAGTTGACTGATATTAAAATTCATTTCATAATCATCTACCTCTGACTCACTCTCTGACTCTAACTCTGGTTCTATCTCGGAATCTATCTCTGGTTCCATATCTGGTTGCATCTCTGCTTCTATGTCTGGTTCTAGATCAATATTCGAATGAGAATAATAATTTGTTTCCTCATCTGATTCACTTACATCACTAGGAATGACATTTTTCTTAAAATTTGATTTAGATTTATCATTTCCCAAGTAGATATTTTTCCAATTATCCCCATCAAAATCCTCAGCTTTGTTGCTGACGGATTTGTTTTTAATAGATTTTATAGTATGCTTTAATTCATCCAAATGGTCATCACTATTGAACTTTTTCTTTGATTTCGTAAACTTTTTTTCATTCTTATTGACGAGCTTTTGTAAAGGTTTTGTTATTGGTTTAAAAGTTTCCTCCAACTCCAAAGCATTCTGAGATTGTGTTTGCTTAACAGCTTCAAATTTTCTCTTCAACGCATTTCGCGATATCGTCAACTGTTTCAAAATCTGTTGACTCATTGTTTTGAGGATAGTAGTCGCTAAAAACAACAAGCAAACATAGTATGTGAGACAGTCGCAATGTAAGTTAATGACTTGAGTTAAGTGCAACTTACCCAACAGATGGATTAAAATTGACTTAACTCACTCATCAGTAACTCGATTCATACTGCTGAATAATACTTATGTATATTAATATTTATAATACATTAGATACCCGAAACGTTCCCCTTCAAAATAAAAAATGCAATTATGTAGTTGGAATATGGATAATCAGTTTTTATTGACAAAATGATGATTTTAATAAGATTGGATTAACTGCAAGTATCAGTTTAAATAGTTTGATTTATACTGGTGCTGTTGTACTGGTACTGTTTTACTGGTGCTGTTTAACTGGTGCTGTTTTACTGCTACTGTTGTACTGGTGCTGTTTTACTGATACTGTTGTACTGGTGTTGTTATTTAGCTGGTGTTGGGACTTTCTCCATATGCGTCGTAAGATCAACCTCATCATAAATATTGTCATCACCATCGTCATCATTATGAAGCTTTATATAATTTGATGATATTAAAGGCTGCTTTAACATAGACTTTACTTTATCACCTTCAGATTTTTTAAACTTTTTAATTTTTCTTTTTCTCTTCTCAACGACCTTATGTAAGGTTTCTATTATGGATTTAAAAGTTTTCGTCAGCTGACTCAAAATATGTTGACTCATTATAAATGTTTTTATGTAAGCAAATCCAACATACATTACAACTTTTTTTTTTTTTGTGTTCAGTCGAATTTGTGTACATGCTCGTCGTGTATGTTATCACACATCATGTAATACTGTCAAACAAATGTGTTGCAATTTATATTTATAACAGATATCTGAAAGATTTACATCCCATCCATTTAAAAGAACAATAAATTTGTAATTAAAATCATTTATTTTATTTAAAATTGTTTATTACAAATTTTGATATAATTTATTTAATTCTAAGTAGAGATTTTCATCGTTTTTCTTGACAATAATATACTTTTTATCCTTTATTGCCTCAATAGATTCATTCTTCAAATGTGAATATCTCTCCGGTAGGTACAGAATGTAGTGATCAAGTTCGAGAGAAATTGAATTCCCAATCCTGGTTTTCTTCCGTTGAGCCCTGAGAATGGGATAGGCTGTATCCATTGTCATCTTGGTTTTGGATAGTAGCGGTCTCTGTACTCGTCCGTTGAAGTCCTTGAGAACTTGAGCACAATTCTGCTCTTCCTCCAGATATACTTCCAGCTCGCTATCTCCGAAAAGGGGTTGATTCATGTTGAAGTCCTTGTTGAGCTGGTATTGTTGAAGTTGATAGTGTTGCCTTGTTTGTCCTTGTTTAGTTGGTGTTGATGAAGCTGATCGTCTTGCCCGGCTGAAGTGATGACTTTGAGTGTGCTTTGAACCAATTTGAGCTCATCTTTTATAGCTCATCCATTGCACATACACACACATTATTTTGTATGTCTGTATTAGTGTGTATATGTATGAATTCAATCACAAAACACTCTCACATTATTTTGCGATATAGGTGATCTAACAATCTATTAAACCCCATCTCAACCGTTTATTTGAATGACAACAAAAATTTGAGACACAGGTGGCCACAGTTGTATGTATTAAAACGTTGCACTCTCTCATAGTTGTATTTGATTGCATTTCCCAAATACTTGATAACTTCTTTTGGTGGTTGTAGGTTCCCAAAACTGTCAAAGTATTTCACAAATTTTTTCTTTTTATTATAAGCTACCCAATGCGTACCACTTGATGATGAATCACCTAGGTTTATGACTCCACATTCCTGACTGAGGTGATTCTGGTAGTGAGTCTTTCATAAATACGCCTCGAAAATGCGGTATGTGTTTGCGAGCAAAATTTTCAATGTCTAAATTTGTTAACGCTCTTTTGGGTAGCCTACCTATTAGTTTTTAGACCCCGTACTTAAAAAAAGTACAGGGGTCTATTGGGTTTGTTTTACCGAAAATGTGCGTAACAGGCAGAAGGAGGCGTGGCAGACCCTATAAACTATATATATTCTTGATCAGCATCAATAGCCAAGTCGATATAGCAATGTCCGTCTGTCTGTCTGTCCGTCCGTCTGTATGAACACCTAGATCTCAGAGACTATAAGAGCTAGAGACACCAAACTTGGTATGTAGGTTCCTCTATATTGCAAGCAGATCAAGTTTGTTTCAAAATTTGGCCACGCCCCCTTTACCGCCTTAAAATTGACATATAAAATTTCTTACCCAAATTATAAGCGCAATTTAAAAGCTAGAGATTCAAGAATTTGCATAGACGAAAAGAAAAGTGTACTAGATTTTTGCTGAAAATTTCATTCCGATCGGACAGTAAATAGCCAAGATATTCAAGTTATAAATTGTGCTGTTTCGATGATGGAGTGTTGGCAGTTATTAAAATTTGAGTATCTTGATAACATGAAAATTGAGTTAACATATTATACAACAAATTGGCGTCTGATCAGTCATGGGCTTTTGTGGCGTAGTGTGATGAGTTGCAGCGCTAAGGATATGGTTGGTCAGCCGGTCGTGGGTTCGAACCCAGCAAGGGACGTGTTTTTTTTAAATCAATAATTTTGCTTTGATATTCAATTTGTATTTATTAATGTTATGATAACATATAATATTAACATTTAGTGTTATTAACAGTGTTATTAAACATTTTTAAAATTATGAAATAGAGTTCTGTAAAACCAATATGGCAATTTGGCATCCTGTAAACAACACCATGTATGGCTCAATTGGTTAAGCCATCGAAGTTTTAAGCTTTCTCTGAAATAAGGTCGTGGGTTCGATTCCCGGCTTCATCAACAAATTTTTTTTTATTTTATAGTTTTTGTTAAAATTATTTGTTTTTTTTTTTTGATAACTTTGTTTTGTCATGTACATTAACATTTTAAACACACATACATATGCATGTGTGTTTTCTTAACAAAAACTTGGAAATGAACATTTCGCTTGGAAAAAATCAAGTCTAAAAGATATGTATCTTAACCAAACTAACAGCATTTGCATGTGGGTTATTCTCTTAATTCATGACCGAAGTTGGTGCAAATCGGACAACTATATCATAGAGCTCCCATAGGAGGAATCGGACGAAAATCAAGTTTAAGTATGAAAAACTTATTTGTTGTAGAAGATATCGTTACCAAACTTTTATCATATGCTTTTAAATTAGTCATGTATACCCTTAGCGAAGTTGGTTTAAATCGGACCACTATATCATATAGCTGTAATAGGACCGATCGGTCGAAAATCAGATTTTAGTATGAAAAACTTTTTTGTTCAATGAGATATCGTAACCAAACTGATATAATATGCATTTGAGTTAGTGTTATACATCCTTACCGAAGTTGGACCAAATCGTTACACTATATAATTAAGCGGTCATAGGACAGATCGTTCGAAAATCAAGTCTTAGTATTGTAAGTGAAACATTTTTAACCACAGTAAGTACAAAGTCTCCGACAGTCGAGTACGCTCGACTGTTAATAATTTTTATTTTTATTTAAAATTTTTATAATAAACTGAATTTTGCTCGTCAAAAAAGTTTTTCATACTAAGACTTGATTTTCGGCTGATCGGTCCTATGGAAGCTATATGATATAGTGGTCCGATTTAAGCCAATTTCGGACAGGCAATATAAATCCAAGTTATTTGCATACTGTATTAGTTTTGTTGAGAAATCTCATAAAAAAAAAAAGTTTTTCATACTAAGACTTGATTTTCGTCCGATCGGTCCAATGGAAGCTATATTATATAGTAATCCGATTTGAACCAACTTCGGTCAGGATATATAAAACCAAGTTATATGCATACTGTAAAAGTTTTGTTGAGATATCTCATAAAACAAAAAAGTTTTTCATACTAAGACTTGATTTTCGCCCGATCGGTACTATGGAAGCTATATGATATAGTGGTCCGATGTAAGCCAACTTCGGACAGGATATATAAAACCAAGTTATATGCAAACTGTATTAGTTTTGTTGATATATCTCATAAAACAAAAAAGTTTTTCATACTAAGACTTCATTTTCGGCTGATCGGTCCTATGGAAGCTATATGATATAGTGGTCCGATTTAAGCCAACTTCGGACAGGATATATAAATCCAAGTTATATGCATACTGTAATAGTTAAGTTGAGATATCTCATAAAAAAAAAATATTTTCATACTAAGACTTGATTTTCGTCCGATCGGTCCAATGGAAGCTATATTATATAGTAATCCGATTTGAACCAACTTCGGTCAGGATATATAAAACCAAGTTATATGCATACTGTAAAAGTTTTGTTGAGATATCTCATAAAACAAAAAAGTTTTTCATACTAAGACTTGATTTTCGCCCGATCGGTCCCATGGAAGCTATATGATATAGTGGTCCGATTTAAGCCAACTTCGGACAGGCAATATAAAACCAAGTTATTTGCATACTGTATTAGATTTATTTATTTATTAATGCACGACTAAAAGCAGTCGGCAAAGAAAAAATTATTAAATATAAAAATTAAGATTACAATTTAAAATAAAATTAATATTAAATATAAATATAAGCAATATACTGTAAAGAAAAAATTAAAATTAGAATTATATCTGGGGTAAACAAAAATTAATAATTTAAAATGATCCAACATTTGTTGCAAGGATTGGGGAAAACCCAGAAAAACCCAATCAGATCAATAAATATTAGTGTTGTTGTTAGTGATTGATTGGTTTCAAAAATAATATAACATGTTATTAGTATTAGTAAGGTTAGGAATTTAACGATTTAAAATATTGGAAAAGTGCGGATTTTAGGGAAGGGATAGGGAGAGAGAGTTCTGAGTAGAAAACGTGAAAGAGGCTATTATAATTAGAGCATAAAACCCGGAACGAACCGTGTGAAGCGTAATCCGTTGTGCATGTAGGTAAAAATAAAGGCCTGTAATTCCTAGTAGACCTGCGGGGGACCGAAAATCTGAGGCGGCACAAAAGGGGACTAGAATCAATGTCGCCATTAATTAATTTGTGAAGAAAAACCACATTAAGAGTTTTCCTACGATTAATTAAAGACGGAAGGTCAATAAGACGAAGCCTATGGGAGTACGGTGGTAAACGCCGGTTGGGATCCCAGTTAAAACCACGTAAGGCGAAAAGCAAGAATTGCTTTTGAACTGATTCAATTCGATTCTGATTTATTTGATACTGCGGGCACCAAATGCACGAACAGTATTCAAGGATGGGACGGACTAAAGAGACGTAAAGGAGTTTAGTGGTGAAAGGATCATTGAATTCTTTCGACCAACGTTTAATGAAACCAAGTACTACTTTGGCATCATTAACTATAGTGGAGATGTGCAAATTGAAGCATAATTTGCAGTCAAATAAAACTCCAAGATCCTTTACAGTTTTTATACGTTGCAAAGGGATATTGTCAATCGTATAAGAACCTAAATAGGGCCTAGAACGACTAAATGTCATAAACATACACTTCGAACAATTGAGATGCAACTTATTGGCCGAGCACCATAGTTGCATAGTGTTCAAATCGTCTTGCAGACGATTGTGAAACAGGGGATCAGTGTATGAAAAAATAAGCTTAACATCATCTGCATACATTAAAATATAAGAATGGGACAGAATAGTGGGTAGATCGTTAATGAACAGTGTAAAAAATAAAGGTCCTAAGTGACTACCTTGAGGTGCACCAGAAGTTACACGAACCGAACTCGAAATGGTTGACCTAAGAAGCACTTTTTGGGTTCTACCTTTTAAATAAGTGGAAACCCAACGTATAAAGGCGGGAGGGAAACCTATGCAGTTAAGTTTGTAAAGTAAGAGGTCATGGTTCACAGAGTCAAAGGCTTTACTGAAGTCAGTGTAAATGACATCAGTTTGCTTTTTCTCTGAAAATGCATCATTTACCAGGGAGGTAAATTCAAGCAAGTTGGTCGTAGTAGACCGACCCTTAATAAAGCCGTGTTGTGCAGGGGAAATTATCGATTTACAGAGATGCTGCAAAGAAGAAACAAGGATTTTTTCAAATAATTTAGGAATGGCTGATAGCTTTGCAATGTCTCTGTAATTAGAAATATCAGACTTACCGCCTTTTTTGTGGAGGGTAATGATATCACTGCGAACGGCAGTTCGCTCTAGTGACGAAAGCAGCACGAAGGGTGCGAAAGGCGACTAGCAATATATACAGCTAATTTGGAAAATTTGCTACGACTGTCCGATCAGATCGAGTTATATACCGATCGAAAGGTTGAGTCCTAACTTACAAAATGGCAAAACTTTTTGTAACTCACCTGGTTCATGAGATACGGGGGTGTAAGTGGGAGGGGAGAAATTTAAACGATCGCAGCTAATGGGGCCGTTGGGGCCTTTTTGTAAAATTTTTTATTTTTAAAAAAATCTAATCAAAAATACGCGTCGATTGATACCCAAATCACCCAAATCCGATTACTGGTTCGAAAGATAATAAAATTTGAAATTTTTAGTGGACTTCTCAAACTTTTTTTCTAATGTACTCAGGTAACATTTTACAGGTGAAATAAGGTTTTTTAGCTTATATTTTGGCGATTTCTGACAAAACGGCTCTAACGATTTTTATTAAATTCTGCGTTTTTTGGTATATAACACATAAATTTTGGTTAAGGGGTTTGGAAGATATTGCCTGTTAACTGAATATATATATTTTTCCATCGGTCGAAAATCACGTTTTAGTTCGAAAATCACGTTTTAGTACTAAAAACTTTTTGGTTTTGGCTGTTAACTGAATATATATATTTTTCCATCGGTCGAAAATCACGTTTTAGTTCGAAAATCACGTTTTAGTACTAAAAACTTTTTGGTTTTATGAGATATCTCAACCAAACTGATAAAATACGCATTTTACATTGTTTTATATATCCTGACCAAAGTTGGTTCAAATCGGACCACTATATCATATAGCTGTCATAGGACCGATCGGATCAAAATTAGGTTTTAGTATGAAAAACTTTTTTGTTTTACGAGATATTTTAACCAAATTGAAAGAATATGCATTTAAGTTAGTTTTAGTTATTTTTATTTTTATTTAAAGTTTTTATAATAAACTGAATTTTGCTCATCAGAAATTTTGGAGCTAAAAATTGCTTTCGTCACTAGACTTTTACCTCGTGTAGAGGTTTTTTTTGTGGGATTTAATATTCTTTAAATAAGAAAGTCTAGGTGTAAATCAAGGAGGCTTTATAGAACCAGACGATGGAATATAATTTGGAATGCACACATCTAAGAGTGCATTTCGGGTCTCGGTAGCAGTCGGTAGCAAGGATAAGTTCATTAAGCAATGAATAATTTCCCTTGCGAAAACAACGACGAGGTGATTGCTGACATAATAAAGGTTGACTAAAAGGTTTAGAGATTGAGATAGAAATTTCTATAGTAGGATGATGTAAGTCTTCAGGAATTCTTAATGGGGATGACCTAGAGACGGCAGTATTTGCGAAGTCATTAATAAAAACTAGATCGAGAATTCGATCATTATGATTTCTTATTGAGTACATTTGAAACAACGAGAGATCAAGAATGTTATCTAAGAAAATATCTTGATTTAAGGGAATAAAGTAATTTGTGCTACTAAAAAGTGACCAAGAAATTTTAGGCAAATTAAAATCACCTAGCACAATAAATAAGTCGTTATCTTTAACTTTATGGTTAATTTCTTCAATACAGGCAAAATGTTGCAAGTAAACTGAAGGAGTAGCTCTTGAAAGGAAATATAAGAGCAGGTGATAAAAATTGATCGAGTTGAAAAAGTTACTTTGACAGCAACAATTTCAATATCAGTAGTCACATTAAAAGAAATGAGTTCTGAATGAACAGCCGAATTAGTAGCAATAAGAACGCCACCACTTCGAGTCGGTCGATCATGTCTATATAAAAGGTAGTTACTTGACATAACTTCAGAATCAGACACTGTAGGAGTTAACCAAGTTTCTGACAATGCAGTTATATCAGAATCAAAGGACATACTACTCAAATATAGATTTTTGAGCTTAGTAAGGAGGCCTCTAACATTTTGGTAATGAATACAGGCGAAATCGGGCCGCAGGTCTGGTTTTTTGAAGCCGTACTGGCGGAGTCCTCTACGTTGGAGCTGCCGGCAGTAAGAGAAACAGGCAAGGGTTCACTACGCCTTTTGGGCTTAAACTCATGAACAATCATATGTTGTGGCCAAAATTTTGGATCACAAATGACAGAAAATGAGTCATGAGGGAAACTTATTTTAAAAGATGCTAATTCGCGAGCAGTGGCAAAATTAAATTTAGTGATTGAGACACTAGCAGAAATTTTGCTAGAAATGTATGCCGCTACAGATTCACAAGTAGTGTCCGAGGATAACCTGGACACGAATACTTGCTTACGAGGAGCAACAACATTTAATATAGGCACCTCAGATGTAGAGGCAGCTGCGTTATCAGTAGTATTGTTGGGCGTTGCATTGCGAGGAGGTCTACCCTTCCGACCCGATCCAGTCCGCACCGAAGACTTGATGACTTGGGCTGGTTCAAATGTCTAAGTGATAGAATCACCTGCAGAAGGTGTAGTAGAATTGAATAGGTTAACAATACTCGGACTGGCCGATACGGACAACGTTGGGGAGACATCTTGATAGTGACGAGATGCCAATGGAGTCACGGGAGGCTGATTAACTGGTATATTAGGGGGAACTGCTAAAAATTGAGGATTAGGTGATGAGTTAAATTTATATTGGCTAAGCAGATCGAGACTAGAGTCGAAATCACTCGAAAGAAGCTTAGCCATTGGTTTCTCACAGAAGTATACATTCTTGAGAAATCAATTTGCAACTCGATACATATTGGACAAGACCATTTCACTGCACCACATTCCTTTTTAGAAACGGCAATGATCTTATCACATTGTGGACCTGAAAGTCCAGCACACTTGGCATGCATTAGATTATCACACAACCAACAATTAATAAATCTCGGTTGATCAAGACCATCGGCACACTTAATAGTGCAGTTTTTCTTACAGCACGACATATTTCCAACAGGGGTTAAAGAAAAATAATTAGTTCCAATAGGCAGAATTGCGCACGTAAATAGAGCGGGAGGCACTCAAATGAAGCTCTAAACCAGAGAGCAAACACAAAAACAATTTGCACAAGAATGTAAAGATTTAAGGAATAATATAAGAAGTGCTCCTCTTTTTCACGTTTCAATTTCGCGAGCGAAGCGATCCGGCAGCTGGTGAGCGAAGCGAGCAGGGGGTTGAGCCCCCTAGTATTCTATAAGTTTTGTTGATAAATCTCATTAAATATAAAATTTGTTCATGCTAAGACTTGATTTTCGCCTGGTCGGTTCCATAGCAGCAATATGATATAGTGGTCCGATTTGAACCAAATTTGCACAGGTTATATAAAACCAAGTTATATGCACATTCTATTAGGATGGTTGAGATATCTCATAAAACAAAAAAGTTGTTCATACTAAAACTTGTTTTTCGACCGATTGTTCCTATGGGCGCTATACGATGTAGTGGTCCACTTTGAATAATCTTTGGACAGGATATCTGAAACCAAGTTATATGCATATTCTAATAGGTTGGTTGAGAAATCTCATAAAACAAAAAAGATTTTCATACTAAAACTTGACATTCGACCGATTGTTCCTATGGGCGCTATATGTTTTAGTCGTCCGATTTGAACCAACTTTGGACGGGACATATAGGACTAACCCAAAATTTAAATTCTATAAGTTTGGTTGAGATATTTTATAAAACAAAAAAGTTTTTCTTACTAAGACTTGAATTTCGCCCGATCGGTCCTATGGCAGCTATATGATATATCGGATATGCATTTTTAGACCCCGTACTTAAAAAAAGTACAGGGGTCTATTGGGTTGGTTTTAACGAAAATATGCGTAACAGGCAGAAGGAGGCGTGGCAGACCCTATAAACTATATATATTCTTGATCATCATCAATAGCCAAGTCGATATAGCAATGTCCGTCTGTCTGTCTGTCCGTCTGTCTGTCTGTCCGTCCGTCTGTATGAACACCTAGATCTCAGAGACTATAAGAGCTAGAGACACCAAACTTGGTATGTAGGTTCGTCTATATTGCAAGCAGATTAAGTTCGTTTCAAAATTTCGCCACGCCCCCTTTGTCGAAAAACAAAATTTCATATCCAAATTATAAGAACAATTTCAAAGCTAGGGACACCAAACTTAGTATGTAGAGTCCTCTATATTGCAAGCATATCAAGTGTGTTTTTTTTTTTGAATCGGACCACTATATCATACAGCTGCCATTCGACCGATCAGGCGAAAATCAAGTCGTAGTATGAATAACTTTTTTGTTTTATAAGATATCTCAACAAAACTATTAGAGTATGCATATAACTTGGCTTTATATATCCTGTCCGTTTAGTTGGTTCAAATCGGACAACTATATCATATAGCTGTCATTGTAAAAAGTAGTCGAAAATGTATTACAACGCTCTGCAACAGCATCAAGCGGGCAAAATATTTCTTAATTTTTGTAGTCTTTTCTATTTCCATAGTAAGTACGGGGTCTCCGACAGTCGAGTATGCTCGACTATAGCACCGCGAGCGAAGCGAGCAGGGGGCGGAGCCTCCTAGTTTGTATTATATTTGGGCAGTAGGTTTCTATAAGATTATCACACAAATTAATTCAATTCATCTAAAAATGTGACCGCTTAAGCACAGTACTCTCGAGAGATAAAAGCTGTTCGCGAGGTGTCAACTCCATATAAAAAAAACGGTGTCGAAATTAGATAGAAGAAAATTCAGCAGCGGTTTAGCTGAGCAGTACTCAGAAAAAAAATTCAGAGTTGCCAGATCTAAGGGCATGTTAGTTTCCAACACTGTTAGTGAAACAGCTGATTTTCGCTAGGCTGCCTGTAAGAAGAATGAAATTTTCAATCCTCTTACACCACATGTCGAACATGGCCGCGGAGAATTTAAAAATAAAAAACGGGCGCCTGGAGTTATTTAATAATTCTGACCGAATTTTACTAATTCAGGAGGTCAAATCGAAGCCAATTTTATGGGATTTGGCTGACAAAAAACATTATGATGCAATATTCATAAAAAGTGCGTGGGAAAGTGTAGCAGAGGTGCTCAATAGAAGCGGTAAGTTCTCTTGGATTGTCTAGTTAGTGAAAAGATAATTATTCAAAATTTACTTTTAGTGAAGCAATGCAAGGATGCATGGAAATCTCTACGAGACAGCTATCGCTACCACTGCAAGGCGGCCGAAAAAAAACGAAAGAGTGGTAGTGCCGGTGGAATTGGGCCAGAGCAACCCAAAGCTAATGACGCCGTCGAGTGGCATTTGGCCCCGTATATGGCGTTTCTGCCGGATCTCTCCTCACAAAGACGGTGGGTATTTATACGCTTATTCTATATGAGATAGTTCCGTATTATTGTACTCAAATCTTGCAGAACGCTCACAATAGGATTGGATGTCAACACATCATCTAACCAGGGGCCATCTGAATATGAATGGGACGACCAATCTGATGAAATGAGCTATTTATTTAGGAGCTCTACTGAATTTGACAATAGCCAAGTAGATCTGAATAGTTCATGCGATGCGTCATCATATTCCTATGTAAGTACAGATGTGTATATATAATGTATTTATTATGTATGACAAATCATTCATATACATTTTTTGTAAACATAAGCATTAGGCGAAGCCCAACAAGAAGAGGAAGGTTGAGGAGAAAAGTGAGCCTCAGGAGATGGTCAACATCTTGGGCACATTTATAAGTAAACAAACTGATTTACTTGATCGCCCACATCCCGTGCCGGCTACGACAATGGAATACTCTCCAGTTGTCACCTATTGGCAGCGCATGCTAAACGAGTTGGACCCTGCATTAGTGAAAGACGCTGAAGAGGAGATAACCCAAGTATTTTGGAAATACCGACACATGTCAAAGGACACATAGCTTTATTGCTCTTGTTTTGAATTATTATGTACATAATGTTCATTAATAAGTTAAATTTTTATTTAAATTTTATTTCAATTTTTTATTTTAATTTTATTTTTATTTCAACTTGTTTTTTATTTTTATTACAAAAAATATTATTAAAGAAAGTAAAGCACACTGAATAAATGTAAATGAATTTTAATTACTTATTCGATTTTGACTTTATGCCAGCTTTTTCTTCCTGCCAAGCAACAGATCCACTTGGAGAATTTACAAAATCTTTTATGTTATTCCTAATGTGCTTAGGGTAGTCTTCGTAGCGACCATGGAATGTAGCAAGCCTGGCGAGTTGTGATTCTTTTTGTGCTCCAGAGTTTGCACACATTTTATAGTTTTCTTTGGAAGGCGCGCGCATCAAAAAGATGTGCAGACAGCAACATGCCGCAACAATTTTTTGTGCTCTGTCCGGGTTGCTAAGCAAAGTGCGTTGCACGGCCATCCACCTAACACAGAGAATTCCAAAAGCATTCTCAATACTGCGACGGGCTCGACTTAGGCGATAGTTAAAAATACGCTCGCTCGTCGATAATCCTTTAGCTCCATATGGCTTCATAATTCGAGAGCTTAAAGGAAAGGCATCATCTCCTACCAAAAAGTACGGAGTCGGAACGCCATTGATCAGCTTGTTTTCCGGAAAGGGCAAGTCTCCAGACAACAATGCATTTCCCAGCTTACTGTGCGAGAAGGCATTCATATCTCCCTCGCTTCCATAAGCCCCTACGTCGATATAAGTAAAACGACATGATGCGTCGCACACCGCCATTAAGACAATCGAGAAAAATCCCTACAGTTTCAGGAAAAGATTATTATTGCGTCTCTTTGAAATGAATTATTGACTTACTTTGTAATTATAGAAAGTGCTGCCACTATTGGGTGGACACTTTATTGGAACGTGTTTGCCGTCTACTGCACCAATACAGTTTGGAAAGTTCCATTCCTTCTCAAAATTATCAGCCCACTTCAACATATTATTTGTTGTCCACTTTGGAAATTCTCCAGACAGCGCAGCACAAATGCCCTTACAGACTAAATCAATAGTTACTCCCAAATGTTGCTTGCTGATCCGGTAGTTTGAGGCGACGTGTCGTTGTAAGCTTCCAGACGCAAGCATTCTTGTAAAACAATCGATTCAAAAATCTATATGTACATAAAATATTAATATACTTACTCAAGAACCATTGCAAACTTTGCTTTATGTGGAATGGCATCTGGACGTGTGTTCTTCTTCGACACCAAATACGGCTCCACCAAACTGAACAAGTAGTTAAAGACTTGTTCGGTCATGTGAAAGTTTTCAAAAAACACTTTTGGTGTTTTGGTCATGTTTTCGAACTAAAAAAAGGAAACGATTTTTTAAATATAAAAAGTATTGTTTTTATACCCCGAGCCCATTAAAAATGGGCAAAAAAGGGTATAATGCATTTGGCAGAATGTATGTAACAGGCAGAAGGGGGCGTGGCAGACCCCAAAAAGTATATATATTCTTGATCAGGATCAACAGTCGAGTCAATTGAGCCATGTCCGTCTGTCTGTCCGTCTGTTTGTCTGTCCGTCTGTCTGTCCGTCTGTTTGAACGCGTCGATCTCAGAAACCATAAGAGCTAGAGACTTCAAACTTTGTATGTAGGTTCCTGGATACCGTACGCAGATCAAGTTTGTTTTTATTTTTGGATCGAACAACTATATCATATAGCTGCCATAGGAACGATACATCGAAAATGAAGTTTTAGTATGAAAAGCTTCTTTAATTTTTGAGATATCTCAACCAATCTCACACGATATATATTTGGTATTATACATCCTGACCAAATTTGGTCCAAATCGGCCCACTATATCATATAGCTGTCATACAGTCGCTCTGCCGAAAATCAAGTTTTAGTAAGAAAAAGTTTTTTGTTTTTTGAGATATCGTAACCAAACTGATAGAATATGTATCTGGGCTGGTATTATACATCCTGACCAAGTTTGGTCGAAATCGGCCCACTATATCATATAGATGTCATACAGACGATCTGCCGAAAATCAAGTTTTAGTATGAAAAAGTTTTTTGTTTTTTGAGATATCTTAACCAAACTGATAGAATATGCATTTATGTTGGTTTTGTACATTCTGACCAGATTTGGTTCAGATCGGTTCCATATATCATATAGCTGCCATTGGAATAATTGGTCGAAAATCAACATTTATAAAAGAGTACCTGGGCTCAGGGTATCCTACTGTCGAGCGTGCTCGACTGTAGCCGCACCTCACCGCGAGCGAAGCGAGCCGGGGGTAGGCGAGCGAAGCGAGTAGGGGGCGGAGCCCCCTTGTTTTTGTTATGTTTACGTCTCGAATTGTTTTTTGACACTGACAGCAGTTCGGAATAATGCGACTTCAATGTAAACACTTGCATCATTTTTTCGCACCTTCGACAATGATACTAGTATAAAATGGGTATTAGCCTGAAGAAGTTGACACAACATTTATTTTTCATAATTTTGTCGTCATTGGCTTCAAGACTATATTTTGAAGAGCAGAAAGGTTGGTTTAAATATTAAGCTATGCAGAATTTTTTTTCACAACCTGAAGCAGTTGCGACATGAATGGGTGGAATAAAATAAATGCATTAAGCAATTGTGAACATAAAGAAGTTGATAGCAAATATCAATTTTTAAGCTGAAGTAAGAGATACAGATACCACAGACACACTCACAGTCGAATTTGTTGGACGAACTGTTCGTCGAATAAGAATTACATTTGCCCACTAACTATTTCAAACATTGATTGCAAACATCATTTGTTGAAAATTTTCAGAGAATAAACATTTCATCGGATAAAGATACAATAATTGCCTTGATGGCCATACATATTTATTTAAAGAAAAAAAAGAAAAAGGAGCAAGCGCAAAAAAGGAAGGGGTTGGTTCCATCAACTGAGGACTCCTGGTCATAGAGAAAATGTAGTTCATTGAAGTACCAGATGTTTAGCTTATAAATATCATCCACACCAGCGCCAGATCTTTCGCTCCTACTTATGTACTTATATATACTTACTTGGCACTTGTTTTCGCTAAGTTCCGAAATTAATATTAGAACAAAAAACACAAACACATTTAAGTGCAGATAAGTTTTTATTCAGCGTGTTCTTTGTAAGCTTAAGAATAAATTAAGACTAACTCGATCTTCGATCGAAATGAATAAAGAAACCTCAAAAGTTATGTTTACAATTCATTTTCAGCTGCAGCCTACGTGACCATTGTCGCGAGGCGCATATGTTGGAGAAATTATGCTGTCGATGCAAATTATTTATTTATGTAACATGTTGTACGAGTTAGCAGGAGTATCACGAATGAAGTTATATCAATATCAGCAGTAATATCGATATCAGCAGACATCAGCAGCAGTCGATATCAGCAGTCATCAGCAGCAGTCGAAGTCAGTTGTCGTCGTTCTTAAGTCGCAGCAGCAGTCAGCCGAATCATAGTGACGAAATTATAAGCAGCTTAACTCACCAACCGTGTACTTAATTATTAACTTGAACTATCTTATCCTATTATTTTTAAATAAACTAAGGTTATGCGAAATAACCACATTACATTTGGGGGCTCAACCGGGATAAGCCAATGACAAGTGAACTAAAAAATTTTAAGTGCGCAGTTTAATAAACAGTAAAATAATTGATGAGTGGAAGAAAAAAGAGGACAGTCGACAAAGCGGAGCCGAAAACAGCCGCAAGTCGTAAGCCGCCAGCAGTTAGAGTGAGTAAACCACTGTTTAATAGCAGGACAGAGAAAAATTCCAAAGAACAGCAAGCGTTGCTTGAAAAACCGAAGATGAGCGAAAATAGGAAGGAGGAAAGTTTAAAAAGCGAACAAGCATTCGCGTTACCGACAGCGTTGCCAGATGGGTCACATGCGGACAACAATCTAGATGAACACGCAGCAGAGGATTATGATGAAATTCCTAATACAAATGCAACATTGCAGCAATTGATTCAGCTGTTAAATTTGAAAGTGCAAACAGATGCAATGCCTAAAGACGAAGGCAAATTAGTGGTGGAAAATTTTTCCAAAATTATTCCCGAGTTCGATGGCGAAAATATGCAAGTTGAGAAGTGGTTTAGAAACTTCGAGTTAAATGCAGACGCGTATGGCTTAAATGATAAGCAGAAATATGTGCAGGCTCGCGCAAAGATGACGAAGACAGCTGCATTGTTTTTGGAATCGACGGCAGTTTATGAATACGAGACGCTACAAGCAGAGTTAATTGAAGAATTTCGCCGAGATAAGTTTTGCAGCGCGGAGCTTCACAAACAATTGAGTGCTCGCACCAAGAAGAAGGACGAAAGCTTCCACGAGTACGTTCTGCAAATGAAGCGCATCGCAGCACGTGGAGATATGGACACTGATTCTGTGATTCGTTATGTTGTGGATGGTCTGAATCTCAAAACAGATTTCAAGTACAACTTGTACAGCTGCACATCCTTCAAAGAGCTGCGGGATAAGTACGACGTTTATGAGAGTGTAGTAGACGCCAATGAGAGGGGAAAACCCGAGAAGAAGCAGTTTCAGTCGAACAAAACCAATGATCGAAGCACAGGTGCAAAGAGCGAAAAGAAACAGCATTGTTTCAATTGTGGTGGTGCAGATCACTTGCGCAAAGACTGCAAGGCAGACGTAAAGTGTTTTCGCTGTAATAAAAGCGGACATATGTCCAAGGATTGCACATCTGTATCATCCATGAATGTGGCGTATGAAGCAAAGCGCCTTAAGCAGATTACCATTAATAAGGTGGCAGTGAAGGCACTAGTTGACACTGGAGCTGATATGTCAATTTTGAAGATGTCAGTGTTCAACAAGATCAATGGAGTTCAGTTGCAGAAGAGTGATTCCATTTTAAGAGGCTTGGGCACAAATATGACGCATCCAGCTGGCCAATTTACTGCAGAAGTCGAGATTGATGGTGTGCAAATTACCCACAAGTTTCTGGTGGTGTCCGACATTGCATTGGGATGCGATCCATTATTGGGATTCGACATAGTTGGCAAGTTTACCGTTACAATGACAGCAGCAGGATATGAGTTTTCTTCCCCTGCCGGGGAGAAGACTCAAGAGTTGAATCAGATAAGTATTTTCAATGTTGTGGAAACAAATAATGATGCTGAAATTCCTCTGCAGTACAAAGACGCTGTGCAGATGATGATACGGGACTACGACGCTTGTGAGAAGACTGCGGAGTGCCCGATCGAGCTCAAGATCGTTCCAGATGGGAATATTATGCCCTTTCGGCATGCACCAAGCAGAATTGCATTCAACGAGGCCGATGCAGTTAAGCAGCAGGTCAGCGAATGGCTTCAAACAGACATTATACGGCGCTCATCATCCAATTTCGCCAGTCGCTTGGTTGTTGTGAAGAAAAAGGATGGATCGAACCGTATTTGCGTGGACTATCGTCAACTGAACAAGATGATTCTTAAAGATTGTTTTCCTGTGCCAGTGGTGGATGATGTGCTAGAGAAATTGCAGATGGCAAAATTCTTTACTGTTATGGATTTAGAAAATGGATTTTTCCATGTCCCCGTCGAAGAAAGTAGCAAGAAATACACAGCTTTCATAACGAAGGAAGGCCTGTTCGAGTTTAACAAAACGCCGTTTGGGTTTCGCAATTCGCCAGCGATTTTTATACGTTTTGTCAACTACGTATTTCAAGATCTGATAAACGAAGATGTGCTAGATCTTTACATGGACGACATTATCATACACGCAGTCTCGGCAGAAGAATGTTTACATAAGATGAAGAAAGTATTTTTTAAAGCAGCTGAATTTGGATTGAAAATAAAATGGAAGAAGTGCCATTTCCTGCAAACGAAAATTCATTTCTTGGGTCATACGATTGAAGACGGACTAATAAAACCTGGAATGGAAAAGACAGGAGCTATAAGGAAGTTCCCCGTGCCACAAAATATAAAAGCTGTGCAGTCGTTTTTGGGACTAACTGGATTTTTTCGCAAGTTCATCAAAGGATATTCGCAGATAGCAAAACCGCTGACCAATCTCTTGCGCAAAGACGTTGCTTTTCAAATGGAACATGCTGAGCTACATGCATTTCAGCTGCTGAAGGAAGCGCTGATAACGGAACCAGTATTACGCATTTTTCAGAGAAATGCGAAGACTGAGGTGCATACAGACGCATCCAAAGATGGATTTGCTGCTGCATTATTGCAATGGCATGATGGCCAACTATATCCTGTGTTCTTTTGGAGTAAAAAGACTACCGATGCGGAGGCACGTCAGCATAGTTACGTGCTAGAAGCAAAAGCTATATTCCTTGCTTGCAAGAAATTTCGGCAGTACATACTGGGTATGCCATTTACGCTCGTAACGGACTGTGCTGCATTCAAGCAGACATTAAACAAGAAAGATGTACCTCGGGAGGTAGCGCAATGGGTTCTACATCTGGAGGACTACGAGTTTAAGGTTGAGCACAGAGCTGGTGAGCGCTTAAAGCACGTTGATTGTCTAAGTCGCTACCCTCAGCAGGTAATGATAGTTTCTTCGGAGATTTCAGTCAGAATCAAAAAAGCGCAGCAGCAGGATGACATGATTAAAGCGATATTTGAAATCCTCAGCAGTCGACCTTATGAAAATTTTAAAATCAAAGGAGGTCTGTTGTTCAAGTCAGTGGACGGCACAGATTTGCTGGTAATACCAAAAAGAATGGAGAAAGAGATTATTGTGGATGCCCATAATGCTGGACACTTTGCGAATCAAAAAACAATGCATTTAATTAAGCAGAACTATTGGATTCCGCATTTGGATGGAAAAGTAGCCCGCGTTATATCCAATTGCGTCAAATGCATCATCCATAATAAGAAACTTGGCAAGAAAGAGGGATTCCTGCATATAGTCGAAAAAGGTGTCGCTCCGTTGCACACATTGCATGTGGACCATCTAGGACCGATGGACGCCACAGCCAAGCAGTATAAGTATATTTTTGCTATGGTAGACGCATTTACAAAGTTTGTATGGATGTTTCCAACTAAAACAACAAGCTGCGAGGAAGTCCTTAAGAAACTCGAAAACTGGGCTGAAATTTTTGGAAATCCTGTTCGCATCATAAGCGATCGAGGATCTGCATTTACGTCGACTGATTTCGAGAAGTATATAGAGGAGCAAGGTATTGAGCACGTTTGGACAACAACAGGGGTACCAAGAGGCAATGGCCAAATCGAGCGTATTAATCGATCAATATTGAGCATCATTTCTAAGCTTTCATCAGATGAACCTCAAAAGTGGTTTAAGTTTGTTGCCAGAGTTCAAACGATTTTAAACAGCACGATTAACATATCTACGCACAGAACACCATTCGAGCTCATGTTTGGTGTTAAGATGCGCAACAAAGCGGACGACGAAATCGTGAAATTATTGGAGAAGGAGATATGTGACAGCTTCAATGAGGAAAGGCAGGAGATGCGGCAAACTGCAAAGACAGCTATCCAGAACGCTCAAGAGGCATACAAGAAACAGTACGACAAAAAACGTAAAAATGAACACGGATACAGGGTTGGAGATCTCGTTGCAATCCGTCGCACACAATTTGTAGCAGGCAGAAAGTTGGCAAGCGAGTACCTTGGACCGTACGAGATTACGAAGATTAAGCGGAATGGGCGTTATGACGTACGCAAAGCGGCAGATGTTGAGGGACCGACCAATACTGCAACAAGCTGCGATCACATGAAGCTCTGGAGATACGTGTCAAACGAAGAAGACGCTTGGTCATCGGAGGCCGAAGACTAAATCAGAATGGCCGAATGTAACATGTTGTACGAGTTAGCAGGAGTATCACGAATGAAGTTATATCAATATCAGCAGTAATATCGATATCAGCAGACATCAGCAGCAGTCGATATCAGCAGTCATCAGCAGCAGTCGAAGTCAGTTGTCGTCGTTCTTAAGTCGCAGCAGCAGTCAGCCGAATCATAGTGACGAAATTATAAGCAGCTTAACTCACCAACCGTGTACTTAATTATTAACTTGAACTATCTTATCCTATTATTTTTAAATAAACTAAGGTTATGCGAAATAACCACATTACATTTATAAGTTGAATCGGCAGCTGCGGGACTTATCAAGATATTTTATGTTTACATTTGGCTTATATGATCTGCCTGTGAACCGTTCTGTTTCTTAATTGTTACTATTTCCATAGTAAGTACGGGGTCTCCGACAGTCGAGTATGCTCGACTATAGCACCGCGAGCGAAGCGAGCAGGGGGCGGAGCCTCCTAGTTTGTATTATATTTGGGCAGTAGGTTTCTATAAGATTATCGCACAAATTAATTCAATTCATCTAAAAATGTGACCGCTTACCTCTAAATTTCTACCCACTTGTATATAATTTAAGATCTCCAGCACTTCCTTATACGACCACTTTTTCGGCGCACTCACCCGCCTAGGAGTCTTTCGCTTTGAAGTTGTTGCAGTATCCACTGCAATAAATAAAAAAACAAATAAAATAAAAACTTGTTCATTTTTAGAAGACAAAACCTGTTTATCTTAATTTTCTTGCGTGACGTCTCTAGACAGCTGTTTTCCAAACTTTAACACTAAAATATGCCAAAAATACTAAGTTGCGATTGAAATAATCGACATTTTATCGAGCTTTTTATCATCTTTACAGGTGCAAATATGAAACACTTGACTACGAACAAGGGTCTGGGTCTAGCACCGTAGCACAAAATTTTTCAGTACAAGTTGTTGCTGTGAAGTGTTTCACATTTGCTCCCTGCAATGATGCTACTCTATAGTGAACACCCCAATTTTGTTTTATTCAAAGTTTCAAATAGGTTCTTAGCCTACACATAAGTGTCTTAAATATAAGCTCTGTCTCTCGCTCTGCCTCTGTACAGAGGCAGAGCGAGAGTATGTAGTATGTATGTATATTTACGTGTATATACATAAGGCAATCGTTGGCTAGCTCAGCGGCAAAGTGCATATTAAGCAGTTTTGCGCTGGTCGCCTGATCGTCCCGTACATAAGTGGGCGATCATATTTCAATGCATTTATGTGATTGCGTTATGTTTGCATAAGCCTCAAAATGATACTATGTTGCTGTATATAATACACTACAATAAGTTGGCTATATTACAATATGTAAGCAGACTACAAAAACCAATTTTTGTTGACTACTTTTACGGGGGAAAATAAACGTCTTATATTTTAAATACGTTAATTTCAAAGATTTTTTTAAATTAATTGACACGACAAGCGGTACTTTACAAGATTTCTATTTGGATTCATAATATGATTGATAATATGTAGGCCATTAATTTCAATAATATTATTTGGTCATACTTGGAGATTGTTAAAATTTTGTAGGCATTTTATTATGAAGCACGAAAATATGTTAAAAATACGAGCAGATAATGTGTAAAATTGCACCCTAGACATTCTGTTTATACTATTCAGCAATCAAAGTATAAGTAAAATGTCTTTGAAGCGGGCTTTGTGCAGAGCATTGTGTGTTAGACTCATTCGCAAAAGACCCTGGGTTCAGCCCTCTAATAAAGTACACATATTTGTCGGGTCTTAGCTCATTTTTATTGGCAATTACGCTTTGTTATGCTTATTCGCCAGATGGTCAACATAGTTTGATGCAAATGTCAAGAAATGATGCATGAGGTTTGACAGTGGTAAGTGAAAAGAGTTACGCAATAAGCAATTGTCGTGCATGTATTCTTGAGTCATTCCTTGGCCAAATGTTGCATTTGAAGAGGGAATTCAATTACAAATTTACCACGAAGCAGTGCACTCAAGATTATTAGCCATCTACAATTGTTTATTTAAAATAACACTTAAAATGGCATCCAATAGTGAAACTAATAATACTTACCTTGTTCCGACATCAGAAGTGGGATCAGTGCCATCTCCTGCCTTTTCTGAAGAGCAGTGAGCTATTTTGGAGATACAGAATCGTAATCTCGTAGAAATGTGCAAAGCTATGCAGACGTCCGTGCGTTCACAAAACCACGTGGTTGTGCCAAAATTTAACCCAGAGGTGACTGGTGCTGATGCAACGCAGTGGTGTGCAACGGCAAGTATTATCATGGACGAACAACCAGTCAATGGTAGTGCGCTCATCATAAGCGGTTGCATGCAGGGCAGAGCTTCAACTTGGCTTGGCTGGCATATACAGTACATTACAAAAATGCACAATTAATGCAAATATTATAGCAATATTTTTTATGTAATACCTGATGAGCATCTTACAAATGATATTGTAATCGGTAGGGAAATTCTTATACAAGTATATGATATTTTAATAACACCTGATAAATTCGAAATTGTTAAGTCAAAGTCTGTAAACTTATGTGCAGTGTCTGAGCCATCAGCTCTTTCATTTAGTGTTGATACTGAATTAGTTGATAACGACAAAGAAAAATTAATAAAATGGCTTCAAAATTATTCAGCATCTTTTATTAATGGGATCCCTTGCACTAAGGTTAATTCTGGTGAAATGACTACGTTAATTGAGCCTAACAAAACGGTGCAGCTGCGTCCGCGACAGGATAAATGAATTATTAAATTGTAACATTATTCGAGCTAGTTGTTCTCTCTATGCAATTGCTTTACTCTTGGTCAAGAAAAAGAATGGATGAGATCGCCTTTGCATTGACTTCGGAGAGCTAAACGCCAATACGGTTTCTGATATATTTCCGTGGCCACTTACCAATGACCAACTTATTTCATATGAAATAAGGCCCCAAAAGAAGATATGAAATAAGGCCCCAAAACTTTTTTTTGGGGTTTTATTTAATTTTTTTTTTGGAAATAGGGCCCCAATATTTTATATGAATATTTTGGGGTCTTATTTCATTTTTTTATATTTGCTAAAATATGATGTGTATAAAATATATACACATCAAAGCAATCCATGAAATCGACGGTCATATAGTTGACAGTTGACAGTTGTTAAACAGCTGCATCATTGTAGTTTAGTTACTAGCATTGTGCGATCTAGACATAAAAGTGAAAGCTAAAAATATGGAGTGTGAAAAAATTATTGTACTTCGCAGAACTGGACATTTGTTTTACATAAAAGAACAGAAAATGTTGTACAAATTCAAATCTAATTACAAGAATATTAAAAAATTAGAATGCAGGAAGAAAACCTGTCAAGCCAGGGTAAACCTTTTGGAAAATGGCAATTGCGAGCTTGCAAAAAAATACATTGAACACAATCACGACAACGAAGAAAAGGCTTATTTTGAAATAATGGCTCTCAATGATATCAAACTAAACTGTTCTAATATTGGAGGCGTCTTGGGGAATGAAAGCAACGCGACAAGTTGCATTCGGTCAGCTTATCGCAATACCTGCGAAAGGTAAATATTTATTATTATTATTTATTGGCGGTTGTGTTTATGTTATATTATCAATAATTGTAAATTTTTTAGGTACCAGGAAGAAACGAAAAACATTCAATTTTCGAAAATACGGCGAGGCTTACAATATATTGTCAGCCAAACATTCGTACATTCGCCTGACCATCCACTACAAGTTATAGAGGCTTTCAATTTGGAGTCTGTGTGGACTTCGTTTGGCATTACAAAGGATAAAGAAAATCCACTGCCATTCTACACGGCATGCATTTTTGAAGAGCAAAAATATGTTTTCTGTATATTTTCATCTCAGAAAATAATTAACGGTATAAAGGAAAATATACCACCGCCAAATCGAAGATATTTAATGGACGGAACCTTTAAAATAGTCCCCAAAGGTTGCTTCAACCAGCTCTTAGTCATATACATTCAATATTTTGACCAGGTAATTGCACTATATTTTTTTAAAAAAATTATGTTAGTCTTAGCGCCGCAGGCGAAAATTTTATACAAAAAATCGCGCGATTTTTTGTATAAAATTTTCATTATCTCTTAAATCTTAATTTAAAAATATTTATAAATTTTTTAGGTATTTCCGTTGTTTTTTATTTTAATGAATAAAAAAACTACAAAATGCTATGAGGAAATGCTGAAATACATCAAAGAAAATGTGTTCGATATGGAGCCATCAACAGTAATTACTGATTATGAGGAAGACATGAGGAAAGCTATTCGAAAAGTGTTTCCCATAGTAAAAAGTGTTGGATGTTGGTATGTTTTTTCTTGATTTTATTTTTGTTTACATTTTCTTTAATGATTAACTTTTTTTAAGGTTCCATTTCTGCCAAGCAGTAAGAAGAAACATGTGCAAGAAAAAAACGTTGCTACAGTTTATCAGGAACTCAAAACTTGCAAGCACAGCTTTCCATAAATTACTGGCTTTACCAATGCTACCTCCACACTTAATTGAAACTGCTTTTTGCGATGTCAAAACTAGAATTTTAATGTTTGATTCTGACAACCATTTTGGCTCTTTTTTGAGTTATTTCGACAAGCAGTGGATTAAAAAGGTAATAACTATTCAGTTTAAAATAAGAGAAATATTTAACTAATGATTTCTGAAATTGTTAATAGGTGGGCTGCAATAATTTTTCAGTATACAAGGAAAATATTCGCACAACAGCTGCTGTGGAAGCATACAATGGTGTATTGGGTCGCTCTGCGATGCCAAATGGCAATTTTTTCAAATTTGTAAATGTTATTCGCGACGAGGAGTTCTTTAAAAGTTGCGAATTTTCGCAGCTTACTGAAAGTGGTGGGCTCACCACAAACAAAAGGCGAAAGAGATATATTAAAAAGGATAAGAAGATTGAGGAGGCAACTTTGCTACTGGATCAAGGAAAGCTAACTGCAGCTACTTTTCTTTCACGCATGGTGTATGACGGCAATGAAATTTGCACCAACATGGTCCCAAATGAGGCCATTTCTGATGAAGAAGAAGAAGGTGAAGAAGATGAGGAATCCGAAATTGTAATTTGAAAATTTGCGCAGAGTGCAATTTAAAGCTACAAGCCGATGCAATTGCAAATAACTGCGAGCATTACAGTTGCCCTTATTGCAGAAAACCTGTAGATAGCTCCATGCAAGTCTTTGTGTGATGAAAAGCAATAAAATATAGAAAAAACATTAAAAAATTGGGGCGTTATTTAATTATTCAAATTCCGGTGTTATTTCATATGGACATGGTTCCAAATATTTTATTTTTGCCATGCAAACGACTGCCTTTATTTCAGAAAACCAGTGGATAGTTCCATTCAAGTCATTTCTTAATAAAACAATAAATTTAATACAAAAGCAATAAAATAAAAAAAAAAAAAATTTTGGGGTGTTATTTCATTTTTCAAATTGGGGTGTTATTTCATATGAATTACAGTTCACCCCAAATTTGGGGCATTATTTCATCATTTTTTGGGGCCTTATTTCATCTTACTGTGGCCTTATTTCATATTTGAAATTGGGGTGTTATTATTTCATATGAAATAACACCCCAACTTTTGGGGCCTTATTTCATTTACCCGTTTAGGGCCTTATTTCATTGGGGCCTTATTTCCTGCAGCCGCAAAATACTTTACTTGTTTGGATATGGCTAGTGGATACCATCAGATTCCCATTCACCCTGACTCCGTTAAATATACTGAGTTTGTGAAACCTGAAGGGCAATAAGAATATCTGACAATGCCTTTTGGCAGATGAAAGCCAGCGCACACAAGGGACGAATTCCCACGTAGAAAAAGATTTCCGCCAACACCAATTCAAACGGCAGCGATGTTTGAATTGGGCATTGAGAGCATTGTGACGTCACTTAGCCGAGTCACACACCTTTAGTAGGCCATTCGCGCAGAGCTTTATTAAAGTAGATCTGTTATCTTGTATAGATCAGTTTTTATTGACTTTATGAATTTCACAAATTACGACCCTTTTTCTTCATAAGTGCGTATATCTCTATAAAAGCTCAACAGAGATGAGACTTCAACTTAAAGAACTAGTTCATATAGAATATCGATACATTTCAACTTAACATATTACTTGTTAATTTTAAATGAATACATAAATGTGATGAATTTTAAATGAAACATTATGCATAACTGGTTGCAAAGAACTTGAAGACGTGGTCTTGGCAACGGCTTGGTCATCACATCGGCGACTTGCTTCTCTGTCGGGATTTGTTGAACTTGAAGCATTCCTTCTGTTAACTTTTCTCTAATAAAGAAATGCTTGTTCATGATGTGCTTCGTGCGACGATGAAACTCTGGATTCTGAGCAAGTCTCACTGCGGCTGAATTATCCACTTGTAGAATTGGTATCTGATTTAGCTTAGTGATACCTTGGAACAATTTTGATAGCCAAATTACATCTTTTGCTGCTTCGATAGCTGCAACAATTTCAGCCTCGGTTGCTGAAGTGGCTACCATTGCTTGACGCTGACTCATCCATGTAATTATACCTCCAGAATACTTGACTATAACTCCTGAGGTTGATCTGACCGTCTTCGAACAGCCCGAAAAATCTGCATCACTGTAACATTCCAGAATTCCTTTATTCTTGCCGTGATTGTAAATAATACCTGTGTTTATTAATCCAGCGATGTATCGAAGTGCTCTCTTTAGCTGTACAACATTCTCTGAAGTTGGATTTTCGAGACTCCTGGATGGAAATCCAACGGCGAATGCTAAGTCAGGACGAGTTCCCAACATGAGGTACATTATAGCCCCAACTGCTTGACGATATGGAAACTGGCTCTCTGCTGCATCTTCTTTCCATGTTTCTGGAATTTCTGAGCTTTTTGTGAATGGTGTTGAAACTGGTTTACTGAGATTTGAGGATTTGCTGAGTATCCAAAACGTTCTAAAATCTTCTTTGCGTATCCTCCTTGACTCATTTTAATGCAATCTTCACTTTGCTTAATTTCTAGCCCTAGAAAGTACGTAGCTTGCGTGGAGACAATCTTGAACTCCATTTATAACTCTCTTATCAGATTACTTAAGTCCTGCCAATCTGTTGCAGCGACCAAACCATCATCCACATATATTACTAGGATGATTTTCTTGCCATTACTCTCTCTTATATAAAGGCATGGATCTGCCTCACTGACTTTGAATCCAAGCTGTATCAGAAAAGCTCCAAATCGTTTATTCCAGCACCTTGGTCCTTGTTTTAGCCCGTATAGACTCTTATTTAACTGGCTTACTCTGTTTGAGCCATCTCCGAATCCTTCTGGTTGACTCATATAAATGGTTTCTTCCAACTCACCATAGAGGAATGCCGTCGAAACATCAAATTGAGTGAGATGCATTCCCTCGTTTGCTGCGATACTTAAAACTGATCGAATAGTACCCATTTTAGCAACTGGACTAAAAGTCTGATTATAGTCAATACCTGGTCTCTGTGCAAATCCTTTAATAACCAGTCAAGCCTTAAACTTATTTATGCTTCCATCAGGATTCTCCTTTTTACGAAATACCCATCTGCAGGGCAATGCCTTTTGATCTGATTGCAAAGATACAAGCTTTCATGTTTTATTTTCTTCTAATGATCGCAATTCTCTATTCATTGCTTTGCGCCATTCAGCACTCTCCTTGCTGTTAATAGCTTCTTGAAACGTCTCTGGCTCAGTACCGGTGATTAATCCTTGTGCTTCCATAACAAAATCATTGAACTGCATTGGCTTTCTAATCGTTGATCTTTCCCTTAGCTTTCTTGGACTTTCTAAATTTTCTTCTTTAGTCTCAAAGTCTTCCTCACTGTCACTTTCCTGTAAGGATTCTTCATTTTCGCTCTCTTCTGAAAATGGTTCATCTTGATTATCTTCATCGTTTCTGTTTTCATCTTCTTCTGCTATGTCTTTTGCTCACAATTACCAATTTTCTCCATAAACTTGACATCTCTAGACAAGACTACTTTGTTCTTTTCTTTCAGGTAAATTCTGTATCGCTCATCACCATCGTATCCAACTAGGTAACATTTAATCGCCTTTTCGTCCATCTTCTTCCTTTTCTCTGCAGGAACATGTGCGTAACAAGTTGATCCTATGATACGAAAATGTTTGATTCTCGTGTTATAAGTAATGTTATCAATTGTTTCATATATTAAATGCACGTCTTGTTGTATGATTGGTTTTGAAGAGACTGATCGTTCTCCTTTATTCAAATATGTTCAGAGGCTTATTACATAGAATATTATAAGATAGCTCTGCCGCTAAGAACGTCGGCAGAGAGAGAGTTGCAGTATGTATGTATGTATGTGGCTATGTATAGACATGTATATATGTACAGACGGCACATACTTGAAAAGTGTTTACGTTAGCGATCCCACGCTGCGGCCAGTCCGCATAAGTGACGGATCCTATTACTGCACTTATAAACATAGCAACAAAGTGTCGTTATGTTATGAGTTATTACTCTTACTTTTAAGTTGGGCATATGACCACTTGTTATACTGTATACTCTACAATACTGTGGGCATATGCTCGTTTGGCATACAACATACTACACCTCCCTTTTTAAAGAAATAACGTAATATATGTAGTTATTTAATATAAAAATTATGTATAGGTATTATTTTTATTTTTATATCTTTATATAATATGTTGTATTAAAAAAAAATTTTTTTTTTTAAATTTAAAAATTTTTTTTTTTTTTATTTTAGATTTTGAAATATATATATATATATACATATTCTTTTTTTTTGTTTTTATTTATTAATCTTTTTTAGCCTATCCTTATGAACTTTTTGTTCCTTATTTTTCTTATTCTTAATAATTATATTATTATTTTTTTCTACACTAATGACCTCGAATGGTCCTATATAAGAAGATTCTAATTTATGACCTGTTTCATTCTTTAAGTAAACTTGGTCTCCTATTTCTATTTTAAAATCTAATACTTTCTTATCATTTATTTCTTTTTGCTTAATTTTATTTTTTTCTAAAAGTATTCGAGCTCTCTTATACGCGTTTTCTAGTCTAAACTTAACTTCTTTAGAATAATCTTCTATATTATATATAGGTTCTATCGTATTTACGCTATTTAATTGTATTGGTAAGTTATTTTGTCTACCAAATACTAGTTCATATGGACAATAATTATGGGTTACTGATGGTGTTGTGTTAAAACAATACACGAAATACTGTAACCATACGTCCCAGTCAGTTTTATCTACTGATATATATGAACGAACGTACTCATTGAATGTCCTATGACTTCTTTCAACGGTACCTAATGTCTGGTGGTGGTGTGCTGTAGATGTTATGTTATCTATTTTTAGATATTTGCACAAGTCAGTTATAATGGAATTTTTATATTCTGTTCCCATGTCCGTAATGAACGTCTTCATTGGACCGTACTTCAGAATAAAAGATTCGAATATGGCTTTTGCGACAGTTGTTGCACTTTTGTTTGCAACAGGAATTGCTACTAAATACTTTGTCAAATCACATATTAAAGTGATTGCGTATTCATTCCCATTTTCCGAACGTGGTAGTGGACCAATTGTGTCTACTATCACTCTGTCAAAAGCATATTGTGGGGTTTCGGTTAAAATCATAGGTGATCTTGTGTGTCTCGTCGTTTTCGACGTCAAGCATTTTGGACATTTATTTATGTACTCTTTTACATGTTTAGTCATGTTTTTCCAATAATATTGTCTCTTTATTTTTGATATTGTTTTATTTATGCCTGTATGACCTCCTTGAATTGGATCGTCATGGAATGTAGACAATATAGCTTCTTTTTCTTTTATTGTTTCTATTTGGGTCACCGGGTTGAGTAGCGCTACTCTCAATGAAATTAATATTTTATTGCCCATATTTTTGAAATTATCGATTGAAACGTGTTCAAAGATATTTTCCCACGGTGCCACTTTGAGTTGGCTGATTTTATTTATACCGGCTTGCGTTTCAAGCCTTTGGAAAAATTGACCTAAGTCAAGAGTTCCATTAGTATATAAATCGCTAACATCATATCTTGCAGTAATTTTCTTACCATGTTTAAAAAAACATAGCATATTTTTTACATGCAAGGTCACTACTTTACGTACTTCGTCATTGTTAATGACTTTATATACGTTGGGCTTTGAAGCTTTTTCTGTAGATTGCCGTGGCAATTCTATTTTATCTTTTCCTGCGCAGGAATTTTGTCTACTTTGATATCTTGTAGTGACTTTTAGGACTTTTCTGTTCATATCAATTAACTCGGATATTGTTATCCTTGACAGGGCGTCTGCCACGAAATTATCTTTCCCTCTCAGATACTCTACCGTAAAATTATATTCTTCTAATTCGAGTCGCATGCGTGTTAATTTTGAACTTGGGTTTATCATAGAGAATAAGTATGTTAAAGGTCTGTGATCAGTTTTCACTGTAAAATGTTTGCCATATATATATGGTCGAAAATGCGTTATTGCCCAATGTATTGCTGCTAGTTCTTGTTCCGTTGTACTCTTATTGCTTTCACCTTTAGTGAATGCTCTTGATGCATATGCAACTGGGAGTTGGAGTCCATTATAGTTTTGAGTTAAAACTGCTCCACATGCTTGCTTGCTTGCATCTGAGATTATGCAAAATTCTTTGCTAAAATCTGGGTACTTTAATAAATTTGGTTGAACAAGTTGATTTTTTAGGTACTGGAATGCTTTTTCACATTCTGTTGTCCATTCAAATGGGACATTCTTTTTACATAATCTTGTTATGTGCCGTGAATATTCGGCGAAGTTTTTTATAAAACGTCTATAATAATTGCAAAATGCAACGAATCTTCTAGCGCTGTCTGCGTCCGTAGGGACTGGATAGTTATTGATAACATCGAATTTTTTATCGTCTGGTAAGATTCCTTTATCTGTGCATCTGTGACCTAAAAACGTCACCTCGTGCATAAAAAATGAACATTTTTCTGGATGTAATTTCAGATTGTGTTTTCTACAAAGTTTGAAAACATCTGTTAAGTTTTTAATCATATGTTGTTCAGAACAACCAATAACGATTAAATCATCCATGTAAAGGAAAGCTTGTGAAGGCTCAAGGCCTGAGAATGCTATTGTCATCATTCTCTGAAATGAATTAGGCGCTATTTTTAATCCAAATGGTAATCGCGTGAAGCGATATGAACCATTGCTTGTTGAAAAAGACGTTATATTTCTTGAGTTTTCCTCAAGCTCAATTTGATGGAAACCTGACATAAGATCAAGGCAGGAAAAATATTTAGCTCGACCCAATTGATCAAGAATATCGTCAATTCTGGGGAGCGGAAATTTATCGGACAGCAATTTTTTGTTTATTTGGCGATAGTCAATTACTAATCGCCATTTTTTTTTTGAAGAACCCGGAAGGGATTTCTTTGGAACTAATAATAATGGGCTGTTATAGGGTGAAACAGACGGTTCAACAATATTTTGTTCAATTAACTTTCCAACTTGATGCTGGATTTCTTCTGTTTGGCTATGCGGACATCGATAATTTTTCACGTATACTGGTTCGTCATCCTTAAGTCTCAATTTTTGCTTATAAAAATTGTTCGTTGTGATCGGTTCGGTTTCAAGTCCGAACACGTCACTATACTGGGTGCATATTTCTTCAAGTTGTTTTTTAAAAAATGTTGGGAAATTTTTCTTTAATTTATTAAGAACAGACTCTTTTCTATTGTCTTTGATATTTTGAACTACTTCGTAGTTCGAAAGTGATTCAGATTTTAAATTATTGATGCTTACAATTTGGCATGTATCTGTTGTGTTTAAAAATCGGACAAAAGCATTCTGGGCTGTTGCAATCGTGTTTGCAACGTAAACACCCGGTTTAATTTCCTGATTGGGAATTAAAATATTATCTTCTGCTGAGGACAACTCTATTTTGCGTATCACTTGGGATCTTGCTGGTAGAAGTGTTGAATTAGTACCAGAACTAAATGTTATTGGAACATAAATAGGATACTTTAGGTTGTGCGGTCTAATTATAAACCAATCCTCAGAACTATTGTAATCTAATTGGCAATTAAATTTTTTTATGAAGTCTAATCCTATTATTCCATCGCAAGGGATTGCGAAATCTGAATGAAGCAGATGAAATTTATATGGAATAATGTATTTGTCTGTCTGTAGTTCGATTGAGACTAGACCTTTGGAGTTTATTACTCCTTCTCCTATGCCTCTAATGTCTATAGTTTTATTAATTTGGATGTCATGAAAGACATCAGAATTTTCTTTAATTATTGAAATATCTGCACCTGTATCAATCAAAAATGTTATCTTTTTATTCGTTGCAACATTTTTGATTGATACGAAATTATTGAGACTTAAGTTGACAGTATATATTTTACTATTTAACCCTGAGTATCTGGAGGTGTCTGCGAGTTTCCCGAAGTATCTTGGGCAACCCGGACATTGTTGTAATTGTTATTGTTGTTTCTATTTTGGTTATTGCCTCGGTTGGAATTATACCTACCTCGGTTATAACCTCGTCCACCTCTATTGTTGTTTCTGTTATTGTTGTTGTTATAGGAATTGTAGTTACCGCGGCCATTGCCTCTACCTCTTTGCGGTGGGTAACTACCTCCTCTATTATTGCGGCCTCGCTGAAATAATACTGTACTTGCACTTCCAGTCATTTCTGTGCTGCAATGGATATATTTACCCATTACATCATTGAAAGTAACGAAGTTACCAGCTTCCAGTATTACTTTCAGTTTCTCATGCTCACAATTTTTAATCATTGCAGAAATAGACTCGTTTGTTGAGAATTTTTCCGCATTGTTTGGGTCTAGGCCGTCATCAATAAAGGCTGCCTCCAATTGCTTTCGCAAATTATCCATTTCGGTTGCATACTGGGAAGCAGTTTTGCCTTTTTGTTTTATGTTCAGTAATTTAGCTTTTAATACGTCGGGAGATTCTCCTTTTACGTTATCTTTAAGCTTGTTTATTATTCCGGATATAGTAGATTCATTTTGTACTTTGTACAGAATTGTGCCGGTTATCTTTGATTTAATAACCTCAACTGCTATATCCTCCTGTTCGCCTTTAGTTCTTTCCACAATGCGTAAAGCAGTTAGGAATCTGTTTAGAGATAGCTTTTTGCCATCAAATTCAGGTACTGAAGAGGAAACCTGTTTCACGTATTCCCTATCTAGGGCTACTTGACTTGCCATTGTTATATCTGTATTTTCCTGGAGCGTTTCAATATCACTATCACTATCTGAATTGATTATTGGTTTAGACTCGTCTAAATCTTGTAACTGATTCTCGTCGAATTCAGCTAGCTGATTTGTATTTTCTGAGATTGTTATTACAATACTCCGTCTAATACAAATATTATGCAATCTTGTTTTTAAAGTTTTTATAATTTTCTGACATTGATTTTCATGCTCCTGCGTCAATTTAGCATTGACTTTGTTTATTGTTTTTACTATGTTATTATATTGAGCTGTTAATATTTGCGCGTGATGTATCAACGTATCTGATTTTATTGTTTTGTCAGAATTGATACATTTGTATGATTTTTCGAATTTGTCTTTATATTCATTTATTTTCTTCGCTAATGCATTCCATTCCATTTTTTTTTATAGAAAATCAATATAGTTTCCGTGCCTAGTATTGCATGTGTTTCGCTGATAGTTTTTACCATTACATAGGGTAATGTACTTAACACCATGCCCTTTTCAGTTTTGGAACAACCGATTAATGGGCTTGCAAAACTTTGAAAAGTTTCTATGTATTCATTTTCGAATTCAGTTATTTTAATGAATTCGCGATGTTTTTGCAATATTTGTAATGCATTTATTGTAAAATGTGGTTCTTTATTATAGATTTCGTTTATTATGCTTGTCATATTATATCATTTCTAAATTGCCTGCTCTACTTGCGTATCTTTTCTTTATGCACTTATTGTGCAACTTATATAATTTAGTCAGAACATTTGCTAACAAAAGAATAACAATTATTATAAGCATGACCGTTATTACTTTTAAATCTACTGAGACAGTTTCGACATTATTAATAACATTTGCGGTTGAATCCGCTACTTTCGATTCGTGGTCTAACATATTTTCTACCTCTAATATATTATCGTCTTTTGAAATTGCATTCGAAAGCATTAAATTTGAATTTCGGATTTTTGTTTTTTTTTTTTTAAAAGAATATATGTATATATATATATTATATTGTATTAAATGTATTTATATATTTTTTTTTTTAAAAAAAAATATTTTTTTTATATAATTTTTCAAAGTATTTCTATTTCATAGTAGTGTATTCCTATTCGATCAACACAGTGATCTCCTGTCTAATGTGTCGTATGGCTTCACAGGCCACACTCTACTACGAGCAACGCAATTATCGCTCAGTATTACAAATAGTTCATAACATTTCATTTAGTTTACATTACAACTATAATAAAATTTTTTTTTTTAGATTATCAAAAATATATTTTTTTTTTAAATTAAGCTGCGCGCTCTCTGAAGGGCTGTCGGTCCCTGAAGATCCCGTTGGCTTAACTTGGTACGTTAAACGGTGCCGGCGCTGGTCATCGCACAGGCTGGTGGGGCGCCGGTGCTGGTCCGTTCACAGGCTGGTGGGGCGCCGGTGCTGGTCTTCTTGAAGCAGGTGTATCTGCAGTGCTGGGACTCAAATGGTCCAGGGCAGTCCGCAGGGCATTTCTTCTCTGGTTTGGTGTTGAGGTCTTTCTTTTCTGGCACTGGTTGAAGTATTTTAGATTTTATTATTGGTATATTTTTTAAATTGATTTCATTCGTAGAGGTTGAGCTTTTGTATCTTTGCTGAATCGACTCGATATTGTCGATTTCAGCCTGTATTTCATTGCCTGTTTCCCAACTAATTGTTGTGTTGGGGGCAAATAGCAGTTTTAAGAGTGTGGCTTTTCTTTCTTTAAGCCGTTTTTGCACTCCACTGCGCCTATTTTTAGGCATTGCTCTTCACCTCTACTTACTCAGTATTTCCAGTCATTTTTTTTTTAGATGATGTTCTTAATCCGTGGTAGTGTTTTTTATTATTTTTTTTTTAGTATATGTTTGTTGTTGCCGCTGCTGCTGTTGCTGCTGTTGCTGATGCTGTTGCTTTTCCTCCAGTTGTTGATTAATTTTTTTTTTGAAGCATTTATTTATTTGTTTTCTTTTTCACATGTTATTTAACTTTTTTTTTTTCACATGTTATTTAACATGTTCGTGACACTTGTCACGGTCGCCATGTTATAAGTAATGTTATCAATTGTTTCATATATTAAATGCACGTCTTGTTGTATGATTGGTTTTGAAGAGACTGATCGTTCTCCTTTATTCAAATATGTTCAGAGGCTTATTACATAGAATATTATAAGATAGCTCTGCCGCTAAGAACGTCGGCAGAGAGAGAGTTGCAGTATGTATGTATGTATGTGGCTATGTATAGACATGTATATATGTACAGACGGCACATACTTGAAAAGTGTTTACGTTAGCGATCCCACGCTGCGGCCAGTCCGCATAAGTGACGGATCCTATTACTGCACTTATAAACATAGCAACAAAGTGTCGTTATGTTATGAGTTATTACTCTTACTTTTAAGTTGGGCATATGACCACTTGTTATACTGTATACTCTACAATACTGTGGGCATATGCTCGTTTGGCATACAACATACTACACTCGGCTTCTTACCCATCCATAGCTCAAATGAACTAATGCCTGCTTCTGATGACTTTCCTGTTCTGTTGAGAATATATATAGCTGTGTTGACTAATTCCGCCCATATGGCTTGCGGAAATTCGACTTCTTGGTTTGAATACTTAAATGTTCTGGCCATTTCCACAATTGTTCGATTATCCCTTTCTGTGTTGCCATTCTGCTGAGGCGTATAAGGGACTGTAAGTCTTTGTGTAATGCCATGCTTGCATAAAATCTCTTTAGCATCTGCATTATCAAACTCTCCTCCATTGTCACTCAGAATCTCTTTTATCTTATGACCATGCGTACTAGCATGAGTGATCATGTGACTGAGCATAACTTTTGCCTCCGATTTATGCGTTACTATGTAGCCATACCGAAACTTGGTGTAGCTATCTTTGAACAAAACGAGATACCGCTTTCTCTGGACTGATTCATGAAACGGTCCGCAAACATCTGTAGTTATAAGCTCTCCTGGACTCGTTACTTTATCTCTGGTTCCAAACGGTAGACGATGACTCTTTCCATAAATACATGGCTCACAGATACTATTTCTGTGCTTAACTTTAATGCCCAAAACTCTTTCCAGCATTTCCTTAACGTGTCTCTTAACCTGATGTCCCCATCTTGCATGGTAAAGCTCCAGTGCTGAAGAATCTGAATCTGCAATCTGTACAACATTCTCTGCATCCTTTTTGGGTAGAATCGGTTCAATGGCTGCCTTGAAGAGCGATCCACCAACTTGACGGGATCCTTTTAGCACTACCTGACCATTCACCTCAAGGTGGCACTCTGTTGCAGTTGAACAAAACTTGCTGTCCTTATTTCTGTCTTGAGCTGCTAAAACTGAAAACAAATTTCGCTTTATTTTTGGAACTAACCAAACATCTCTGAGAATCAATTCTTTGACTTGCGACTTTATCCTTATTGTTCCTTGACCAATCGCTGATAGTGTTTCTTGTCCTGCTGCCTTAATCCAACGGCGTTGCTCAATCTTCTGAAACTCTTCTGTGACGTGCTTCGTTGCGCTATTATGGATCCACCATTCCAGTATATTGGGCTCTGTGGGCTTCACAGCATTACCTTGAGCACCTTTCTCTGTATTTTGCTTGGGACGACCATCTGCTTGCCACTTTTTACAAAAACGAACCCAGTGTCCTTTCTTCTTGCAGTAATTGCAGATATCGTCTTTGTAACTCCGATTGCCTTCATTTCTCTTACCAGTTTTCATCATAAGCGCCTCCTGACTTTCACTCTCACTCGCATCGGGTTTTCTTAATGTTCTCTCTGACATACATAGCTGCATTGTCAACTCGTCGAATGTTTTCTCAGCATCTTTGGTCAAAAGCATTCAACTCTGACGAAAATTCTCAAAACTCTTGGGTAAAATATGCAACGTTTTACATACTAAAATCAAATCCGGAAGTTTGTGCTCATCTTTTGTCTCTAGTCCATTGTTCAGTTCGATCCACAAATTCTTAAGCTTTGGAATATGTGTCGAAACATCGTTACCTTGTGTCCAATGGAATGAAAAGAAATCCGAACAAATCTTAAAGAGCTGATCCTTGGACGTGGGTTCAAACTGCTGCTTTAGAGCCTCCCATGCTTCATGTGCTGATTCTTTGTCCATTATCTTCTGATACACCGCATCTGTTACGGCACCCGAAATCATCGTTTTGGCATAGCTGTTTGCCTTACGATACAAATCACACTTTTCCTTGTGTTTTTTCATTCAGCAGCCGCTGCACCTTCTGGTAGTGGCTCTGGTTTCACTATCTTATTATCCAGCACATCTAGAGCTCCATCGTGATAGTCTATCATATCACGTATCTTCCTCTTCCATAGTGGCCAAACTGTCTCACCGGCCAATGGCTTTATACTCGAAACTTTTGCGAACTCCATATTTGATTTTAATGGCTTGCGCATCTAAACGCATCTGGGTTCCATAACCTATTAAAGTAGATCTTATAGGCAATTCACACTGAGCAACATCTACCATCTACCATCAATTTTCGTGATGGTGCCATACCTTAACCCGTGCCGAAATTTTGCCATTTGTTTCAACATATATTATTGATGTTGCTATCCCATACGTTCCCAATCAGTTTTAGGACTTTATTTTCCGAATGCAACGCTGGAAATTTGTCATTCGCTACGAAAATGTAAACAATGTCAACTAAAATGAATGGCAAATACAACAAGAACAAGAATCAAAAACAATGAAAAATAACCGAATCAGGTAAGTATTAAATGAATTTTAGTCAATGGCGCCCAATAAAGGAACTGCCTGCGAGGTCACACGGTCAGCAGAGTTGGAGAATCAACTGATTAACGAGGGGAACGCGCAGGACCCTCATGCTCAACGTCGCGGGATTGCCTAGTGGAATGGAAGACTTGCTATCACCAGGTGAACCGAAGAGTGCAGAGGTACCTCCAGTTAACTTCACCAAATAGATAGAATTGATATGTAGTAGTGCGGGAGCGAGTGCAAGTAGTGAAACAGAAGACTGAATTACGCGAAGAGCAGCACAAATCTCAGAAGAAACTTTTTTAAAATAGATTATTATAATAATTAATAATTAGCTGTAATGCATGCTAATAATAAATAAATAAATAAAAAACTGTCTGTTTTCTGCTCCATTTCGTCTGTTGTATTTCATGCCACCAATGAAAACAACAAAATCCAATTTCTACTCAAATTTAGTTTTTCTATAAAATGTAAGACAATTTCACAATATATTAAAGGTAAATTGATGGAAGATGTCAGATGTTGGCAGTGTGAATTGCTGTTTCACATCTACCATCATTCCCATGCGTTCCCCGTAGATGGGCTCAATGTGAATTTCATAAGTAGTGAACACGAATGCAAGCTAACTTCTGAAAAAAGAAGTTAAGAAATATGCTAGATTTAACAAAGTAATTATTGAAAAAATCTTACATTAGAAAAATTGTTCCAGTATTTTTTTTTTATCTGTTAATCACATATATGTCAGAAAAAGTGAGTTTGGTAAAAGATACAATGTTGTTATTACTCAGTGTAGTTTTTGAAAAAAAATTTAAAAAAAATCGTTTTTTGGTAACCTGTATATTTCAAAATTTTTAATTTTTTCAAGAAGTTTTTTTGGCTGAAGCTACTTGGCATAGCATGATCTACATTTTGGTATATGTATCGTGTACTAAAACTCAATAGCTGGGTAACACAATCAAAAAAACTTACAAAAAAGGTGGACACAATTAGGTTTTCTGAACATATGGAGCTCAAACAGCTCCAAAACGACATTTTTGCGAGTCGACTTGTTCGTATAACTTGTAGCTTGTAACATTCCAAGAAACTTTTCTGAAAAAGGTTTACCAAAAAAATCAATACTTTGGAAGTTAGAGACCGAGCACAAATGCCCTATTTTCTTAAAGTGCCTAATTCACTAAAAAACTTAAATAAAAAATTTTGTATGAAACGATGATTATAACTCAAAAAAGTAATGATGCAGTTCGATTCCTAGGACCCGAAATAGGGGGAAACCGTTGAGTTTGGTCATGTCTTGTTTTTTTTTTGAAAAAAACTATCACAGTGTTATTGATAAACGGTGTTCATAAATAAACACACGGCTTGAACAGAACTCGGGATGCGTGACAGATTTGAACACAAACCACTTAAAAGGGTCACTACAGCGTAGAATTACCATATGGGTCGCAATCCTGGCGCTCAGAAATAATAGACTACTGTGAGAGCCAGTATGCTCAAAATAGATAATAAATACACGCTAGTACGTAAGATCATGTAACAAAAGGATGCAAAGAAGAAGAAGTCAGTCTGCAATTTATACGCAGCTTTAACAATGGGACGAAGAAATAGTCCAAGGCGAACGTCCTAATCTGAATTGGGCGACGAAAGTTCAGGAACAATGGGAATTGTTCAAAACACAGCACAAAATTTGGCAAGAGCACGAATCATTACTAGTAGGCGAATACTTCGCGAAGGGAACATAAGAGAAAACTAAAGCTATTAAAAAAAAATAATGACTGAGTTTAACAAGAAAATGATTAAGGAATCATTGAATGAGTCAACGATTCACGAAATAGAAGAAAATGAAATGCGAACAGAAGAGTTTAACCGGGCAGCTCGTACGTTACAGAAAACAATTAATCGTGCTGTACAAAATCATAAACAGCACCAAAATGATTACGACGAAACCAAAGAAGATTTCGATAGATTGACAGAGCTGTTAAAGCAAATATTACTTCATGGTCCAGTTTCTCGGATGTGTTCACCCAAATGGTAGACACAAATGTCGAGTTGGATACAAAGTCGAAATTTATACGACTTGTAATGATGACAAAAGTGGGCGCACCTCTGAAAAAAGGTACGAAAAAAAGCCAAATTTTTAAAAAATTCTAACGACAAAAATTTTACCATGAAAAAAAAAAATTTTGTTCGACGTTTTTGGACCCAAATCTATCTAAAAAAGTGGGTCTGGTTCGTGTAATTTTTTGGCTGTTGCCTAGTGTAATAGATTAGTGATACATGCCGAGATTCCACTATTCAACCAGGAATCTGCAACTGTCGTCTACCGACTTGTCCCGATTCCAATTGTGAAACATAAAATGACAGTCATGATGCAAATAAAGGCTGAATATCTAGTATATAACTTCAACCAGGTATCTATACTTTAAAATCAGCCACCCAGTTAGCGTCATGTAACTAGCAGTCCAACAAACATCTTCTATGCAAGAAAAATTGGGCCAGGTAGAGTGCTACCGATAACTCCTGCGAAGTATCAACATTAAAGCAAAGTATGGATCCAGATTGTGATTTCCAACAAATTGCAACGGAAGATATGTAGACACAATTGAAACCCCGAAACACTTGGCTACTTAAAATCTTCACTGAGCCAGTTCTAGAATGGACCTGTGGAAGTCAGCACAACAAGGTGAAACACATCACAGGACAAGGTATAATACGACTAGAAGAAGGATGTACAGCTCGCCAAGATTAACATCTGCTAACCGCATCTCAAGAGATTACAACGGAGGACCCCGCTGAATATTTGGCAGCTCCTTTACTAAAATTAGCAAATAACATCCCACTTACTCAAATAAGACCACTAACAAATAAGTTGATTAGCAATACTGAAGAAATTGATAAAATTAAAATTAAGAAACATAGAATTTCACAATGTAACCGGACACACGTCTTTAATACTGATTATCATTGGAATAATAGCTTGTCAAACATCTCTATAAACTTCATCCTAGGGGTGTTGAGGAGTGTTAATAAACGATTTTTTGCCTACGGCGCTTGTATTTCACGGTTGCACACAGACTCCATGCGCATATATATCTTATAAAAGCTTCTCGAGTGCACTTCGACCTTCTTTTGGAATTGGAGCTTGACTAAATATTCCAAATAATTATCTGTTTTCATTCAATTATTTTTCGATTGAGATTTTTCCAAATAATACTCACAAGTCAAAGAAAAGTAGTGTTGGTAAACGGGCCATAATAGTGACAAGTTGCACAAGCACCAACAAAAATAGGCTATTTTGTATGGAAATTGTAAACATTATTTAAAACTAGGGGGCTCCGCACCCGCACTTGATTTTCGGCTGATCGGTCCTATGGAAGCTATATGATATAGTGGTCCGATTTAAGCCAACTTCGGACAGGCAATATAAATCCAAGTTATTTGCATACTGTATTAGTTTTGTTGAGAAATCTCATAAAAAAAAAAAGTTTTTCATACTAAGACTTGATTTTCGTCCGATCGGTCCAATGGAAGCTATATTATATAGTAATCCGATTTAAACCAACTTCGGACAGGATATATAAAACCAAGTTATATGCAAACTGTATTAGTTTTGTTGATATATCTCATAAAACAAAAATGTTTTTCATACTAAGACTTCATTTTCAGCTGATCGTTCCTATGGAAGCTATATGATATAGTGGTCCGATTTAAGCCAACTTCGGACAGGCAATATAAATCCAAGTTATTTGCATACTGTATTAGTTTTGTTGAGAAATCTTATAAAAAAAAAAAGTTTTTCATACTAAGACTTGATTTTCGTCCGATCGGTCCAATGGAAGCTATATTATATAGTAATCCGATTTAAACCAACTTCGGACAGGATATATAAAGCCAAGTTATATGCATACTGTAAAAGTTTTGTTGAGATATCTCATAAAAAAAAAAAGTTTTTCATACTAAGACTTGATTTTCGCCCGATCGGTCCTATGGCAGCTATATGATATAGTGGTCCGATCCAAAAAAGAAACAAACTTGATATGCCTGCAATATAGACGACTTGGTGTCCCTAGCTTTGAAATTGTTCTTATAATTTGGATATGAAATTTTGTTTTTCGATTTGTGGGCGACAAAGATGGCGTGGCGAAATTTTGAAACAAACTTGATCTGCTTGCAATATAGACGAACCTACATACCAAGTTTGGTGTCTCTAGCTCTTATAGTCTCTGAGATCTAGGTGTTCATACAGACGGACGGACAGACGGACATTGCTATATCGACTTGGCTATTGATGCTGATCAAGAATATATATACTTTATAGGGTCTGCCACGCCTCCTTCTGCCAGTTACGCACATTTTCGTTAAAACAAACCCAATAGACCCCTGTACTTTTTTTAAGTACGGAGTCTAAGAAAACTAGTTGAGACCGCCAACTAATTTTTTCAGCTAAATTCATGATAAATTTCCCCCTTTTTTAGGTTTCTTTTTTTTTTTTAATTTGGAGTTGTCCCAGCCTAATAGACTTTTACCGTGAAATCAAAGCATCCTACTTTTTCTTGTAGGAGGTTGTCATCATTTCTAGCAATGGTGAAATTGATCCTTACGGAAATGCTTTTAATGATAGCGTTTGCATTCATTGCATTTGATTTTAGAGCCTCCTTCCAATTCGCCGAAACCGTGCCTTTAAATGGCCAAAGCGTTCTTTCCGAGGTTTCCATCCTTTCGTGCACATTTTATTCCAGCTTTACGAGTTCCATTAGCAAAGGCGATACAATTACCGAATGCACCGTTTAAGAAATTTTTGCTCATTTTGGATCTATTTCATTTTAGTAATTATACCCGTTACTTATAAAAAATAAGTATAAGGGTATATTGTGTTCGTTGGAATGTATGTAACAGGGTGAAGGAGGCATCTCCGACCCCATAAAATATATAAATTCTTGATCAGCATCAATAGCCGAGTCGATATAGCCATGTCCGTCTGTCCGTCTGTCTGTCTGTATGAACAAAAGGATCTCAGAGACCATAAGAGATAGAGATACCAAACTTTCACTAAAAGACTTTTATATACCCCACGCAGATCAAGTTTGTTTCAAATTCAAGCCACGCCCCCCTCCGCCCACGCAAATAGCGAAAAACCGTCTGAACAAAGAAATCTCAGAGACTAAAAGAGATAGAGTAACCAAATTTGGCACACAGATTTATATATACCTCACGCAGATCAAGTATGTTTCAAATTTAATCCACGCCCCCCTCCGCCCCCGCAAAAAACCACCACACCCACAGTTTTTAAGATAGTACGATTTTTGTGATTATTAGCGTTATCTATTAGCATTATCTATTATCCTACTGAATTTCATTATGATCGGACATGTAGAACGACAGTTATGGCGAATTAAAGTTTTCAGATCAAAACAAGTATTTTCTTTAAAGTACGTTTCAATTAAAGTAAGTAACGGGTATCATATGGTCGGGATCTCGACTATAGCCTTTCCCGCTTGTTTTTATACCCTGAGCCCATTAAAAATGGGCAAAAAAGGGTATAATGCATTTGGCAGAATGTATGTAACAGGCAGAAGGGGGCGTGGCAGACCCCAAAAAGTATATATATTCTTGATCAGGATCAACAGTCGAGTCGATTGAGCCATGTCCGTCTGTCTGTCTGTCCGTCTGTCCGTCTGTCTGTCCGTCTGTTTGAACGCGTCGATCTCAGAAACCATAAGAGCTAGAGACTTCAAACTTTGTATGTAGGTTCCTGGATACCGTACGCAGATCAAGTTTGTTTTTATTTTTGGATCGAACAACTATATCATATAGCTGCCATAGGAACGATACATCGAAAATGAAGTTTTAGTATGAAAAGCTTCTTTAATTTTTGAGATATCTCAACCAATCTCACACGATATATATTTGGTATTATACATCCTGACCAAATTTGGTCCAAATCGGCCCACTATATCATATAGCTGTCATACAGTCGCTCTGCCGAAAATCAAGTTTTAGTAAGAAAAAGTTTTTTGTTTTTTGAGATATCGTAACCAAACTGATAGAATATGTATCTGGGCTGGTATTATACATCCTGACCAAGTTTGGTCGAAATCGGCCCACTATATCATATAGCTGTCATACAGACGATCTGCCGAAAATCAAGTTTTAGTATGAAAAAGTTTTTTGTTTTTTGAGATATCTTAACCAAACTGATAGAATATGCATTTATGTTGGTTTTGTACATTCTGACCAGATTTGGTTCAGATCGGTTCCATATATCATATAGCTGCCATTGGAATAATTGGTCGAAAATCAACATTTATAAAAGAGTACCTGGGCTCAGGGTATCCTACTGTCGAGCGTGCTCGACTGTAGCCGCACCTCACCGCGAGCGAAGCGAGCCGGGGGTAGGCGAGCGAAGCGAGTAGGGGGCGGAGCCCCCTTGTTTTTGTTATGTTTACGTCTCGAATTGTTTTTTGACACTGACAGCAGTTCGGAATAATGCGACTTCAATGTAAACACTTGCATCATTTTTTCGCACCTTCGACAATGATGCTAGTATAAAATGGGTATTAGCCTGAAGAAGTTGACACAACATTTATTTTTCATAATTTTGTCGTCATTGGCTTCAAGACTATATTTTGAAGAGCAGAAAGGTTGGTTTAAATATTAAGCTATGCAGAATTTTTTTTCACAACCTGAAGCAGTTGCGACATGAATGGGTGGAATAAAATAAATGCATTAAGCAATTGTGAACATAAAGAAGTTGATAGCAAATATCAATTTTTAAGCTGAAGTAAGAGATACAGATACCACAGACACACTCACAGTCGAATTTGTTGGACGAACTGTTCGTCGAATAAGAATTACATTTGCCCACTAACTATTTCAAACATTGATTGCAAACATCATTTGTTGAAAATTTTCAGAGAATAAACATTTCATCGGATAAAGATACAATAATTGCCTTGATGGCCATACATATTTATTTAAAGAAAAAAAAGAAAAAGGAGCAAGCGCAAAAAAGGAAGGGGTTGGTTCCATCAACTGAGGACTCCTGGTCATAGAGAAAATGTAGTTCATTGAAGTACCAGATGTTTAGCTTATAAATATCATCCACACCAGCGCCAGATCTTTCGCTCCTACTTATGTACTTATATATACTTACTTGGCACTTGTTTTCGCTAAGTACCGAAATTAATATTAGAACAAAAAACACAAACACATTTAAGTGCAGATAAGTTTTTATTCAGCGTGTTCTTTGTGAGCTTAAGAATAAATTAAGACTAACTCGATCTTCGATCGAAATGAATAAAGAAACCTCAAAAGTTATGTTTACAATTCATTTTCAGCTGCGGCCTACGTGACCATTGTCGCGAGGCGCATATGTTGGAGAAATTATGCTGTCGATGCAAATTATTTATTTATAAGTTGAATCGGCAGCTGCGGGACTTATCAAGATATTTTATGTTTACATTTGGCTTATATGATCTGCCTGTGAACCGTTCTGTTTCTTAATTGTTACTATTTCCATAGTAAGTACGGGGTCTCCGACAGTCGAGTATGCTCGACTATAGCACCGCGAGCGAAGCGAGCAGGGGGCGGAGCCTCCTAGTTTGTATTATATTTGGGCAGTAGGTTTCTATAAGATTATCGCACAAATTAATTCAATTCATCTAAAAATGTGACCGCTTACCTCTAAATTTCTACCCACTTGTATATAATTTAAGATCTCCAGCACTTCCTTATACGACCACTTTTTCGGCGCACTCACCCGCCTAGGAGTCTTTCGCTTTGAAGTTGTTGCAGTATCCACTGCAATAAATAAAAAAACAAATAAAATAAAAACTTGTTCATTTTTAGAAGACAAAACCTGTTTATCTTAATTTTCTTGCGTGACGTCTCTAGACAGCTGTTTTCCAAACTTTAACACTAAAATATGCCAAAAATACTAAGTTGCGATTGAAATAATCGACATTTTATCGAGCTTTTTATCATCTTTACAGGTGCAAATATGAAACACTTGACTACGAACAAGGGTCTGGGTCTAGCACCGTAGCACAAAATTTTTCAGTACAAGTTGTTGCTGTGAAGTGTTTCACATTTGCTCCCTGCAATGATGCTACTCTATAGTGAACACCCCAATTTTGTTTTATTCAAAGTTTCAAATAGGTTCTTAGCCTACACATGTATATTTACGTGTTGGCTAGCTCAGCGGCAAAGTGCATATTAAGCAGTTTTGCGCTGGTCGCCTGATCGTCCCGTACATAAGTGGGCGATCATATTTCAATGCATTTATGTGATTGCGTTATGTTTGCATAAGCCTCAAAATGATACTATGTTGCTGTATCACTGCGAACGGCAGTTCGCTCTAGTGACGAAAGCAGCAAGAAGGGTGCGAAAGGCGACTAGATAGATATACAGCTAATTTGGAAAATTTGCTACGACTGTCCGATCAGATCGAGTTATATACCGATCGAAAGGTTGAGTCCTAACTTACAAAATGGCATACTAAAACTTTTTGTAACTCACCTGGTTCCTGAGATACGGGGGTGTAAGTGGGAGGGGAAAAATTTAAACGATCGCAGCTAATGGGGCCGTTGGGGCCTTTTTGAAAAATTTTTTATTTTTAAAAAATTCTAATCAGAAATACGCGTCGATTGATACCCCGATCACCCAAAACCGATAACTGGTTCGAAAGATAATAAAATTTAAAATTTTTAGTGGACTTCTCAAAATGAGATGAAAAGTCAGTTTGTTTGTCGGTTCGTTTGCGCGTATCAAAGCGTTAAAAAGCTTAGATGTAATGATAAGGATTTGTTTCTTTTCAAAAATATAGAAATGTTTGTTCTACGACTTTTTGAATTTCCCGCTAGTTTAGCGGGAAAACGCTATTTCCCGCTAAAATTGATAGTTTGCACACCATAGAAGCTACAGATATGTCCTATATATCATTGGAAAGGTGAGTTTAAGGGCTTTTAGACGTACCTTCAAACTTTTTTGTTAAAGTACTCAGGTAACATTTTACAGGTGAAATAAGTGCACAATGCCAATTTTCGTGTTTTTTTTTTTTTTTTAATAATTTTTATTTTTATTTAAAGTTTTTATAATAAACTGAATTTAGCTCGTCACACAATTGGATATCAGAAATTTTGGATCTAAAAATTGCTTTCGTCACTAGACTTTTACCTCGTGTAGAGGTTTTTTTTGTGGGATATAATACACTACAATAAGTTGGCTATATTACAATATGTAAGCAGACTACAAAAACCAATTTTTGTTGACTACTTTTACGGGGGAAAATAAACGTCTTATATTTTAAATACGTTAATTTCAAAGATTTTTTTAAATTAATTGACACGACAAGCGGTACTTTACAAGATTTCTATTTGGATTCATAATATGATTGATAACACTAGGCAACAGCCAAAAAATTACACGAACCAAACCCACTTTTTTGGATAGATTTGGGGCCAAAAACGACGAAAAACATTTTTTTTTTTTTTTCTATGGTGAAATTTTTTTTTTAGAATTTTTTAAAAATCTGGCTTTTTTTTCGTACTTTTTTTCAGAGGTGCGCCGACTTATGTCATCATTACTCGAGAATGGCTAAACCGATTTTCAAAAGCTTTACTATTTCTGAAAGTCAATGAATATATCTATAATTCATTAATACAAAGTTTTTGATTTAAACTTATAGTTTAAGAGATATCAATTTTTGAATTAAGAAAATGATGATTTTTTTTAAGCTTTTTTATTAGCTTTTTTTATTTTAAAATTCGAGGAAAAGTCGAAAAAAATTTATTACATTTTGTCTTTAATTTTATTTGCATAGCTGCATTAATTACGCGTCGTTTATGATATGTCTTATCAAAATCTGTGGAGAGACAACGATTTATTATTTTTTTTTGTCTAGGCATGTTTTTGTCGAATTTTATGACTTCCTTGTAGAGCGGCATGACCTTTAGTATGAAAATTTTTTGTGATTTTTAAGATATCTTCACCAATCTCACACAATATCAAATTGTTGTTATTTTACACATTTTGACCAAATTTGGTTCAAATCGGTCTACTATATCATATAGCTGTCATAGGAACGATCGTTTGAAAATCAATGTTCAGTATTAAAAAGTTTTTTGTTTTTTGAGATATTTTAACCAATCTGACAGAATATGCATTTAAGATGGTCATCTGAACTATTAAATTTGTTTATATATATATAGCTATATTAATTACCAATCGTTGCGTATGTTTACCGTTAAAATCTATGGAAGGACGGCTAAGTTATTAGTATATTGACAATAAAACAATTTTTACGCAAAGGTAGACTTTCGACTGACCGGTCCCATGGAAGCTATATGTTATAGTGATCCGATGCCAACCAAATTTGGACAGGTTGTATAAGGCAAAAGAAGGCTTATAACTTGTAAGTTTTGAACAGATAACTTTAAAAACAAAAAAGTTTTTCATACTAAAGGTTGCTTATCGACCGTTCGTATCGATTGTTCCTATGGCAGCTATATGATATAGTGGTCCGATTTCTACCAAATTTGGTAAGGATGTAATGGGCAATTAAAGATACCCAATTTATGAGTTTTATTGAGATTTCTCCAAAAACAAAAAAGTTTTTTATACTAAAACATGATTTTCTACCGATCGGGCCTATGACAGCTATATGATATAGTGGACCGATTTGAACCAACTTTGGTCAGGATGCATAAGACCAACTTATATGCATATTCTATCAGTTTAGTTAAGATATCTCAAAAAACACAAAAGTTTTTTATACTAAAACTTGTTTTTAGACCGATCGGTCCTATGGCAGCTGTATGATATAGTAGACAGATTCGAACCAAAATAAATAAAGATGTAAAGGACAACAAAGAGTACACAATTTGTGAGTTCGATTAAAATATCTTAGAAAATAAAAAAGTTTTTCATACTAAAGGTGAATTTTCGACTGATCGTTCCTATGGCAGCTATATTGAATAGTGATCCGATTTGAACCAATTTTGGTAGGGATACATACCACATTACTAAATACATAACCAGCAAGATTGGATGATATATCTCAAAAAACAAAAAACTTTTTCATACTAACCCTTGTATTTCTAACGATCGTTCCTATGGCAGCTATATGATATAGTAATCTGATTTAGACCAAATTTGGTCAGGGTGTTTGAGACAGTCCCAAATACACTATCTGTGAGTTTGGTTAAGATATCTTAAGAAACCAAAAAGTTTTGCATACTAAATGTCATGCCGCTCTACAAGGAAGTCATAAAATTCGACAAAAACATGCCTAGACAAAAAAAAATAATACATCGCTGTCTCTCCACAGATTTTGATAAGACATATCATAAACGACGCGTAATTAATGCAGCTATCCAAATAAAATTAAAGACAAAATGTAATAAATTTTTTTCAACTTTTCCTCGAATTTTAAAGTAAAAAAAGCTAATAAAAAAGCTTAAAAAAAATCATCATTTTCTTAATTCAAAAATATATATCTCTTAAACTATAAGTTTAAATCCAAAACTTTGTATTAATGAATTATAGATATATTCAATGGCTTTCAGGAAAATTAATGTTTTTGAAAATCGGTTTCGGCGTTCTCGAGTAATGATGAAAAAACTGGGCGCACCTCTGAAAAAAAGTACGAAAAAAAAAGCCAAATTTCAAAAAATTCTAAAAAAAAAATTTCACCATAAAAAAAAAAAAAAAAATGTTTTTCGTCATTTGGAGCCCCAAATCTATCCAAAAAAGTGGGTTTGGTTCGTGTAATAGACAAAAAGTTGAAAATTGTTGCCTAGTGTAATATGTAGGCCATTAATTTCAATAATATTATTTGGTCATACTTGGAGATTGTTAACATTTTGTAGGCATTTTATTATGGAGCACGAAAATATGTTTAAAATACGAGCAGATAATGTGTAAAATTGCACCCTAGACATTCTGTTTATACTATTCAGCAATCAAAGTATAAGTAAAATGTCTTTGAAGCGGGCTTTGTGCAGAGCATTGTGTGTTAGACTCATTCGCAAAAGACCCTGGGTTCAGCCCTCTAATAAAGTACACATATTTGTCGGGTCTTAGCTCATTTTTATTGGCAATTACGCTTTGTTATGCTTATTCGCCAGATGGTCAACATAGTTTGATGCAAATGTCAAGAAATGATGCATGAGGTTTGACAGTGGTAAGAGAAAAGAGTTACGCAATAAGCAATTATCGTGCATGTATTCTTGAGTCATTCCTTGGCCAAATGTTGCATTTGAAGAGGGAATTCAATTACAAATTTACCACGAAGCAGTGCACTCAAGATTATTAGCCATCTACAATTGTTTATTTAAAATAACACTTAAAATGGCATCCAATAGTGAAACTAATAATACTTACCTTGTTCCGACATCAGAAGTGGGATCAGTGCCATCTCCTGCCTTTTCTGAAGAGCAGTGAGCTATTTTGGAGATACAGAATCGTAATCTCGTAGAAATGTGCAAAGCTATGCAGACGTCCGTGCGTTCACAAAACCACGTGGTTGTGCCAAAATTTAACCCAGAGGTGACTGGTGCTGATGCAACGCAGTGGTGTGCAACGGCAAGTATTATCATGGACGAACAACCAGTCAATGGTAGTGCGCTCATCATAAGCGGTTGCATGCAGGGCAGTGCTTCAACTTGGCTTGGCTGGCATATACAGTACATTACAAAAATGCACAATTAATGCAAATATTATAGCAATATTTTTTATGTAATACCTGATGAGCATCTTACAAATGATATTGTAATCGGTAGGGAAATTCTTATACAAGTATATGATATTTTAATAACACCTGATAAATTCGAAATTGTTAAGTCAAAGTCTGTAAACTTATGTGCAGTGTCTGAGCCATCAGCTCTTTCATTTAGTGTTGATACTGAATTAGTTGATAACGACAAAGAAAAATTAATAAAATTGCTTCAAAATTATTCAGCATCTTTTATTAATGGGATCCCTTGCACTAAGGTTAATTCTGGTGAAATGACTACGTTAATTGAGCCTAACAAAACGGTGCAGCTGCGTCCGCGACAGGATAAATGAATTATTAAATTGTTACATTATTCGAGCTAGTTGTTCTCTCTATGCAATTGCTTTACTCTTGGTCAAGAAAAAGAATGGATGAGATCGCCTTTGCATTGACTTCGGAGAGCTAAACGCCAATACGGTTTCTGATATATTTCCGTGGCCACTTACCAATGACCAACTTGCTAGACTCTGTGGTGCAAAATACGGCTCTGCGAAATAAGGCCCCAAAGAAAAAATGAAATAATGCCCCAAAAAAATGTATAGAAAACAACAACAACGATTTCTTGTAAAATTTGGGGTGTTATTTCCTTATTTGGGGCCTTATTTCATTGGGGCCTTATTTCATATGAAATAAAGAAGATATGAAATAAGGCCCCAAAACTTTTTTTTGGGGTTTTATTTCATTTTTTTTTTTTGGAAATAGGCCCCAATATTTTATATGAATATTTTGGGGTCTTATTTCATTTTTTTATATTTGCTAAAATATGATGTGTATAAAATATATACACATCAAAGCAATCCATGAAATCGACGGTCATATAGTTGACAGTTGACAGTTGTTAAACAGCTGCATCATTGTAGTTTAGTTACTAGCATTGTGCGATCTAGACATAAAAGTGAAAGCTAAAAATATGGAGTGTGAAAAAATTATTGTACTTCGCAGAACTGGACATTTGTTTTACATAAAAGAACAGAAAATGTTGTACAAATTCAAATCTAATTACAAGAATATTAAACAAGTGGGAAAGGCTATAGTCGAGACCCCGACCATAGGATACCCGTTACTTATTTCAATACATTAGCGATTCAATCCTAATGTCATATTTGCGTTGCCAGAACTAGTTGAGAATTTGAAGCATTCTAATAAGGTTTAAAAATATAAAAACTATCGCATACTCTAGGGGGCACCTGTTGATTCAACAACTTAGACACGCAATAACTGCTGTTCTACTTGTCCGATCTTGTTGCGATTCAGTGGGATAATAGATAATAATAACAGATATCGGTTATTACCAAAAAATACGTATTATATGAAAAATTGTGGGTGAGGTGGTTTTTCGCGATTTGCGGGGGCGGAGGGGGGCGTGGCTTAAATTTGAAACAAACTTGATCTGCGTGAGGTATATGGAAATCTGTGTGACAAATTTGGTTATTCTATCTCTTATAGTCTCTGAGATCCTTGTGTTTATACAGACGGATGACCGGTTTTTCGCGAATTACGGGCGTGGAAGGAGGCGGGTCCAAAATTTGAAACAAACTTGACCTGCTCCAACGCATTTGTGATCTACGTGTGAAAGTTTGGTTACTCTATCTCTTATGGTCTCTGAGATCTAGGCGCTCACACAGACGGACAGACGGACAGACGGACGGACGGACAGACACACATGGCTATATCGACTCCGCTATTGATGCTGATCAAGAATATATATACTTTATGTGGTCGGAGATGCCTCCTTCTCCCTGTTACATACATTCCAACGAACACAATATACCCTTATACTTATTTTTTATAAGTAACGGGTATAAAAATTAGAATGCAGGAAGAAAACCTGTCAAGCCAGGGTAAACCTTTTGGAAAATGGCAATTGCGAGCTTGCAAAAAAATACATTGAACACAATCACGACAACGAAGAAAAGGCTTATTTTGAATTATTTATTGGCGGTTGTGTTTATGTTATATTATCAATAATTGTAAATTTTTTAGGTACCAGGAAGAAACGAAAAACATTCAATTTTCGAAAATACGGCGAGGCTTACAATATATTGTCAGCCAAACATTCGTACATTCGCCTGACCATCCACTACAAGTTATAGAGGCTTTCAATTTGGAGTCTGTGTGGACTTCGTTTGGCATTACATAGGATAAAGAAAATCCACTGCCATTCTACACGGCATGCATTTTTGAAGAGCAAAAATATGCTTTCTGTATATTTTCATCTCATTATACAAAAATTATGTTAGTCTTAGCGCCGCAGGCTAAAATTTTATACAAAAAATCGCGCGATTTCATTTTCATTATCTCTTAAATCTTAATTTAAAAATTTTTTTTAAATTTTTTAGGTATTTCCGTTGTTTTTTATTTTAATGAATAAAAAAACTACAAAATGCTATGAGGAAATGCTGAAATACATCAAAGAAAATGTGTTCGATATGGAGCCATCAACAGTAATTACTGATTATGAGGAAGGCATGAGGAAAGCTATTCGAAAAGTGTTTCCCATAGTAAAAAGTGTTGGATGTTGGTATGTTTTTTCTTGATTTTATTTTTGTTTACATTTTCTTTAATGATTAACTTTTTTTAAGGTTCCATTTCTGCCAAGCAGTAAGAAGAAACATGTGCAAGAAAAAAACGTTGCTACAGTTTATCAGGAACTCAAAACTTGCAAGCACAGCTTTCCATAAATTACTGGCTTTACCAATGCTACCTCCACACTTAATTGAAACTGCTTTTTGCGATGTCAAAACTAGAATTTTAATGTTTGATTCTGACAACCATTTTGGCTCTTTTTTGAGTTATTTCGACAAGCAGTGGATTAAAAAGGTAATAACTATTCAGTTTAAAATAAGAGAAATATTTAACTAATGATTTCTGAAATTGTTAATAGGTGGGCTGCAATAATTTTTCAGTATACAAGGAAAATATTCGCACAACAGCTGCTGTGGAAGCATACAATGGTGTATTGGGTCGCTCTGCGATGCCAAATGGCAATTTTTTCAAATTTGTAAATGTTATTCGCGACGAGGAGTTCTTTAAAAGTTGCGAATTTTCGCAGCTTACTGAAAGTGGTGGGCTCACCACAAACAAAAGGCGAAAGAGATATATTAAAAAGGATAAGAAGATTGAGGAGGCAACTTTGCTACTGGATCAAGGAAAGCTAACTGCAGCTACTTTTCTTTCACGCATGGTGTATGACGGCAATGAAATTTGCACCAACATGGTCCCAAATGAGGCCATTTCTGATGAAGAAGAAGAAGGTGAAGAAGATGAGGAATCCGAAATTGTAATTTGAAAATTTGCGCAGAGTGCAATTTAAAGCTACAAGCCGATGCAATTGCAAATAACTGCGAGCATTACAGTTGCCCTTATTGCAGAAAGCCTGTAGATAGCTCCATGCAAGTCTTTGTGTGATGAAAAGCAATAAAATATAGAAAAAACATTAAAAAATTGGGGCGTTATTTAATTATTCAAGTTCCGGTGTTATTTCATATGGACATGGTTCCAAATATTTTATTTTTGCCATGCAAACGACTGCCTTTATTTCAGAAAACCAGTGGATAGTTCCATTCAAGTCATTTCTTAATAAAACAATAAATTTAATACAAAAGCAATAAAATAAAAAAAAAAAAAAAAAATTTTGGGGTGTTATTTCATTTTTCAAATTGGGGTGTTATTTCATATGAATTACAGTTCACCCCAAATTTGGGGCATTATTTCATCATTTTTTGGGGCCTTATTTCATCTTACTGGGGCCTTATTTCATATTTGAAATTGGGGTGTTATTTCATATGAAATAACACCCCAACTTTTGGGGCCTTATTTCATTTTCCCGTTTAAGGCCTTATTTCATTTGGGCCTTATTTCCTGCAGCCGCAAAATACTTTACTTGTTTGGATATGGCTAGTGGATACCATCAGATTCCCATTCACCCTGACTCCGTTAAATATACTGAGTTTGTGAAACCTGAAGGGCAATAAGAATATCTGACAATGCCTTTTGGCAGATGAAAGCCAGCGCACACAAGGGACGAATTCCCACGTAGAAAAAGATTTCCGCCAACACCAATTCAAACGGCAGCGATGTTTGAATTGGGCATTGAGAGCATTGTGACGTCACTTAGCCGAGTCACACACCTTTAGTAGGCCATTCGCGCAGAGCTTTATTAAAGTAGATCTGTTATCTTGTATAGATCAGTTTTTATTGACTTTATGAATTTCACAAATTACGACGCTTTTTCTTCATAAGTGCGTATATCTCTATAAAAGCTCAACAGAGATGAGACTTCAACTTAAAGAACTAGTTCATATAGAATATCGATACATTTCAACTTAACATATTACTTGTTAATTTTAAATGAATACATAAATGTGATGAATTTTAAATGAAACATTATGCATAACTGGTTGCAAAGAACTTGAAGACGTGGTCTTGGCAACGGCTTGGTCATCACATCGGCGACTTGCTTCTCTGTCGGGATTTGTTGAACTTTGAAGCATTCCTTCTGTTAACTTTTCTCTAATAAAGAAATGCTTGTTCATGATGTGCTTCGTGCGACGATGAAACTCTGGATTCTGAGCAAGTCTCACTGCGGCTGAATTATCCACTTGTAGAATTGGTATCTGATTTAGCTTAGTGATACCTTGGAACAATTTTGATAGCCAAATTACATCTTTTGCTGCTTCGATAGCTGCAACAATTTCAGCCTCGGTTGCTGAAGTGGCTACCATTGCTTGACGCTGACTCATCCATGTAATTATACCTCCAGAATACTTGACTATAACTCCTGAGGTTGATCTGACCGTCTTCGAACAGCCCGAAAAATCTGCATCACTGTAACATTCCAGAATTCCTTTATTCTTGCCGTGATTGTAAATAATACCTGTGTTTATTAATCCAGCGATGTATCGAAGTGCTCTCTTTAGCTGTACAACATTCTCTGAAGGTGGATTTTCGAGACTCCTGGATGGAAATCCAACGGCGAATGCTAAGTCAGGACGAGTTCCCAACATGAGGTACATTATAGCCCCAACTGCTTGACGATATGGAAACTGGCTCTCTGCTGCATCTTCTTTCCATGTTTCTGGAATTTCTGAGCTTTTTGTGAATGGTGTTGAAACTGGTTTACTGAGATTTGAGGATTTGCTGAGTATCTAAAACGTTCTAAAATCTTCTTTGCGTATCCTCCTTGACTCATTTTAATGCAATCTTCACTTTGCTTAATTTCTAGCCCTAGAAAGTACGTAGCTTGCGTGGAGACAATCTTGAACTCCATTTATAACTCTCTTATCAGATTACTTAAGTCCTGCCAATCTGTTGCAGCGACCAAACCATCATCCACATATATTACTAGGATGATTTTCTTGCCATTACTCTCTCTTATATAAAGGCATGGATCTGCCTCACTGACTTTGAATCCAAGCTGTATCAGAAAAGCTCCAAATCGTTTATTCCAGCACCTTGGTCCTTGTTTTAGCCCGTATAGACTCTTATTTAACTGGCTTACTCTGTTTGAGCCATCTCCGAATCCTTCTGGTTGACTCATATAAATGGTTTCTTCCAACTCACCATAGAGGTATGCCGTCGAAACATCAAATTGAGTGAGATGCATTCCCTCGTTTGCTGCGATACTTAAAACTGATCGAATAGTACCCATTTTAGCAACTGGACTAAGTCTGATTATAGTCAATACCTGGTCTCTGTGCAAATCCTTTAATAACCAGTCAAGCCTTAAACTTATTTATGCTTCCATCAGGATTCTCCTTTTTACGAAATACCCATCTGCAGGGCAATGCCTTTTGATCTGATGGCAAAGATACAAGCTTCCATGTTTTATTTTCTTCTAATGATCGCAATTCTCTATTCATTGCTTTGCGCCATTCAGCACTCTCCTTGCTGTTAATAGCTTCTTGAAACGTCTCTGGCTCAGTACCGGTGATTAATCCTTGTGCTTCCATAACAAAATCATTGAACTGCATTGGCTTTCTAATCGTTGATCTTTCCCTTAGCTTTCTTGGACTTTCTAAATTTTCTTCTTTAGTCTCAAAGTCTTCCTCACTGTCACTTTCCTGTAAGGATTCTTCATTTTCGCTCTCTTCTGAAAATGGTTCATCTTGATTATCTTCATCGTTTCTGTTTTCATCTTCTTCTGCTATGTCTTTTGCTCACAATTACCAATTTTCTCCATAAACTTGACATCTCTAGACAAGACTACTTTGTTCTTTTCTTTCAGGTAAATTCTGTATTGCTCATCACCATCGTATCCAACTAGGTAACATTTAATCGCCTTTTCGTCCATCTTCTTCCTTTTCTCTGCAGGAACATGTGCGTAACAAGTTGATCCTATGATACGAAAATGTTTGATTCTCGGCTTCTTACCCATCCATAGCTCAAATGAACTAATGCCTGCTTCTGATGACTTTCCTGTTCTGTTGAGAATATATATAGCTGTGTTGACTAATTCCGCCCATATGGCTTGCGGAAATTCGACTTCTTGGTTTGAATACTTAAATGTTCTGGCCATTTCCACAATTGTTCGATTATCCCTTTCTGTGTTGCCATTCTGCTGAGGCGTATAAGGGGCTGTAAGTCTTTGTGTAATGCCATGCTTGCATAAAATCTCTTTAGCATCTGCATTATCAAACTCTCCTCCATTGTCACTCAGAATCTCTTTTATCTTATGACCATGCGTACTAGCATGAGTGATCATGTGACTGAGCATAACTTTTGCCTCCGATTTATGCGTTACTATGTAGCCATACCGAAACTTGGTGTAGCTATCTTTGAACAAAACGAGATACCGCTTTCTCTGGACTGATTCATGAAACGGTCCGCAAACATCTGTAGTTATAAGCTCTCCTGGACTCGTTACTTTATCTCTGGTTCCAAACGGTAGACGATGACTCTTTCCATAAATACATGGCTCACAGATACTATTTCTGTGCTTAACTTTAATGCCCAAAACTCTTTCCAGCATTTCCTTAACGTGTCTCTTAACCTGATGTCCCCATCTTGCATGGTAAAGCTCCAGTGCTGAAGAATCTGAATCTGCAATCTGTACAACATTCTCTGCATCCTTTTTGGGTAGAATCGGTTCAATGGCTGCCTTGAAGAGCGATCCACCAACTTGACGGGATCCTTTTAGCACTACCTGACCATTCACCTCAAGATGGCACTCTGTTGCAGTTGAACAAAACTTGCTATCCTTATTTCTGTCTTGAGCTGCTAAAACTGAAAACAAATTTCGCTTTATTTTTGGAACTAACCAAACATCTCTGAGAATCAATTCTTTGACTTGCGACTTTATCCTTATTGTTCCTTGACCAATCGCTGATAGTGTTTCTTGTCCTGCTGCCTTAATCCAACGGCGTTGCTCAATCTTCTGAAACTCTTCTGTGACGTGCTTCGGAGCGCTATTATGGATCCACCATTCCAGTATATTGGGCTCTGTGGGCTTCACAGCATTACCTTGAGCACCTTTCTCTGTATTTTGCTTGGGACGACCATCTGCTTGCCACTTTTTGCAAAAACGAACCCAGTGTCCTTTCTTCTTGCAGTAATTGCAGATATCGTCTTTGTAACTCCGATTGCCTTCATTTCTCTTACCAGTTTTCATCATAAGCGCCTCCTGACTTTCACTCTCACTCGCATCGGGTTTTCTTAATGTTCTCTCTGACATACATAGCTGCATTGTCAACTCGTCGAATGTTTTCTCAGCATCTTTGGTCAAAAGCATTCAACTCTGACGAAAATTCTCAAAACTCTTGGGTAAAATATGCAACGTTTTACATACTAAAATCAAATCCGGAAGTTTGTGCTCATCTTTTGTCTCTAGTCCATTGTTCAGTTCGATCCACAAATTCTTAAGCTTTGGAATATGTGTTGAAACATCGTTACCTTGTGTCCAATGGAATGAAAAGAAATCCGAACAAATCTTAAAGAGCTGATCCTTGGACGTGGGTTCAAACTGCTGCTTTAGAGCCTCCCATGCTTCATGTGCTGATTCTTTGTCCATTATCTTCTGATACACCGCATCTGTTACGGCACCCGAAATCATCGTTTTGGCATAGCTGTTTGCCTTACGATACAAATCACACTTTTCCTTGTGTTTTTTCATTCAGCAGCCGCTGCGCTTCTGGTAGTGGCTCTGGTTTTACTATCTTATTATCCAGCACATCTCTAGAGCTCCATCGTGATAGTCTAGCATATCACGTATCTTCCTCTTCCATAGTGGCCAAACTGTCTCACCGGCCAATGGCTTTATACTCGAAACTTTTGCGAACTCCATTTTTATTTAATTTTAATGGCTTGCGCATCTAAACGCATCTGGGTTCCATAACCTATTAAAGTAGATCTTATAGGCAATTCACACTGAGCAACATCTACCATCTACCATAAATTTTCGTGATGGTGCCATACCTTAACCCGTGCCGAAATTTTGCCATTTGTTTCAACATATATTATTGATGTTGCTATCCCATACGTTCCCAATCAGTTTTAGGACTTTATTTTCCGAATGCAACGCTGGAAATTTGTCATTCGCTACGAAAATGTAAACAATGTCAACTAAAATGAATGGCAAATACAACAAGAACAAGAATCAAAAACAATGAAAAATAACCGAATCAGGTAAGTATTAAATGAATTTTAGTCAATGGCGCCCAATAAAGGAACTGCCTGCGAGGTCACACGGTCAGCAGAGTTGGAGAATCAACTGATTAACGAGGGGAACGCGCAGGACCCTCATGCTCAACGTCGCGGGATTGCCTAGTGGAATGGAAGACTTGCTATCACCAGGTGAACCGAAGAGTACAGAGGTACCTCCAGTTAACTCCACCAAATAGATAGAATTGATATGTAGTAGTGCGGGAGCGAGTGCAAGTAGTGAAACAGAAGACTGAATTACGCGAAGAGCAGCACAAATCTCAAAAGAAACTTTTTTAAAATAGATTATTATAATAATTAATAATTAGCTGTAATGCATGCTAATAATAAATAAATAAATAAAAACTGTCTGTTTTCTGCTCCATTTCGTCTGTTGTATTTCATGCCACCAATGAAAACAACAAAATCCAATTTCTTCTCAAATTTAGTTTTTCTATAAAATGTAAGACAATTTCACAATATATTAAAGGTAAATTGATGGAAGATGTCAGATGTTGGCAGTGTGAATTGCTGTTTCACATCTACCATCATTCCCATGCGTTCCCCGTAGATGGGTCAATGTGACTTTCATAAGTAGTGAACACAAATGCAAGCTAACTTCTAAAAAAAGAAGTTAAGAAATATGCTAGATTTAACAAAGTAATTATTGTAAAAATCTTACATTAGAAAAATTGTTCCAGTATTTTTTTTTTATCTGTATCACATATATGTCAGAAAATGTGAGTTTGGTAAAAGATACAATGTTGTTATTACTCAGTGTAGTTTTTGAAAAAAATTTTTAAAAAAAATCGTTTTTTGGTAACCTGTATATTTCAAAATTTTTAATTTTTTCAAGAAGTTTTTTTGGCTGAAGCTACTTGGCATAGCATGATCTACATTTTGGTATATGTATCGTGTACTAAAACTCAATAGCTGGGTAACACAATCAAAAAAACTTACAAAAAAGGTGGACACAATTAGGTTTTCTGAACATATGGAGCTCAAACAGCTCCAAAACGACATTTTTGCGAATCGACTTGTTCGTATAACTTGTAGCTTGTAACATTCCAAGAAACTTTTCTGAAAAAGGTTTACCAAAAAAATCAATACTTTGGAAGTTAGAGACCGAGCACAAATGCCCTATTTTCTTAAAGTGCCTAATTCACTAAAAAACTTAAATAAAAAATTTTGTATGAAACGATGATTATAACTCAAAAAAGTAATGATGCAGTTCGATTGCTAGGACCCGAAATAGGGTAAAACCGTTGAGTTTGGTCATGTCTTGTTTTTTTTTTGAAAAAAACTATCACAGTGTTATTGATAAACGGTGTTCATCACTGCGAACGGCAGTTCGCTCTAGTGACGAAAGCAGCACGAAGGGTGCGAAAGGCGACTAGCAATATATACAGCTAATTTGGAAAATTTGCTACGACTGTCCGATCAGATCAAGTTATATACCGATCGAAAGGTTGAGTCCTAACTTACAAAATGGCATACTAAAACTTTTGGTAACTCACCTGGTTCATGAGATACGGGGGTGTAAGTGGGAGGGGAAAAATTTAAACGATCGCAGCTAATGGGGCCGTTGGGGCCTTTTTGTAAAATTTTTTATTTTTAAAAAATTCTAATCAAAAATACGCGTCGATTGATACCCCGATCACCCAAATCCGATAACTGGTTCTAAAGATAATAAAATTTAAAATTTTTAGTGGACTTCTCAAAATGAGATGAAAAGTCAGTTTGTTTGTCGGTTCGTTTGCGCGTATCAAAGCGCTAAAAAAGCTTAGATGTAATGATGAGGATTTGTTTCTTTTCAAAAATATAGAAATGTTTGTTCTACGACTTTTTGAATTTCCCGCTAGTTTAGCGGGAAACCGCTATTTCCCGCTAAAATTGAAACCCCAATAGTTTGCAAACCATAGAAGCTACAGATATGTCCTATATATCATTGGAAAGGTGAGTTTAAGGGCTTTTTGACGTACCTTCAAACTTTTTTTCTAAAGTTTCAGGTAACATTTTACAGGTGAAATAAGGTTTTTTAGCTTATATTTTGGCGATTTCTGACAAAACGGCTCTAACGATTTTTATTAAATTGATGTATGTTTTAGTACGTAAATTTCTGCGTTTTTTGGTATATAACACATAACACATGGTTGAGGGGTTTGGAAGATATTGCCTGTTAACTGAATATATATATTTTTCCATCGGTCGAAAATCATGTTTTAGTACTAAAAACTTTTTGGTTTTATGAGATATCTCAACCAAACTGATAAAATACGCATTTTACATTGTTTTATATATCCTGATCAAAGTTGGTTCAAATCGGACCACTATATCATGTAGCTGTCATAGGAAAAATCGGATCAAAATTAGGTTTTAGTATGAAAAACTTTTTTGTTTTAAGAGATATTTTAACCAAATTGATAGAATATGCATTTAAGTTAGTTTTATACATCCTGACCGAAATTGGTTCATATCGGACCGCTATATCATATAGCTGTCATAGGACCGATCTGGTCAAAATTAGGTTTTAGTATGAATATGCATTCAAGTTAGTTTTATACATCCTGACCGAAATTGATAACCGGTAATCAAACCACTATATCATATAGCTAACATAGGACTGATCGGGCGAAAAGTCTTAGTATGAAAAGTAGACAGTAGTAACGCGAGCGAAGCAAACAGGGGCGGAGTCTCTTAGCTATATTTTTTACTATCTCCCTGCATTTATGATAAAGTTAAAATGTCAAAAGCAAAAGCAATTGAAAAAATTTCTGATATCCCACAAAAAAAACCTCTACACGAGGTAAAAGTCTAGTGACGAAAGCAATTTTTAGCTCCATAATTTCTGATATCCAATTGTGTGACGAGCTAAATTCAGTTTATTATAAAAACTTTAAATAAAAATAAAAATTATTAAAAAAAAAAAAAAAACACGAAAATTGGTATTCGGCACTGTGCAAAAAGTAATTTTTATGTACAAAGAAGCTCTCCCTTTTTGAGCACAGTGCACAATGCCAATTTTCGTGTTGTTTTTTTTTTGGCTGTTGCCTAGTGTAATAGATTAGTGATACATGCCGAGATTCCACTATTCAACCAGGAATCTGCAACTGTCGTCTACCGACTTGTCCCGATTCCAATTGTGAAACATAAAATGACAGTCATGATGCAAATAAAGGCTGAATATCTAGTATATAACTTCAACCAGGTATCTATACTTTAAAATCAGCCACCCAGTTAGCGTCATGTAACTAGCAGTCCAACAAACATCTACTATGCAAGAAAAATTGGGCCAGGTAGAGTGCTACCGATAACTCCTGCGAAGTATCAACATTAAAGCAAAGTATGGATCCAGATTGTGATTTCCAACAAATTGCAACGGAAGATATGTAGACACAATTGAAACCCCGAAACACTTGGCTACTTAAAATCTTCACTGAGCCAGTTCTAGAATGGACCTGTGGAAGTCAGCACAACAAGGTGAAACACATCACAGGACAAGGTATAATACGACTAGAAGAAGGATGTACAGCTCGCCAAGATTAACATCTGCTAACCGCATCTCAAGAGATTACAACGGAGGACCCCGCTGAATATTTGGCAGCTCCTTTACTAAAATTAGCAAATAACATCCCACTTACTCAAATAAGACCACTAACAAATAAGTTGATTAGCAATACTGAAGAAATTGATAAAATTAAAATTAAGAAACATAGAATTTCACAATGTAACCGGACACACGTCTTTAATACTGATTATCATTGGAATAATAGCTTGTCAAACATCTCTATAAACTTCATCCTAGGGGTGTTGAGGAGTGTTAATAAACGATTTTTTGCCTACGGCGCTTGTATTTCACGGTTGCACACAGACTCCATGCGCATATATATCTTATAAAAGCTTCTCGAGTGCACTTCGACCTTCTTTTGGAATTGGAGCTTGGCTAAATATTCCAAAAAATTATCTGTTTTCATTCAATTATTTTTCGATTGAGATTTTTCCAAATAATACTCACAAGTCAAAGAAAAGTAGTGTTGGTAAACGGGCCATAATAGTGACAAGTTGCACAAGCACCAACAAAAATGGGCTATTTTGTATGGAAATTTTAAACATTATTTAAAAAAAAACTAGTTGAGACCGCCAACTAATTTTTTCAGCTAAATTCATGATAAATTTCCCCCTTTTTTAGGTTTCTTTTTTTTTTTAATTTGGAGTTGTCCCAGCCTAATAGACTTTTACCGTGAAATCAAAGCATCCTACTTTTTCTTGTAGGAGGTTGTCATCATTTCTAGCAATGGTGAAATTGATCCTTACGGAAATGCTTTTAATGATAGCGTTTGCATTCATTGCATTTGATTTTAGAGCCTCCTTCCAATTCGCCGAAACCGTGCCTTTAAATGGCCAAAGCGTTCTTTCCGAGGTTTCCATCCTTTCGTGCACATTTTATTCCAGCTTTACGAGTTCCATTAGCAAAGGCGATACAATTACCGAATGCACCGTTTAAGAAATTTTTGCTCATTTTGGATCTATTTCATTTTAGTAATTATACCCGTTACTTATAAAAAATAAGTATAAGGGTATATTGTGTTCGTTGGAATGTATGTAACAGGGTGAAGGAGGCATCTCCGACCCCATAAAGTATATATATTCTTGATCAGCATCAATAGCCGAGTCGATATAGCCATGTCCGTCTGTCCGTCTGTCTGTCTGTATGAACAAAAGGATCTCAGAGACCATAAGAGATAGAGATACCAAACTTTCACTAAAAGACTTTTATATACCCCACGCAGATCAAATTTGTTTCAAATTCAAGTCACGCCCCCCTCCGCCCACGCAAATAGCGAAAAACCGTCTGAGCAAAGAAATCTCAGAGACTAAAAGAGATAGAGTAACCAAATTTGGCACACAGATTTATATATACCTCACGCAGATCAAGTATGTTTCAAATTTAATCCACGCCCCCCTCCGCCCCCGCAAACCGCGAAAAACCACCACACCCACAGTTTTTAAGATAGTACGATTTTTGTGATTATTAGCGTTATCTATTATCATTATCTATTATCCTACTGAATTGCATTAGGATCGGACATGTAGAACGACAGTTATGGCGAATTAAAGTTTTCAGTATTTTCTTTAAAGTACGTTTCAATTAAAGTAAGTAACGGGTATCATATGGTCGGGATCTCGACTATAGCCTTTCCCGCTTGTTATACCCTGAGCCCATTAAAAATGGGCAAAAAAGGGTATAATGCATTTGGCAGAATGTATGTAACAGGCAGAAGGGGGCGTGGCAGACCCCAAAAAGTATATATATTCTTGATCAGGATCAGCAGTCGAGTCGATTAAGCCATGTCCGTCTGTCTGTCCGTCTGTCTGTCCGTCAGTTTGAAATCGTCGATCTCAGAAACCATAAGAGCTATAGACTTCAAACTTGGTATGTAGGTTCCTGGATACCGTACGCAGATCAAGTTTGTTTTTATTTTTGGATCGGACAGCTATATCATATAGCTGCCATAGGAACGATACATCGAAAATGAAGTTTTTGTATGAAAAGCTTCTTTAATTTTTAAGATATCTCAACCAATCTCACACGATATATATTTGGGGTGGTATTATACATCCTGACCAAATTTGGTGTAAATCGGCCCACTATATCATATAGCTGTCATACAGTCGCTCTGCCGAAAATCAAGTTTTAGTAAGAAAAAGTTTTTTGTTTTTTGAGATATCGTAACCAAACTGATAGAATATGTATCTGGGCTGGTATTATACATCCTGACCAAGTTTGGCCCAAATCGGCCTACTATATCATATAGCTGTCATACAGCCGCTCTGCCGAAAATCAAGTTTTAGTATGAAAAAGTTTTTTGTTTTTTGAGATATCTTAACCAAACTGATAGAATATGCATTTATGTTGGTTTTGTACATTCTGACCAGATTTGGTTCAGATCGGTTTCATATATCATATAGCTGCCATTGGAATAATTGGTCGAAAATCAACATTTATAAAAGAGTACCTGGGCTCAGGGTATTCTACTGTCGAGCGTGCTCGACTGTAGCCGCACCTCACCGCGAGCGAAGCGAGCCGGGGGTAAGCGAGCGAAGCGAGTAGGGGGCGGAGCCCCCTTGTTTTTTTTGTTATGTTTACATCTCGAATTGTTTTTTGACACTGACAGCAGTTCGGATTAATGTGACTTCAATGTAAACACTTGCATCATTTTTTCGCACCTTCGACAATGATGCGGCTAGTATAAAATGGGTATTAGCCTAAAGAAGTTGACACAACATTTATTTTTCATAATTTTGTCGTCATTGGCTTCAAGACTATATTTTGAAGAGTAGAAAGGTTGGTTTAAATATTAAGCTATGCAGAATTTTTTTTCACAACCTGAAGCAGTTGCGACATGAATGGGTGGAATAAAATAAATGCATTGAGCAATTGTGAACATGAAGAAGTTGATAGCAAATATCAATTTTTAAGCTGAAGTAAGAGATACAGATACCACAGACACACTCACAGTCGAATTTGTTGGACGAACTGTTCGTCGAATAAGAATTACATTTGCCCACTAACTATTTCAAACATTGATTGCAAACAACTATTTTTGAAAATTTTCAGAGAATAAACATGTCATCGGATAAAGATACAATAATTGCCTTGATGGCCATACATATTTATTTAAAGAAAAAAAAGAAAAAGGAGCAAGCGCAAAAAAGGAAGGGGTTGGTTCCATCAACTGAGGACTCCTGGTCATAGAGAAAATGTAGTTCATGGGAGTACCAGATGTTTAGCTTATAAATATCATCCACACCAGCGCCAGATCTTTCGCTCCTACCTGTGTACTTATATATACTTACTTGGCACTTGTTTTCGCTAAGTACCGAAATTAATATTAGAACAAAAAACACAAACACATTTAAGTGCAGATAAGTTTTTATTCAGCGTGTTCTTTGTGAGCTTAAGAATAAATTAAGACTAACTCGATCTTCGATCGAAATGAATAAAGAAACCTCAAAAGTTATGTTTACAATTCATTTTCAGCTGCGGCCTACGTGACCATTGTCGCGAGGCGCATATGTTGGAGAAATTATGCTGTCGATGCAAATTATTTATTTATAAGTTGAATCGGCAGCTGCGGGACTTATCAAGATATTTTATGTTTACATTTGGCTTATATGATCTGCCTGTGAACCGTTCTGTTTCTTAATTGTTATGTTTTGAATTTAAGCTTCCTGAGAAGTGTTTATGTTATGAATTGTATCTGGCTGTAGTTCTGTCGGTTGAGTTATGTTTGTATTGGTACGTGCATCTAGCTCTATAACTACGTTACTATATGTATTGAAATAAGTAACGGGTATCCTATGGTTGGGATCTCGACTATAGCCTTTCCCACTTGTTTTTTTTAAAAAATAAAATGTTTATTTTGAATAATAATTTTGAATAATGAATTCGTTGAATGTTCATTGGCTTCGCTCTACTGTACCCAAGGTTTAATGGTGGTGTGCTGTTGAAGTTATGTTTTTGAAACCAAGGTATTTACATAAATCTTCTATAACTGAGTTTTTATATTCTGTTCCCATGTGCGTAATGAACGTCTTCATTGGACCACACTTCAAAATAAAATCTTCAAAAATAACTTTTGCTACAGTTTTTGCACTTTGCTAAAACGCAAATCAGTGTGACTGCGCATTCATTACCTTGCTCTGATTTTGGTCGTGTCTAGTAGGGCTGCAAAACTATCGATGTTACTATCGATAGTATCGAGGTTTTCAAAATGGTCCGATGTATCGATGTTAAAAATTGAACATCGATATATCGGATGCTTCACCAAAAGCTGTCAACGTTCTTGTTTTTTTTAAAAAAAAACCAATGGCTAGACGAAAATAATTCGCAATAAGCCAATTTCTTCAAAAGACAACATGTTAATGGAAAAGACTCAATTTAAAAAATAATATTTACCATCAAAAATCAAATATGTGAATGGAAAATTTTAATGTTAAAAAATAATTATCTGTGAATTGAAAAGACTTACATTTTATGTTTATTTAGTTTTAAGAACCAATTAATGAAGCAATTGTTTTTGTTGTTCTAATTTTAAGATATGAATATTAATGAGTGAGATTTGAATTATGAAGACATAATTTTTGTTTTTTAATTTTAAGAAATGAGCCTTTATATTTGTTTTTTTTTAATATTAAGAAATAAATATGAAAAACTAAGCTTTAACTTGTGAAGACATTATATTTAATTTTTTATTTTATGAAATGAGCATTTAATATTTGTTTTTATAATTTTAAGAAAAAAAATTGGAATAAAAAAGATTTAAATTGTGAAGACCTAATTTTTGTTTTTTTAAATTAAAAAAAAAATTAAAATATAAATTTTGTTCGTTTATTATTAAGAAATTAATAACATTATTTTACACAAACTAAATTAATGTTTGCCTTTTCTATATTTTTCTTAATATAGCATAAGATAAATGGTATTTACCGCAATCTAAAATATTTGAAAAATTTTCGATCGTTATATATATCGTTAAAACATCGAAAAATTTTCAAATATTTTAGAGGTTTTGAAACATCGAAGTTAAAAACTATCGATGTACCCACTATCGATAGTTTTGCAGCCCTAGTGTCTACTATTACTCTGTCAAAGGCCAATAGTGGTGTCTCTGTTAGTGTTTAAGGAGTTCGGGTGTGCGTTGACAATTTTGATTTTTGGCATTTTGAGCACTTTTCCCATAATTTGTGATGTCACGCGTCATATTTTTCCAATGATAATAGCGTTTTATAAGACCCCGTACTTAAAAAGTGTACAGGGGTCTATTGGGTTTGTTTTAACGTGCGTAACAGGCAGAAGGCGGCGTGGAAAACCCTATAAAGTATATATATTTTAGATCAGCATCAATAGCCAAGTCGGTATAGCAATGTCCGTCTGTCTGTCTGTATGAACACCTAGATCTCAGAGACTATAAAAGCAAGAGACACAAGAGTATGAAAAACTTTTTTGTTTTATGAGATATCTCAACCAAACTAAAAGAATACGCATATAACTTGGTTTTATATATCCTGTCCAAAGTTGGTTCAAATTGGAAAACTATATCATATTGCTGTCAGAGGACTGATCGGGCAAAAATCAAGTTTTAGTAAGAAAAACTTTTCTGTTTTATGACATATCTCAACCAAAGTAATTAAGTATACGTATAACTTAAATTTATATATCCTGTCCAAGTTGGTACAAATCGGACTACTATATCATATAGCTGCTATTGGACCGATCGAGCGAAAGATATCTCAACCAAACATAAAGAATATGCGTTTAAGTTAGTATTATAAATCCTGACTAATGTTATGACAATATCATATAGCTGCAATGGGACCGACCGGCGAAAATCAAATCATAGTAAGAAAAACTTTTTTGTTTTTTGAAATATCTCAACTAAAGTATTAGAATATGCATATAACTTGGTTTTATATATCCTGACCAAAGTTGGTTCAAATCGGAACACTTTATAATATAGCTGTCATAGCACCGATCGGGCGAAAATATTCCAAATAATTATCTGTTTTCGTTCAATTATTTTTCGATTGAGATTTTTCCAAATAAAACTCACAAATCCATTATATACTTGATAAACTGGCCACAAAATGGACAAGTCAAAGAAAAGTAGTGTTGGTAAACGGGTCATAACAGTGACAAGTTGCATAAGCAACAACAAAAATAGGTTATTTTGAATGGAAACTTTAAACATTTTTAAAAAAAAAACTAGTTGAGACCGCCAACTAATTTTTTCGGATAAATTCATGATAAATCGTCCTCTATTTGGGTTTTTTTTTTTAATTTAAAGTTGGCCCAGCCTAATAGATTTTTAGATTTTAACTTAAAGAAAGAATTCTAAGTTGGGTCTCAACGACCCCAATAACATATGGAAGCCTTTAATTTCGATTTATATAGTTTATATATTAGAGTATGAATATTTTAAATATTAAATGAATATTTAAAAACAGCATATAAATAAGCTAACAATAACCAAATCAATTTATGGATTTCAGAAAAGTTATTGCAAATTACGAAAGCTTTGGAAACTAAGGAACGAGTCGGAAAAGTCTTTTAAGTGCATGAATAAAAGTGCACCCATTTCAAATAGCACAAAATTAAAATACTTTGGGGTACTGGGGAATACATACTAATTGTAGCCGACAATTTGAAAAATTATGATTCACTGCAGATCCTACAGTTAATAGAAGTTCTAAAACGTTTAAAAGAAAATCTTCTGTATGTCGCACAACGACACACATTGAACGTATTAATTCCCAGTAATATAAAAAATCCAGCTGAGTTCGATAAAACACGTCTACTAGATTCAGATTCAACTGATCATTATGAGATTAAATCGGAAAACAACTCAGATTCCGATATTGATAAGAACAATCGAATAGATCTGACTATTCCAACTGTAACTGAATCTTCGGATCAAGACTCTGAATCTGACCCAAATACCAGTGTAATGGAAAAAAAAATTCATTACAATGGCACAATCAATCATTGATTTTATTAATACTGCATCTAAGCTTATACCACCTTTCGATGGTAAAGATGAAAATTTAAAAAGTTTTATTGATGCACTAACAATAATAGAATCAATAAAAAGGGAACACGAACAGTTAGCTGTATCAATAATAAAAACCAAATTAAAAGGTGTAGCTAGAAACTTAATCGGGAATGAGAATACAGTTAATGAAGTAATCTCTCGATTAAAGAACAACGACAAAGGCGAGACTGTAGAGGTACTGTCAGCAAAATTGATGAACCTACAGCAACGCAATAAAACTGCTAACCAATGCACAGTAGAGGTTGAGCAAATGACGAAAGCTTTGGAAAGTGCATACATAACAGATGGTCTGACCCAAGGTGTACTTATATAATTTGACGTCTTCGTTGACAGCTAAGGTAGTTAAGTTGTCAAAAGTGCTCTCTCGGCTCTCAGAGAGAGAGGTGCTGGAACGAAAAAAAATTTGCTTAAACTGTCAAAATAGTTACCTTATAAGAGGGCAACTGTATCGAAGACGTCACCTTAAATAAGTACACCTTGATCTAACCTTTGAACTGGCCAGAAAATATTCAACCCAGCATGCAGTCAAAGCTATGACTAAAAACTGCTCAACCGATAAGGTAAAGCTTATCATGCAAGCTGGTACTTTCAATACTATGAACGATGCTATTTCAAAATTTGTAAATAGCTGCACTGAAGCCACTGGACAAGCAAACACTGTTCTGCATTACAAGAATTATCCACAGCGCGGCGGAAACCGTGGACGTGGAAATTATAGATATAACTCCCGTGGTTATAATAATAACTACAGCAACAACAATAGGAACAATAACGGTAACCAAAACAACAATTACCGTTGAGGCCGTGGTGGCAGAAAAAATAATGACAATACAGGACAGAACAATGACAACAACAGAAACAATGTTAGAGTTGCCCAAAACAATTCGGGAAACTCGCAACAGCCTTCAGAATCTCGACAGTAAACTCACATAAGGTTCACACCATCAATTTGAGTCTAAATGTATTCGCGACATTTTTCATATTTGTTTTTTTTTAATATTAAGAAATAAATATGAATAACTAAGCTTTAACTTGTGAAGACATTATATTTAATTTTTTATTTTATGAAATGAGCATTTAATATTTGTTTTTTTAATTTTAAGAAAAAAAATTGGAATAAAAAAGATTTAAATTGTGAAGACCTAATTTTTGTTTTTTTAAATTAAAAAAAAAATTAAAATATAAATTTTGTTCGTTTATTATTAAGAAATTAATAACATTATTTTACACAAACTAAATTAATGTTTGCCTTTTCTATATTTTTCTTAATATAGCATAAGATAAATGGTATTTACCGCAATCTAAAATATTTGAAAAATTTTCGATGTTTTAACGATATATCGATGTTTTTGGAAAACATCGATATATCGTTAAAACATCGAAAAATTTTCAAATATTTTAGAGGTTTTGAAACATCGAAGTTAAAAACTATCGATGTACCCACTATCGATAGTTTTGCAGCCCTAGTGTCTACTATTACTCTGTCAAAGGCCAATAGTGGTGTCTCTGTTAGTGTTTAAGGAGTTCGGGTGTGCGTTGACAATTTTGATTTTTGGCATTTTGAGCACTTTTCCCATAATTTGTGATGTCACGCGTCATATTTTTCCAATGATAATAGCGTTTTATAAGACCCCGTACTTAAAAAGTGTACAGGGGTCTATTGGGTTTGTTTTAACGTGCGTAACAGGCAGAAGGCGGCGTGGAAAACCCTATAAAGTATATATATTTTAGATCAGCATCAATAGCCAAGTCGGTATAGCAATGTCCGTCTGTCTGTCTGTATGAACACCTAGATCTCAGAGACTATAAAAGCAAGAGACACAAGAGTATGAAAAACTTTTTTGTTTTATGAGATATCTCAACCAAACTAAAAGAATACGCATATAACTTGGTTTTATATATCCTGTCCAAAGTTGGTTCAAATTGGAAAACTATATCATATTGCTGTCAGAGGACTGATCGGGCAAAAATCAAGTTTTAGTAAGAAAAACTTTTCTGTTTTATGACATATCTCAACCAAAGTAATTAAGTATACGTATAACTTAAATTTATATATCCTGTCCAAGTTGGTACAAATCGGACTACTATATCATATAGCTGCTATTGGACCGATCGAGCGAAAGATATCTCAACCAAACATAAAGAATATGCGTTTAAGTTAGTATTATAAATCCTGACTAATGTTATGACAATATCATATAGCTGCAATGGGACCGACCGGCGAAAATCAAATCATAGTAAGAAAAACTTTTTTGTTTTTTGAAATATCTCAACTAAAGTATTAGAATATGCATATAACTTGGTTTTATATATCCTGACCGAATTTGGTTTAAATCGGACAACTATATCATATAGCTTCCATAGGACCGATCAGCCGAATATCATGAATATTTAAAAACAGCATATAAATAAGCTAACAATAACCAAATCAATTTATGGATTTCAGAAAAGTTATTGCAAATGACGAAAGCTTTGGAAACTAAGGAACGAGTCGGAAAAGTCTTTTAAGTGCATGAATAAAAGTGCACCCATTTCAAATAGCACAAAATTAAAATACTTTGGGGTACTGGGGAATACATACTAATTGTAGCCGACAATTTGAAAAATTATGATTCACTGCAGATCCTACAGTTAATAGAAGTTCTAAAACGTTTAAAAGAAAATCTTCTGTATGTCGCACAACGACACACATTGAACGTATTAATTCCCAGTAATATAAAAAATCCAGCTGAGTTCGATAAAACACGTCTACTAGATTCAGATTCAACTGATCATTATGAGATTAAATCGGAAAACAACTCAGATTCCGATATTGATAAGAACAATCGAATAGATCTGACTATTCCAACTGTAACTGAATCTTCGGATCAAGACTCTGAATCTGACCCAAATACCAGTGTAATGGAAAAAAAAATTCATTACAATGGCACAATCAATCATTGATTTTATTAATACTGCATCTAAGCTTATACCACCTTTCGATGGTAAAGATGAAAATTTAAAAAGTTTTATTGATGCACTAACAATAATAGAATCAATAAAAAGGGAACACGAACAGTTAGCTGTATCAATAATAAAAACCAAATTAAAAGGTGTAGATAGAAACTTAATCGGGAATGAGAATACAGTTAATGAAGTAATCTCTCGATTAAAGAACAACGACATAGGTGAGACTGTAGAGGTACTGTCAGCAAAATTGATGAACCTACAGCAACCCAATAAAACTGCTAACCAATGCACAGTAGAGGTTGAGCAAATGACGAAAGCTTTGGAAAGTGCATACATAACAGATGGTCTGACCCAAGGTGTACTTATATAATTTGACGTCTTCGTTGACAGCTAAGGTAGTTAAGTTGTCAAAAGTGCTCTCTCGGCTCTCAGAGAGAGAGGTGCTGGAACGAAAAAAAATTTGCTTAAACTGTCAAAATAGTTACCTTATAAGAGGGCAACTGTATCGAAGACGTCACCTTAAATAAGTACACCTTGATCTAACCTTTGAACTGGCCAGAAAATATTCAACCCAGCATGCAGTCAAAGCTATGAGTAAAAACTGCTCAACCGATAAGGTAAAGCTTATCATGCAAGCTGGTACTTTCAATACTATGAACGATGCTATTTCAAAATTTGTAAATAGCTGCACTGAAGCCACTGGACAAGCAAACACTGTTCTGCATTACAAGAATTATCCACAGCGCGGCGGAAACCGTGGACGTGGAAATTATAGATATAACTCCCGTGGTTATAATAATAACTACAGCAACAACAATAGGAACAATAACGGTAACCAAAACAACAATTACCGTTGAGGCCGTGGTGGCAGAAAAAATAATGACAATACAGGACAGAACAATGACAACAACAGAAACAATGTTAGAGTTGCCCAAAACAATTCGGGAAACTCGCAACAGCCTTCAGAATCTCGACAGTAAACTCACATAAGGTTCACACCATCAATTTGAGTCTAAATGTATTCGCGACATTTTTCAATGTAGAAACAAATAAAAAACTTGTGTTTTTAATAGACACGGGTGCAGTCATTTCACTTTTAAAAGAAAATTCCGATACTTTAAATAACATTCAAAGGCACAATAAAATAAATATTCAAGGCATAGGCCAAGAATTAATGCAGTCCAAAGGACTAATTTCCATACAGATACAGACACATAAATATATTATTCCACACGATTTTCATTTAGTAGATTTGCATTTCGCAATACCATGTGATGGAATATTAGGCATGGATTTCATAAAAAAATTCAATTACCAGATAGACTTTAAACCAAATGAAGATTGGCTTATAATGAGACCAAACAATTTGAATTTCCCAATTTATGTTCCAATTACATACAGTTCTGGTAACAATTCCATAATTCTACCAGCAAGATCCCAAGTAGTCCGAAAGATTCATCTATCATCAGATGAAGATACTGTATTAATCCCAAACCAGGAAATTAAAGAAGGCATTTATGTTGCAAACACAGTTGCAACAGCCAAAGATGCATTTGTCCGATTACTGAATACAACCACTACCGATCAAATAGTAAATATTAATAATCTAACATATGAAACACTTTCGAGCTACGACATAGTTCAAAGCAATCCAAAATGTAGAGAAAAAACTGTTTTACCTCAATTAGCAAAAAATTTTCCACCACAATTCAAGTCAGAACTAACAGAAATATGCACCAAATATAGCGATGTATTCGGACTCGAAACCGAATCAATAACAACAAATAATTTCTACAAAACTAAAGCTAAGATTGAAGGATGATGAACCAGTATATATAAAAAACTATAGAAATCCTCATGGTCAGTTAGACGAAATTCAAGTTCAAGTACAAAAGTTAAAATCGACAATAACATTGTCGAACCGTCTGTGGCACCTTATAACAGCCCACTTTTGTTAGTTCCGAAGAAATCTCTTCCCGGTTCTGACAAGAAAAAATGGCGATTAGTTAATGACTATTGTCAGATAAATAAAAAACTGTTGTCAGATAAACTTCCACTACCTAGAATTGACGATATTTTAGATCAACTAGGAAGAGCGAAATACTTTTCACGCCTAGACTTAATGTGTGGTTTTCATCAAATTGAACTCGAAACAAGTTCAAGAGATATAACGTCTTTTTCAACAAGCAATGGTTCATATCGCTTCACGCGACTACCATTCAACTTAACCCTCTAATGCCCAAATTTTCTTTTGCAAGAAAAAAATTATTTTTGGATTCAGTATGTATCAAAAGTGAATGTTTGTTTTAGAAAAACTTTTACTTTTGCACGGATATATATCCTTGGATACTATATCCTTGGACCGCCTAGATCAAAAAATTAGGTAATCAATTCTTCTGCTTACAAGTTTTATTATAAATGATATAAAGAAAGGCTCCAATAACAAATAAAATAACAATTAAAAATAAAGATTTTTAAATTCACAAAGCTTCAAATATTTGTGTACAAAAATTTTGATTACTTATTTGTGATGAAAATCATAGAAACATTCTTTTTTCTGGGTAAGGCAAAGGTTTTATATTACATTTACGGCAGACAATTTGAGTTTCGGAAATACAACCAGGAAGCTTACAGGTTTTTTTGTCAGCGCGTGATAAAATATTGGAAAATGCTCGACGGTATCATAACGTACATCATTAATCGGAAGGAAAGTTTTCTTCCCTGTTCATTTATTTTCCTTTCCATGAACTTGTCGCGGGCGCCCGGGTCCTTTTGGCAGATAAGGAGTTTGCAGCATACAAAGCACATTTGCGACCTCTGATCGGAACTTTGGCTGTTGTATTCGTGGATAACATTTGCGCAATTTATGTCAACGTACTTTTTTTTGGATCGAACATAACGTGAAACCTGACCTTTTGAATACGTTTCATTCAGGAAAGGCTTTGTGCCCGCGTAAGTCGAAGCAAGTCGTACTGCCTTATTGTCCTTCCAAATCGTCAAAGACAGTTCGACTCCTGATACATATCCACAAAATTCTGTAGAATATTCACGCACTTGTTTCTTGAGGTCGCTGTCAGATGGCAGCTTACAATTTGGAATGCGATTCGAGCGAATAGTTCCCAAAGAAAATATTCCCCGGGACTTGAGATATACAAGAAGCGGCAAAGAAGTATAATAATTAAAATCCGGAACATTGCGTGACAATCGAACAACTACATTTGCTACCGCACCAAGATCTGGTGAGCCAGTTTGAACAACGTTGTCACCTGCTCCACATTATATCTCGAAATTATAGCAAAAGCCAGAAGAGTCACACAAATTGAAGAATTTCACTCCCCATTTGGTTCAGATCGGTTTCATATATCATATAGCTGCCATTGGAATAATTGGTCGAAAATCAACATTTATAAAAGAGTACCTGGGCTCAGGGTATCCTACTGTCGAGCGTGCTCGACTGTAGCCGCACCTCACCGCGAGCGAAGCGAGCCGGGGGTAAGCGAGCGAAGCGAGTAGGGGGCGGAGCCCCCTTGTTTTTTTTTGTTATGTTTACGTCTCGAATTGTTTTTTGACACTGACAGCAGTTCGGATTAATGTGACTTCAATGTAAACACTTGCATCATTTTTTCGCACCTTCGACAATGATGCGGCTAGTATAAAATGGGTATTAGCCTAAAGAAGTTGACACAACATTTATTTTTCATAATTTTGTCGTCATTGGCTTCAAGACTATATTTTGAAGAGTAGAAAGGTTGGTTTAAATATTAAGCTATGCAGAATTTTTTTTCACAACCTGAAGCAGTTGCGACATGAATGGGTGGAATAAAATAAATGCATTGAGCAATTGTGAACATGAAGAAGTTGATAGCAAATATCATTTTTTAAGCTGAAGTAAGAGATACAGATACCACAGACACACTCACAGTCGAATTTGTTGGACGAACTGTTCGTCGAATAAGAATTACATTTGCCCACTAACTATTTCAAACATTGATTGCAAACATCATTTGTTGAAAATTTTCAGAGAATAAACATGTCATCGGATAAAGATACAATAATTGCCTTGATGGCCATACATATTTATTTAAAGAAAAAAAAGAAAAAGGAGCAAGCGCAAAAAAGGAAGGGGTTGGTTCCATCAACTGAGGACTCCTGGTCATAGAGAAAATGTAGTTCATGGAAGTACCAGATGTTTAGCTTATAAATATCATCCACACCAGCGCCAGATCTTTCGCTCCTACTTATGTACTTATATATACTTACTTGGCACTTGTTTTCGCTAAGTACCGAAATTAATATTAGAACAAAAAACACAAACACATTTAAGTGCAGATAAGTTTTTATTCAGCGTGTTCTTTGTGAGCTTAAGAATAAATTAAGACTAACTCGATCTTCGATCGAAATGAATAAAGAAACCTCAAAAGTTATGTTTACAATTCATTTTCAGCTGCGGCCTACGTGACCATTGTCGCGAGGCGCATATGTTGGAGAAATTATGCTGTCGATGCAAATTATTTATTTATAAGTTGAATCGGCAGCTGCGGGACTTATCAAGATATTTTATGTTTACATTTGGCTTATATGATCTGCCTGTGAACCGTTCTGTTTCTTAATTGTTATGTTTTGAATTTGAGCTTCCTGAGAAGTGTTTATGTTATGAATTGTATCTGGCTGTAGTTCTGTCGGTTGAGTTATGTTTGTATTGGTACGTGCATCTAGCTCTATAACTACGTTACTATATGTATTGAAATAAGTAACGGGTATCCTATGGTTGGGATCTCGACTATAGCCTTTCCCACTTGTTTTTTTTTTAAAATAAAATGTTTATTTTGAATAATAATTTTGAATAATGAATTCGTTGAATGTTCATTGGCTTCGCTCTACTGTACCCAAGGTTTAATGGTGGTGTGCTGTTGAAGTTATGTTTTTGAAACCAAGGTATTTACATAAATCTTCTATAACTGAGTTTTTATATTCTGTTCCCATGTGCGTAATGAACGTCTTCATTGGACCACACTTCAAAATAAAATCTTCAAAAATAACTTTTGCTACAGTTTTTGCACTTTGCTAAAACGCAAATCAGTGTGACTGCGCATTCATTACCTTGCTCTGATTTTGGTCGTGTCTAGTAGGGCTGCAAAACTATCGATGTTACTATCGATAGTATCGAGGTTTTCAAAATGGTCCGATGTATCGATGTTAAAAATTAAACATCGATATATCGGATGCTTCACCAAAAGCTGTCAACGTTCTTGTTTTTTTTTAAAAAAACCAATGGCTAGACGAAAATAATTCGCAATAAGCCAATTTCTTCAAAAGATAACATGTTAATGGAAAAGACTCAATTTAAAAAATAATATTTACCATCAAAAATCAAATATGTGAATGGAAAAGACTTAATTTTAATGTTAAAAAATAATTATCTGTGAATTGAAAAGACTTACATTTTATGTTTATTTAGTTTTAAGAACCAATTAATGAGGCAATTGTTTTTGTTGTTCTAATTTTAAGATATGAATATTAATGAGTGAGATTTGAATTATGAAGACATAATTTTTGTTTTTTAATTTTAAGAAATGAGCCTTTATATTTGTTTTTTTTTAATATTAAGAAATAAATATGAATAACTAAGCTTTAACTTGTGAAGACATTATATTTAATTTTTTATTTTATGAAATGAGCATTTAATATTTGTTTTTTTAATTTTAAGAAAAAAAATTGGAATAAAAAAGATTTAAATTGTGAAGACCTAATTTTTGTTTTTTTAAATTAAAAAAAAAATTAAAATATAAATTTTGTTCGTTTATTATTAAGAAATTAATAACATTATTTTACACAAACTAAATTAATGTTTGCCTTTTCTATATTTTTCTTAATATAGCATAAGATAAATGGTATTTACCGCAATCTAAAATATTTGAAAAATTTTCGATGTTTTAACGATATATCGATGTTTTTGGAAAACATCGATATATCGTTAAAACATCGAAAAATTTTCAAATATTTTAGAGGTTTTGAAACATCGAAGTTAAAAACTATCGATGTACCCACTATCGATAGTTTTGCAGCCCTAGTGTCTACTATTACTCTGTCAAAGGCCAATAGTGGTGTCTCTGTTAGTGTTTAAGGAGTTCGGGTGTGCGTTGACAATTTTGATTTTTGGCATTTTGAGCACTTTTCCCATAATTTGTGATGTCACGCGTCATATTTTTCCAATGATAATAGCGTTTTATAAGACCCCGTACTTAAAAAGTGTACAGGGGTCTATTGGGTTTGTTTTAACGTGCGTAACAGGCAGAAGGCGGCGTGGAAAACCCTATAAAGTATATATATTTTAGATCAGCATCAATAGCCAAGTCGGTATAGCAATGTCCGTCTGTCTGTCTGTATGAACACCTAGATCTCAGAGACTATAAAAGCAAGAGACACAAGAGTATGAAAAACTTTTTTGTTTTATGAGATATCTCAACCAAACTAAAAGAATACGCATATAACTTGGTTTTATATATCCTGTCCAAAGTTGGTTCAAATTGGAAAACTATATCATATTGCTGTCAGAGGACTGATCGGGCAAAAATCAAGTTTTAGTAAGAAAAACTTTTCTGTTTTATGACATATCTCAACCAAAGTAATTAAGTATACGTATAACTTAAATTTATATATCCTGTCCAAGTTGGTACAAATCGGACTACTATATCATATAGCTGCTATTGGACCGATCGAGCGAAAGATATCTCAACCAAACATAAAGAATATGCGTTTAAGTTAGTATTATAAATCCTGACTAATGTTATGACAATATCATATAGCTGCAATGGGACCGACCGGCGAAAATCAAATCATAGTAAGAAAAACTTTTTTGTTTTTTGAAATATCTCAACTAAAGTATTAGAATATGCATATAACTTGGTTTTATATATCCTGACCGAATTTGGTTTAAATCGGACAACTATATCATATAGCTTCCATAGGACCGATCAGCCGAATATCATGAATATTTAAAAACAGCATATAAATAAGCTAACAATAACCAAATCAATTTATGGATTTCAGAAAAGTTATTGCAAATGACGAAAGCTTTGGAAACTAAGGAACGAGTCGGAAAAGTCTTTTAAGTGCATGAATAAAAGTGCACCCATTTCAAATAGCACAAAATTAAAATACTTTGGGGTACTGGGGAATACATACTAATTGTAGCCGACAATTTGAAAAATTATGATTCACTGCAGATCCTACAGTTAATAGAAGTTCTAAAACGTTTAAAAGAAAATCTTCTGTATGTCGCACAACGACACACATTGAACGTATTAATTCCCAGTAATATAAAAAATCCAGCTGAGTTCGATAAAACACGTCTACTAGATTCAGATTCAACTGATCATTATGAGATTAAATCGGAAAACAACTCAGATTCCGATATTGATAAGAACAATCGAATAGATCTGACTATTCCAACTGTAACTGAATCTTCGGATCAAGACTCTGAATCTGACCCAAATACCAGTGTAATGGAAAAAAAAATTCATTACAATGGCACAATCAATCATTGATTTTATTAATACTGCATCTAAGCTTATACCACCTTTCGATGGTAAAGATGAAAATTTAAAAAGTTTTATTGATGCACTAACAATAATAGAATCAATAAAAAGGGAACACGAACAGTTAGCTGTATCAATAATAAAAACCAAATTAAAAGGTGTAGATAGAAACTTAATCGGGAATGAGAATACAGTTAATGAAGTAATCTCTCGATTAAAGAACAACGACATAGGTGAGACTGTAGAGGTACTGTCAGCAAAATTGATGAACCTACAGCAACCCAATAAAACTGCTAACCAATGCACAGTAGAGGTTGAGCAAATGACGAAAGCTTTGGAAAGTGCATACATAACAGATGGTCTGACCCAAGGTGTACTTATATAATTTGACGTCTTCGTTGACAGCTAAGGTAGTTAAGTTGTCAAAAGTGCTCTCTCGGCTCTCAGAGAGAGAGGTGCTGGAACGAAAAAAAATTTGCTTTAACTGTCAAAATAGTTACCTTATAAGAGGGCAACTGTATCGAAGACGTCACCTTAAATAAGTACACCTTGATCTAACCTTTGAACTGGCCAGAAAATATTCAACCCAGCATGCAGTCAAAGCTATGAGTAAAAACTGCTCAACCGATAAGGTAAAGCTTATCATGCAAGCTGGTACTTTCAATACTATGAACGATGCTATTTCAAAATTTGTAAATAGCTGCACTGAAGCCACTGGACAAGCAAACACTGTTCTGCATTACAAGAATTATCCACAGCGCGGCGGAAACCGTGGACGTGGAAATTATAGATATAACTCCCGTGGTTATAATAATAACTACAGCAACAACAATAGGAACAATAACGGTAACCAAAACAACAATTACCGTTGAGGCCGTGGTGGCAGAAAAAATAATGACAATACAGGACAGAACAATGACAACAACAGAAACAATGTTAGAGTTGCCCAAAACAATTCGGGAAACTCGCAACAGCCTTCAGAATCTCGACAGTAAACTCACATAAGGTTCACACCATCAATTTGAGTCTAAATGTATTCGCGACATTTTTCAATGTAGAAACAAATAAAAAACTTGTGTTTTTAATAGACACGGGTGCAGTCATTTCACTTTTAAAAGAAAATTCCGATACTTTAAATAACATTCAAAGGCACAATAAAATAAATATTCAAGGCATAGGCCAAGAATTAATGCAGTCCAAAGGACTAATTTCCATACAGATACAGACACATAAATATATTATTCCACACGATTTTCATTTAGTAGATTTGCATTTCGCAATACCATGTGATGGAATATTAGGCATGGATTTCATAAAAAAATTCAATTACCAGATAGACTTTAAACCAAATGAAGATTGGCTTATAATGAGACCAAACAATTTGAATTTCCCAATTTATGTTCCAATTACATACAGTTCTGGTAACAATTCCATAATTCTACCAGCAAGATCCCAAGTAGTCCGAAAGATTCATCTATCATCAGATGAAGATACTGTATTAATCCCAAACCAGGAAATTAAAGAAGGCATTTATGTTGCAAACACAGTTGCAACAGCCAAAGATGCATTTGTCCGATTACTGAATACAACCACTACCGATCAAATAGTAAATATTAATAATCTAACATATGAAACACTTTCGAGCTACGACATAGTTCAAAGCAATCCAAAATGTAGAGAAAAAACTGTTTTACCTCAATTAGCAAAAAATTTTCCACCACAATTCAAGTCAGAACTAACAGAAATATGCACCAAATATAGCGATGTATTCGGACTCGAAACCGAATCAATAACAACAAATAATTTCTACAAAACTAAAGCTAAGATTGAAGGATGATGAACCAGTATATATAAAAAACTATAGAAATCCTCATGGTCAGTTAGACGAAATTCAAGTTCAAGTACAAAAGTTAAAATCGACAATAACATTGTCGAACCGTCTGTGGCACCTTATAACAGCCCACTTTTGTTAGTTCCGAAGAAATCTCTTCCCGGTTCTGACAAGAAAAAATGGCGATTAGTTAATGACTATTGTCAGATAAATAAAAAACTGTTGTCAGATAAACTTCCACTACCTAGAATTGACGATATTTTAGATCAACTAGGAAGAGCGAAATACTTTTCACGCCTAGACTTAATGTGTGGTTTTCATCAAATTGAACTCGAAACAAGTTCAAGAGATATAACGTCTTTTTCAACAAGCAATGGTTCATATCGCTTCACGCGACTACCATTCAACTTAACCCTCTAATGCCCAAATTTTCTTTTGCAAGAAAAAAATTATTTTTGGATTCAGTATGTATCAAAAGTGAATGTTTGTTTTAGAAAAACTTTTACTTTTGCACGGATATATATCCTTGGATACTATATCCTTGGACCGCCTAGATCAAAAAATTAGGTAATCAATTCTTCTGCTTACAAGTTTTATTATAAATGATATAAAGAAAGGCTCCAATAACAAATAAAATAACAATTAAAAATAAAGATTTTTAAATTCACAAAGCTTCAAATATTTGTGTACAAAAATTTTGATTACTTATTTGTGATGAAAATCATAGAAACATTCTTTTTTCTGGGTAAGGCAAAGGTTTTATATTACATTTACGGCAGACAATTTGAGTTTCGGAAATACAACCAGGAAGCTTACAGGTTTTTTTGTCAGCGCGTGATAAAATATTGGAAAATGCTCGACGGTATCATAACGTACATCATTAATCGGAAGGAAAGTTTTCTTCCCTGTTCATTTATTTTCCTTTCCATGAACTTGTCGCGGGCGCCCGGGTCCTTTTGGCAGATAAGGAGTTTGCAGCATACAAAGCACATTTGCGACCTCTGATCGGAACTTTGGCTGTTGTATTCGTGGATAACATTTGCGCAATTTATGTCAACGTACTTTTTTTTGGATCGAACATAACGTGAAACCTGACCTTTTGAATACGTTTCATTCAGGAAAGGCTTTGTGCCCGCGTAAGTCGAAGCAAGTCGTACTGCCTTATTGTCCTTCCAAATCGTCAAAGACAGTTCGACTCCTGATACATATCCACAAAATTCTGTAGAATATTCACGCACTTGTTTCTTGAGGTCGCTGTCAGATGGCAGCTTACAATTTGGAATGCGATTCGAGCGAATAGTTCCCAAAGAAAATATTCCCCGGGACTTGAGATATACAAGAAGCGGCAAAGAAGTATAATAATTAAAATCCGGAACATTGCGTGACAATCGAACAACTACATTTGCTACCGCACCAAGATCTGGTGAGCCAGTTTGAACAACGTTGTCACCTGCTCCACATTATATCTCGAAATTATAGCAAAAGCCAGAAGAGTCACACAAATTGAAGAATTTCACTCCCCATTTGGTTCAGATCGGTTTCATATATCATATAGCTGCCATTGGAATAATTGGTCGAAAATCAACATTTATAAAAGAGTACCTGGGCTCAGGGTATCCTACTGTCGAGCGTGCTCGACTGTAGCCGCACCTCACCGCGAGCGAAGCGAGCCGGGGGTAAGCGAGCGAAGCGAGTAGGGGGCGGAGCCCCCTTGTTTTTTTTTGTTATGTTTACGTCTCGAATTGTTTTTTGACACTGACAGCAGTTCGGATTAATGTGACTTCAATGTAAACACTTGCATCATTTTTTCGCACCTTCGACAATGATGCGGCTAGTATAAAATGGGTATTAGCCTAAAGAAGTTGACACAACATTTATTTTTCATAATTTTGTCGTCATTGGCTTCAAGACTATATTTTGAAGAGTAGAAAGGTTGGTTTAAATATTAAGCTATGCAGAATTTTTTTTCACAACCTGAAGCAGTTGCGACATGAATGGGTGGAATAAAATAAATGCATTGAGCAATTGTGAACATGAAGAAGTTGATAGCAAATATCATTTTTTAAGCTGAAGTAAGAGATACAGATACCACAGACACACTCACAGTCGAATTTGTTGGACGAACTGTTCGTCGAATAAGAATTACATTTGCCCACTAACTATTTCAAACATTGATTGCAAACATCATTTGTTGAAAATTTTCAGAGAATAAACATGTCATCGGATAAAGATACAATAATTGCCTTGATGGCCATACATATTTATTTAAAGAAAAAAAAGAAAAAGGAGCAAGCGCAAAAAAGGAAGGGGTTGGTTCCATCAACTGAGGACTCCTGGTCATAGAGAAAATGTAGTTCATGGAAGTACCAGATGTTTAGCTTATAAATATCATCCACACCAGCGCCAGATCTTTCGCTCCTACTTATGTACTTATATATACTTACTTGGCACTTGTTTTCGCTAAGTACCGAAATTAATATTAGAACAAAAAACACAAACACATTTAAGTGCAGATAAGTTTTTATTCAGCGTGTTCTTTGTGAGCTTAAGAATAAATTAAGACTAACTCGATCTTCGATCGAAATGAATAAAGAAACCTCAAAAGTTATGTTTACAATTCATTTTCAGCTGCGGCCTACGTGACCATTGTCGCGAGGCGCATATGTTGGAGAAATTATGCTGTCGATGCAAATTATTTATTTATAAGTTGAATCGGCAGCTGCGGGACTTATCAAGATATTTTATGTTTACATTTGGCTTATATGATCTGCCTGTGAACCGTTCTGTTTCTTAATTGTTATGTTTTGAATTTGAGCTTCCTGAGAAGTGTTTATGTTATGAATTGTATCTGGCTGTAGTTCTGTCGGTTGAGTTATGTTTGTATTGGTACGTGCATCTAGCTCTATAACTACGTTACTATATGTATTGAAATAAGTAACGGGTATCCTATGGTTGGGATCTCGACTATAGCCTTTCCCACTTGTTTTTTTTTTAAAATAAAATGTTTATTTTGAATAATAATTTTGAATAATGAATTCGTTGAATGTTCATTGGCTTCGCTCTACTGTACCCAAGGTTTAATGGTGGTGTGCTGTTGAAGTTATGTTTTTGAAACCAAGGTATTTACATAAATCTTCTATAACTGAGTTTTTATATTCTGTTCCCATGTGCGTAATGAACGTCTTCATTGGACCACACTTCAAAATAAAATCTTCAAAAATAACTTTTGCTACAGTTTTTGCACTTTGCTAAAACGCAAATCAGTGTGACTGCGCATTCATTACCTTGCTCTGATTTTGGTCGTGTCTAGTAGGGCTGCAAAACTATCGATGTTACTATCGATAGTATCGAGGTTTTCAAAATGGTCCGATGTATCGATGTTAAAAATTAAACATCGATATATCGGATGCTTCACCAAAAGCTGTCAACGTTCTTGTTTTTTTTTAAAAAAACCAATGGCTAGACGAAAATAATTCGCAATAAGCCAATTTCTTCAAAAGATAACATGTTAATGGAAAAGACTCAATTTAAAAAATAATATTTACCATCAAAAATCAAATATGTGAATGGAAAAGACTTAATTTTAATGTTAAAAAATAATTATCTGTGAATTGAAAAGACTTACATTTTATGTTTATTTAGTTTTAAGAACCAATTAATGAGGCAATTGTTTTTGTTGTTCTAATTTTAAGATATGAATATTAATGAGTGAGATTTGAATTATGAAGACATAATTTTTGTTTTTTAATTTTAAGAAATGAGCCTTTATATTTGTTTTTTTTTAATATTAAGAAATAAATATGAATAACTAAGCTTTAACTTGTGAAGACATTATATTTAATTTTTTATTTTATGAAATGAGCATTTAATATTTGTTTTTTTAATTTTAAGAAAAAAAATTGGAATAAAAAAGATTTAAATTGTGAAGACCTAATTTTTGTTTTTTTAAATTAAAAAAAAAATTAAAATATAAATTTTGTTCGTTTATTATTAAGAAATTAATAACATTATTTTACACAAACTAAATTAATGTTTGCCTTTTCTATATTTTTCTTAATATAGCATAAGATAAATGGTATTTACCGCAATCTAAAATATTTGAAAAATTTTCGATGTTTTAACGATATATCGATGTTTTTGGAAAACATCGATATATCGTTAAAACATCGAAAAATTTTCAAATATTTTAGAGGTTTTGAAACATCGAAGTTAAAAACTATCGATGTACCCACTATCGATAGTTTTGCAGCCCTAGTGTCTACTATTACTCTGTCAAAGGCCAATAGTGGTGTCTCTGTTAGTGTTTAAGGAGTTCGGGTGTGCGTTGACAATTTTGATTTTTGGCATTTTGAGCACTTTTCCCATAATTTGTGATGTCACGCGTCATATTTTTCCAATGATAATAGCGTTTTATAAGACCCCGTACTTAAAAAGTGTACAGGGGTCTATTGGGTTTGTTTTAACGTGCGTAACAGGCAGAAGGCGGCGTGGAAAACCCTATAAAGTATATATATTTTAGATCAGCATCAATAGCCAAGTCGGTATAGCAATGTCCGTCTGTCTGTCTGTATGAACACCTAGATCTCAGAGACTATAAAAGCAAGAGACACAAGAGTATGAAAAACTTTTTTGTTTTATGAGATATCTCAACCAAACTAAAAGAATACGCATATAACTTGGTTTTATATATCCTGTCCAAAGTTGGTTCAAATTGGAAAACTATATCATATTGCTGTCAGAGGACTGATCGGGCAAAAATCAAGTTTTAGTAAGAAAAACTTTTCTGTTTTATGACATATCTCAACCAAAGTAATTAAGTATACGTATAACTTAAATTTATATATCCTGTCCAAGTTGGTACAAATCGGACTACTATATCATATAGCTGCTATTGGACCGATCGAGCGAAAGATATCTCAACCAAACATAAAGAATATGCGTTTAAGTTAGTATTATAAATCCTGACTAATGTTATGACAATATCATATAGCTGCAATGGGACCGACCGGCGAAAATCAAATCATAGTAAGAAAAACTTTTTTGTTTTTTGAAATATCTCAACTAAAGTATTAGAATATGCATATAACTTGGTTTTATATATCCTGACCGAATTTGGTTTAAATCGGACAACTATATCATATAGCTTCCATAGGACCGATCAGCCGAATATCATGAATATTTAAAAACAGCATATAAATAAGCTAACAATAACCAAATCAATTTATGGATTTCAGAAAAGTTATTGCAAATGACGAAAGCTTTGGAAACTAAGGAACGAGTCGGAAAAGTCTTTTAAGTGCATGAATAAAAGTGCACCCATTTCAAATAGCACAAAATTAAAATACTTTGGGGTACTGGGGAATACATACTAATTGTAGCCGACAATTTGAAAAATTATGATTCACTGCAGATCCTACAGTTAATAGAAGTTCTAAAACGTTTAAAAGAAAATCTTCTGTATGTCGCACAACGACACACATTGAACGTATTAATTCCCAGTAATATAAAAAATCCAGCTGAGTTCGATAAAACACGTCTACTAGATTCAGATTCAACTGATCATTATGAGATTAAATCGGAAAACAACTCAGATTCCGATATTGATAAGAACAATCGAATAGATCTGACTATTCCAACTGTAACTGAATCTTCGGATCAAGACTCTGAATCTGACCCAAATACCAGTGTAATGGAAAAAAAAATTCATTACAATGGCACAATCAATCATTGATTTTATTAATACTGCATCTAAGCTTATACCACCTTTCGATGGTAAAGATGAAAATTTAAAAAGTTTTATTGATGCACTAACAATAATAGAATCAATAAAAAGGGAACACGAACAGTTAGCTGTATCAATAATAAAAACCAAATTAAAAGGTGTAGATAGAAACTTAATCGGGAATGAGAATACAGTTAATGAAGTAATCTCTCGATTAAAGAACAACGACAAAGGCGAGACTGTAGAGGTACTGTCAGCAAAATTGATGAACCTACAGCAACGCAATAAAACTGCTAACCAATGCACAGTAGAGGTTGAGCAAATGACGAAAGCTTTGGAAAGTGCATACATAACAGATGGTCTGACCCAAGGTGTACTTATATAATTTGACGTCTTCGTTGACAGCTAAGGTAGTTAAGTTGTCAAAAGTGCTCTCTCGGCTCTCAGAGAGAGAGGTGCTGGAACGAAAAAAAATTTGCTTAAACTGTCAAAATAGTTACCTTATAAGAGGGCAACTGTATCGAAGACGTCACCTTAAATAAGTACACCTTGATCTAACCTTTGAACTGGCCAGAAAATATTCAACCCAGCATGCAGTCAAAGCTATGAGTAAAAACTGCTCAACCGATAAGGTAAAGCTTATCATGCAAGCTGGTACTTTCAATACTATGAACGATGCTATTTCAAAATTTGTAAATAGCTGCACTGAAGCCACTGGACAAGCAAACACTGTTCTGCATTACAAGAATTATCCACAGCGCGGCGGAAACCGTGGACGTGGAAATTATAGATATAACTCCCGTGGTTATAATAATAACTACAGCAACAACAATAGGAACAATAACGGTAACCAAAACAACAATTACCGTTGAGGCCGTGGTGGCAGAAAAAATAATGACAATACAGGACAGAACAATGACAACAACAGAAACAATGTTAGAGTTGCCCAAAACAATTCGGGAAACTCGCAACAGCCTTCAGAATCTCGACAGTAAACTCACATAAGGTTCACACCATCAATTTGAGTCTAAATGTATTCGCGACATTTTTCAATGTAGAAACAAATAAAAAACTTGTGTTTTTAATAGACACGGGTGCAGTCATTTCACTTTTAAAAGAAAATTCCGATACTTTAAATAACATTCAAAGGCACAATAAAATAAATATTCAAGGCATAGGCCAAGAATTAATGCAGTCCAAAGGACTAATTTCCATACAGATACAGACAGATAAATATATTATTCCACACGATTTTCATTTAGTAGATTTGCATTTCGCAATACCATGTGATGGAATATTAGGCATGGATTTCATAAAAAAATTCAATTACCAGATAGACTTTAAACCAAATGAAGATTGGCTTATAATGAGACCAAACAATTTGAATTTCCCAATTTATGTTCCAATTACATACAGTTCTGGTAACAATTCCATAATTCTACCAGCAAGATCCCAAGTAGTCCGAAAGATTCATCTATCATCAGATGAAGATACTGTATTAATCCCAAACCAGGAAATTAAAGAAGGCATTTATGTTGCAAACACAGTTGCAACAGCCAAAGATGCATTTGTCCGATTACTGAATACAACCACTACCGATCAAATAGTAAATATTAATAATCTAACATATGAAACACTTTCGAGCTACGACATAGTTCAAAGCAATCCAAAATGTAGAGAAAAAACTGTTTTACCTCAATTAGCAAAAAATTTTCCACCACAATTCAAGTCAGAACTAACAGAAATATGCACCAAATATAGCGATGTATTCGGACTCGAAACCGAATCAATAACAACAAATAATTTCTACAAAACTAAAGCTAAGATTGAAGGATGATGAACCAGTATATATAAAAAACTATAGAAATCCTCATGGTCAGTTAGACGAAATTCAAGTTCAAGTACAAAAGTTAAAATCGACAATAACATTGTCGAACCGTCTGTGGCACCTTATAACAGCCCACTTTTGTTAGTTCCGAAGAAATCTCTTCCCGGTTCTGACAAGAAAAAATGGCGATTAGTTAATGACTATTGTCAGATAAATAAAAAACTGTTGTCAGATAAACTTCCACTACCTAGAATTGACGATATTTTAGATCAACTAGGAAGAGCGAAATACTTTTCACGCCTAGACTTAATGTGTGGTTTTCATCAAATTGAACTCGAAACAAGTTCAAGAGATATAACGTCTTTTTCAACAAGCAATGGTTCATATCGCTTCACGCGACTACCATTCAACTTAACCCTCTAATGCCCAAATTTTCTTTTGCAAGAAAAAAATTATTTTTGGATTCAGTATGTATCAAAAGTGAATGTTTGTTTTAGAAAAACTTTTACTTTTGCACGGATATATATCCTTGGATACTATATCCTTGGACCGCCTAGATCAAAAAATTAGGTAATCAATTCTTCTGCTTACAAGTTTTATTATAAATGATATAAAGAAAGGCTCCAATAACAAATAAAATAACAATTAAAAATAAAGATTTTTAAATTCACAAAGCTTCAAATATTTGTGTACAAAAATTTTGATTACTTATTTGTGATGAAAATCATAGAAACATTCTTTTTTCTGGGTAAGGCAAAGGTTTTATATTACATTTACGGCAGACAATTTGAGTTTCGGAAATACAACCAGGAAGCTTACAGGTTTTTTTGTCAGCGCGTGATAAAATATTGGAAAATGCTCGACGGTATCATAACGTACATCATTAATCGGAAGGAAAGTTTTCTTCCCTGTTCATTTATTTTCCTTTCCATGAACTTGTCGCGGGCGCCCGGGTCCTTTTGGCAGATAAGGAGTTTGCAGCATACAAAGCACATTTGCGACCTCTGATCGGAACTTTGGCTGTTGTATTCGTGGATAACATTTGCGCAATTTATGTCAACGTACTTTTTTTTGGATCGAACATAACGTGAAACCTGACCTTTTGAATACGTTTCATTCAGGAAAGGCTTTGTGCCCGCGTAAGTCGAAGCAAGTCGTACTGCCTTATTGTCCTTCCAAATCGTCAAAGACAGTTCGACTCCTGATACATATCCACAAAATTCTGTAGAATATTCACGCACTTGTTTCTTGAGGTCGCTGTCAGATGGCAGCTTACAATTTGGAATGCGATTCGAGCGAATAGTTCCCAAAGAAAATATTCCCCGGGACTTGAGATATACAAGAAGCGGCAAAGAAGTATAATAATTGAAATCCGGAACATTGCGTGACAATCGAACAACTACATTTGCTACCGCACCAAGATCTGGTGAGCCAGTTTGAACAACGTTGTCACCTGCTCCACAATATATCTCGAAATTATAGCAAAAGCCAGAAGAGTCACACAAATTGAAGAATTTCACTCCCCATTTGTGTGGTTTGTCTGGTAAATATTGTCTAAGAAAGGTCTTCATCTTTGTTGCACACATTTGTTCATCCATAGATAAGCGTTGGCGCATCGGAACAGACTGAAACTTCTCATTGAAGTGATTCACGAGCGACCGTATTTTGTATAAAGGATCGTGGTCGGCAGAATCCTTGGAGGGCAACTTACTATTATCATTAAAATGCAAATTACCTCATATTTTTTCAAAGCGATTTCTTGATATTGTGTTCTGAATTGTTCCAAATGCGTACTCCCCCCAATATGAACGAACATTTGGGTAGCGAAAAACTGATAAAAAAAAAAAAAAATAAAATGACAATAAATTGTTGAATTTCTAAATTGGTTGTAGAAATCGAAATATTGACATCCTTTTGGGCAGCATACAATTTTGTTTGCTGAGTGATATGCTCAATGATAGTATCATTCAAAAAGAATTGAAAACACTTGAGTGGCGTATCCAGACTTTTAAGTACTCCGAGGTCAGGCTCAGATTTATCCATGACCAGGTTCGTTTGGAGCCACAACATCTTCTTGAAAAGCGGTGATTTTGGGTCGATAGCCCACACAGATCCTACACAATCAGCTATTGTGCTTTCTTTAACATGAGCAATATTATGCTCAGCTGGCGCTTTGCGTTTGCGTTTTTGTGCTTGAGGTGAATTGGATGCAATTGAACTTGAGGGTGACAACAATTTTGCAAAAGGAGTAGGATTTTTCCGCTTGAAGTGACACAAATCTCTCTAGCCAACATAGAATCCGACATATGTAGCACTTTTTCAATCGCTTCTTCATCTTCCTCATTGACAGGAAGCGCTGCCTCGCAAACATCATCAGTCAAATCGTCCTCCAATTCTTTATCCCCCGTCCGTATCAATGTCAAAATAAATTGAATTTAAAAATTTTTCAATCTCCACGTCGGAGCTGATAGCTTATTCACTTGTCTTCGTTCCATGTCTAGAATGGCAGCGAGGCACTCCTTCTCAGTTACCGAATAACTTCGCTGGCATTTGTTGAGTTTCCTGGACATAAAAGCTATAGGGACGTCGTTCTCTTTCTCATCTTTCTGCATCAATACTCCACCTACGCCAGTGTGGCTTGCGTCGCAATGAATTGAAAAGAGCAGAGAAATCTGGACTATGCAGCACAGGGGCATTACACATTTGGTGTTTTAATAACTCGAATGCCTTTTGAGCCGCGTCTGTCCAAATAAACTTACGATGGTTCTTTAGCGTGTCCGTGATAGGTGAAGCCACTCCTGCATAATTTTGAATGAACTTATGGTACCATCCCGTGACACCTAAGAATCTTCGAACTTGTCGAACCGATCGGGGAACTGGAAATTCTTTTATGGCCGAAACTTTCTCTGGATCGGTTTTAATAGTTCCATGACCAATAATATGGCCCAAATATTTAACCTCTTGCCGACAGAATTTGATTTTTCCACATTGATCGTTAATCCTGCTTGCGCTAATCGAATGGCTAATTTTTTTAAAACGCTGATATGTCTATCAAAAGTATCATATACGACCAGCAAATCGTCTAGATAAATAAAAATTTCGTTGCGCAAAGAGACTGGTATAACTTTGTCCATCAATTTGGACATCGTTTGAGGGGCACTGCATAAGCCGAAGGGCATTACCGTAAACTGGAAGAGAGGCCTTCCCGGCACAGCAAATGCTGTCTTCTCACGCGCTGAGTGTTCAAGCGGTATTTGCCAGTAAGCGTCTTTTAAGTCGATACTCCTGATATATTGAGCCTTTGGCAATCGACTTAAAATACTGTAGTATGTAGTATGCCAAATGAGCATATGCCCACGGTATTGTAGAGTACACAGTACAACAAGTGGTCATATGCCCAAATTAAGAGTAAGAGTAACAACTCATAACATAACGACACTTTGTTGATATGTTTATACAATCATAAATATCCATAAGTGCAGTAATAGGATCCGTCACTTATGCGGACTGGCCGCAGCGTGAAATCGCTTGCGTAAGCACTTCTTGAGTATGTACCATCTGTACATATATACATATAGTAACGTAGTTATAGAGCTAGATGCACGTACCAATACAAACATAACTCAACCGACAGAACCACAGCCAGATACAATTCATAACATAAACACTTCTCAGGAAGCTCAAATTCAAAACATAACAATTAAGAAACAGAACGGTTCACAGGCAGATTATATAAGCCAAATGTAAACATAAAATATCTTGATAAGTCCCGCAGCTGCCGATTCAACTTATAAATAAATAATTTGCATCGACAGCATAATTTCTCCAACATATGCGCCTCGCGACAATGGTCACGTAGGCCGCAGCTGAAAATGAATTGTAAACATAACTTTTGAGGTTTCTTTATTCATTTCGATCGAAGATCGAGTTAGTCTTAATTTATTCTTAAGCTCACAAAGAACACGCTGAATAAAAACTTATCTGCACTTAAATGTGTTTGTGTTTTTATACCCTGAGCCCATTGAAAATGGGCAAAAAAGGGTATAATGCATTTGGCAGAATGTATGTAACAGGCAGAAGGGGGCGTGGCAGACCCCCAAAAGTATATATATTCTTGATCAGGATCAACAGTCGAGTCGATTGAGCCATGTCCGTCTGTCTGTCCGTCTGTCTGTCCGTCTGTCTGTCCGTCTGTTTGAACGCGTCGATCTCAGAAACCATAAGAGCTAGAGACTTCAAACTTGGTATGTAGGTTCCTGGATACCGTACGCAGATCAAGTTTGTTTTTATTTTTGGATCGGAGAACTATATCATATAGCTGCCATAGGAACGATACATCGAAAATGAAGTTTTTGTATGAAAAGCTTCTTTAATTTTTGAGATATCTCAACCAATCTCACACGATATATATTTGGGGTGATATTATACATCCTGACCAAATTTGGTTCAAATCGGCTTACTATATCATATAGCTGTCATACAGTCGCTCTGCCGAAAATCAAGTTTTAGTATGAAAAAGTTTTTTGTTTTTTGAGATATCGTAACCAAACTGATAGAATATGTATCTGGGCTGGTATTATACATCCTGACCAAGTTTGGTCCAAATCGGTCCACAATATCATATAGCTGTCATACAGACGCTCTGCCGAAAATCAAGTTTTAGTATGAAAAAGTTTTTTGTTTTTTGAGATAACTTAACCAAACTGATAGAAATTGCATTTATGTTGGTTTGGTACATTCTGACCAGATTTGGTTCTAATCGGTTCCATATATCATATAGCTGCCATAGGAATAATTGGTCGAAAATCAACATTTATAAAAGTGTACCTGGGCTCAGGGTATCCTACTGTCGAGCGTGCTCGACTGTAGCCGCACCTCACCGCGAGCGAAGCGAGCAGGGGGTAGGCGAGCGAAGCGAGCAGGGGGCGGAGCCCCCTTGTTTGTTCTAATATTAATTTCGGTACTTAGCGAAAACAAGTGCCAAGTAAGTGGCGCAGCCGGTAGGATAGAAATTATTTATTGACGTATACGATAAAGTTTCTATCCGCTAAAGAACTACATTTCCAACACCGCGTTAATTACAACGTTCGGTTAGTGAAATATTAAATCAATCAAAGCTCGAACGAAGCTTTTTGGTGAAAATAATAAACTTAAAAATACAAATCTTAATTTCCTAAACCGCGTTAATTACAACATTCGGTTAGTGAAATATTTAATCAATCAAAGCTCGAACGAAGCTTTTTGGTAAAAAAAAAAAAAAAAAAAATAATAAACTAAAAAAAAAAAAAAAAAAGTTAATAAATTTAAAAAATGGCACCAGATCCAGATGCAGCCAGCAGTGCTAACGCCGAGCTTAGCGTTGAGCAAATAGGAATGTGCTTAAAATATATTACCAGGCTACGGAACTTCGATGGCAACCCAACGCACCTGTGCTTGTTTGTGAAGAGCATCGATTCAGCGCTTTCGTTGTTTTCCACCGGTAGAGCAATCCAGATGACACTCCAGCTGAATGCAGTGAAGGGGCTTCTCATCGGAGACGCTATGCGGGTATTGATGAAGGCGAACTACGAAACGTGGTACACCTTAAGGGCAGCCCTACTACAACATTTTGAAGACCGGGCACCATTACATCAGTTAATAGCGAGCATCAGGACGATTAAATTTAAAGGAGATCTCAGTAAGTTCATAAACGATCTTGAATTTACATCAAATCGGGTTTATAATCTACTAAATTTAAGCGGAACTCCAAGTGAGAAATTAATGTATTCGTCATCCCTTGATGACTTTTTAAGTGATTGCATTTATGAAGAATTACCAGAAAGAATTTTGTTTAGACTAAGTAGATTTGACATAAGTACACCTATGAAAATAAGACAAATAGCTATGGAAAAGGGATTATTAAACAATTGTCCACAAAATAATGAATATTCCAAAAATGATCAATTTAATAAGATCAAATACAACCAGACCAATTTTAGACCAAATTATACTTTTCAACCAATTCCACAGAACGCAGTACCACTGTATACACCAAGATACATCTTCAATCCAAATTATATACCACGACCAAATTTTGTCCAAGATCAGCCATTGAATCAAATTCAACAAACTTTACCTCGAACTAGCCAATATCAACCCAGACCACAGTTTAACCCGGCACAAAACAATCAAACTCAGCAACAGCCAGAATTTAGAGTTCCATTTAAAAGACAAAGAGAAAGTACACAACAAAGACGCGTAGAGCCAATGGAAGTTGTTGAAAATTTTCGGCTACAAGCCTCGGACAATCAGCAGGAACAGTTACAGAACCAAATGAGTCAGGAGGAATACCAAGAGGATCAAGAATATCCTCAAATGTTCAACCAAATAGGTCAGGAGGAATATCAGCAGGATCAGGAATACGTAGTCCAGGAGCAGAGCTATATAACTCCGGAAGAATACAACCAATACCAGCAAGATTTACAACAGCAACCATAGAATTGTTTATTGAAAGGCAGCGCTGCAAATGTTTAATCGATACAGGGTCAAATATTAGTTTTTGCACGCCAAATATTTGGAAACATATAGTGGCCATTATATTAACTCATCCATTAAAAGTCACTACATTGGCAGGAACAATTAATATACCATACATTAAATATGTTAAATTACCAAATATACTGAACACAACAGCGAAAATGTATGTTCACCACTTTTCTGATAACCACCACGTAGCGACTTATTACAACAATTGCACGCAAGCATCGATTTTATAAAGGGATCAGTAACTTTAAATAACACAGAATTTGAATACATAAGCCCAGACCCAGAACCAACACTTGAAGCTAATCAAGAATACTAGCTTACACACCCACACGAATGGTTAGGTAATATTGAAGAAGTAAAGGAAAATAAGACATTAAACGAACTTAATACAGAAGAACAAAATGTACTACAAAAAATTCTTACCGATTATAGAGACATTCAATATAGCGACGGCGACTTGTTAACTTTCACAATAGTGTTAAATACGAAATAGAAACAAAAACAGAAGAACCAATTTATAGAAAATCATACCCTTATGCACAAATTCACGAAAACGAAGTAAATGAACAAATTAATGACATGTTTAAACAGGGTATAATCAGGCATTCGAACTCACCATATAATAGTCCGCTACTAGTGGTAGGAAAGAAAGACGGTAAATTTCGTTTGGTAATAGACTATAGAAAACTAAATGAAGTTACAGTAGATGACAGATTTCCAATCCCAAACATCGACGAGATACTAGACAAACTGGGCAGATGCCAATATTTCACCACACTTGACTTGGCCAAAGGGTTTCATCAAATCCAAATGCATTCAAATTCAATTAAAAAGACAGCTTTCTCAACAAAACATGGTCATTACGAGTGACATTTATGCAAAGAGAGACTTCATTTCTAGGACACATCGTAACTCCCGACGGCATTAAGCCAGAACCGCAAAAAATAGAATCAATCCAACGTTATCCAACACCAAAAAATCCAAAAGAAATAAAATCATTCTTAGGTTTGGCAGGATACTACCGAAAATTTATAAAAGACTTCGCAAAAATAGCAAAACCAATGACAAATTATCTTAAAAAATATCAAACTATTGACGTTAATAATGAAGACTATAAAAATTCGTTTATTAAATTAAAGACCTTAATAGCCAGCGACCCCATATTAATAAGACCCAATTTTAATAAAAAATTCACCCTTACTACAGACGCAAGTAATTTTGCATTATGTGCAGTTTTGGCACAAGAAAATAAACCAATATGTTTTGCCAGTCGAACTCTAAATGAACATGAAACCAGATATTCAGCAATCGAAAAAGAGTTATTAGCTATAGTATGGGCCACTAAATATTTCCGACCCTATCTATATGGACGTCGATTTACAGTACAAACAGATCACAAACCTTTAGTTTGGTTGGAATCTCTTAAAGAACCCAACATGAAACTTCAACGGTGGAAAATAAAGCTTAACGAATTTGACTTTGAAATAAAACACTTACAGGGAAAAGAAAATCATGTCGCAGATGCTCTGTCTAGGATAAAAATCAATGAAACATTTATGGGAGATGCGCATAGTGAAGACAATGATAGTCAGGCTGATACGACCTTAGCAACAATACATAGTGCATCAGAGGATGGTAGTCAGTATATCCAGATAACAGAAAGACCAATAAATCATTACAATAGGCAAATAATAATGACTAAAGGAACCGGGCATAAAGTAAAAACAGAAAAATATTTTAACAAGAACATAACGCAAATAGAATACCTATCGCCATTAAATGAAACAGAAGCAAAAGACATACTAGAAAACGTCGTAGGAACCAAAAATACAACAATTTACATTACCGATGATCAAGACTTCGCGCTAATACAAAGAACATACTTGACCTTTTTAAATCCCAGAACTAGAGGAAAATTGACAAAATCCACAACATTAAAGAAAAACATGGAAAGCTATGCAGATTTTAAAGAAATGATTTTAAAATTACATGAAGAAAAATTACACCAAGGTATAGAAAAAGTTGTAAACGAATTTAAGGCTTCAGATTATTACTTCCCCGACTACCATAATTTAATACAGAATATTATTAATAAATGTGAAATTTGCAAACTTGTTAAAGCAGAAAATAGATTTACCAAATTGCCTATGGAAATTACACCGAAACTTAATAAAACCAGAGAAAAATATATGATAGATTATTACATAAATAACAGACGGAACTATCTGACTTGTATTGACGTATATTCTAAATTCTTGATGGCCGTAGAAACAGAATCAAGAACATGGCTCGATGTAAAAGGAGCATTACTTACAATATTTAACACAATGGGGAAACCAAAACTAATTAAATCAGACAGAGATACAGGAATGAACAGTTTAAGCCTTCGAAACTGGTTAGAAAGTGAAAACGTAGCCATAGAATACAATACAAATAAAACAGGAGTTGCAGACATTGAAAGAATTCATAAAACAATTAATGAAAAAATGAGAATAATATTAACTACCAAGGATATTGAACAATCAGGTACAGAAATGCAGGAAATAGCTTATACTTATAACCATAAAATAATACACGGAACTACTGGTAGAACGCCCGCCGACATATTTTTGTACAATAAACAACCAATAAAAAATGTGCAAGATAATAAAAAAATTAAGATCGATAAAATAAATACAAATAGAAAAGAACATGAAATTGACCCACAAATTTCAAAAAATTTACAGAAGACTCAGAAATCGCACAACCCATTTAGAAAAAATACTAACGTTACACAAGTAGACAGCAAACGATACGAAATACAGAACCGAGGACATAAAACAGTTCACTACAAGACGGCATTTCAGTAGAAAAAGAAAATAAACAAATCTAAATATTCCAGGGAACCCGACGAAAATATTTTCAGTTAAACCAGGACCAACTCCTACATATTGAAACATCAGTTTGGGTATCAATAGATAATAATTTATACATTATTTTACAAATTCCATTAAAATCTCTTGAAATCCCAGTGTATACAGTGGTACCGTATCCGGACTATAATGAAAACCTTATTGAACACACGTTAATAAATAATATTGTATCAGCATACTTATACAAAGACAATGTCATAGATTTTAAAACTAAAACATTAATAACTGATGAATGTATTATATCAATAGTTAAGAAATCAAAATTACAATGTAAAACAAAACAAGGGCATGTACCTTTGATTCAATATGTCTTTCCAAATATTTTAATTACTTACAAAATAAGTCCAACGCCATTATTTACAGATTGCAAATCAGCACCATATTCGGTTACAGGGAATCAGTTAATTCAAATAAATCAATGCGGCGTTCAAATTAATAATGTAACAATAACAGTAGAAGAAATTTATCCGTACAAAACGGAAGTAATTTTAAGTGATACTTCTAATTTTTAACCAATTGAACACATAAACAAAGAAATGAAATACTATGTATAAAAATCCAATCAGCAAGAAATAATTTTGTCTATATATATAAAATTGCTTGACCTCATTCATTCATTCATTCACTGACTTAGCATTGCACAGGCCAAATGGCTAAAGATACAAGTCTGAAACTTGGCCAAAATAAACTTAAGATAATTTCATCGGCGTTTAAGACGCCATTTTGTAATATTGTAAGTGGAAGTGCGTCAAAATCGAGGTCAAAGTTCGCGTGTATTTTGATTTATATATAGCAGCGTTTGGTCAGCCGGCAGGCGAAATGGTTAGGTAGTGCAGAGGATGGTGTGTTAGACCCAGGAGCGTGCAGGCACTGGTTCAAACCCCAGCAAGGGCAAAAATTTTCTTTAAATTTTTCTTTTTGAATTTAATTTTTTTAATACTTTTTTTAGAACTACGATATTTTACAATTTAATAAAAGTCGGGTTACTATATAGTGTAGCTACATCGCGCTCACATTAATCTTCAGTATGAAAAACTTTTTTGTTTCTTCAGCTTGATTTATATATAACAGCGTTTGGTCAGCCGGCAGGCGAAATGGTTAGGTAGTGCAGAGGATAGTGTGTTAGACCCAGGTGCGTGCAGGCACTGGTTCAAATCCCAGCAAGGGCAAGAACTTTTTTTAAATTTTTTTTTATCCTTTTTTTAATTTAACGATATTTTACAATTTGATAAAAGTCGGGTTACTATATAGTATAGCTACATCGGGCTCACATTAATCTTCAGTATGAAAAACTTTTTTGTTTCTTCAGCTATCTCAGTGGCAGCGGGCAGCGTGAATATAATTATTCGTTTCTTTTTTTTTTTTAAATGTTACTTTGATTTATATATAGCAGCGTTTGGTGAGGCGGAGGACTAACATAAGTGAGTTGGTAGTGCAGAGGATGGTGTGTTAGACCGAGGCGTTCGCCGGCGCACGATCACACCCCAGCAAAGGCAAGAATTTACTTTTTCTTAAGTTCTTTTTTAAATTCAATAATATTTTACAATTTGGTGAAAATCGGGTTACAGTACAATATGGCTACACCCTGACCAAATTTGGTCATTATCGAGTAACTATATCATATAGCTGCCATTGGAACAATTGGATGGAAATTAACTTTTACTATGAAAATTATTTTCGTTTTGAGCTATCTCAACCAAACACTTTATTTACTAAATGTTAAACCCTGTTCAAATTTGGTCTAAGTCGGATGAGTTATAATATAGATGACATATGAACGTCGGTTTCAAAATAACCTTTAATATGAAAAATATTTTTAATTTTTGCAATTTCTTAACAAAACTCACAGATTTGCTTTTGCACGCCAAATTTCTAACTTTTCTGTCAAATCTAGCAGCGTGCATACAATTGTTCGATTCTTTTACTTAAATTGTTATATTATATAATTTTATTGCTACTTATAACATTCAGAAGGGAATTTCCAACAACAACAAATTTTTAATTATTCTCTAAAACCTGATTACTGATAATAATTGCTTTGTACGAACGGTGAAAAAACGTGGTAGTCTAATATGTATAAGAAGGTATCATGTCATTTAGCAAGTACTGATAACTGATCCATCAGAATTAAAGGGAGATTACTGATTAAAAAATCTGATTAAATAAACCCAATGTTAGAGAGACGACCCTTTCCTATAAAATGACAGAAACTTTAGTTTTAATGCCTTCTCTTGCACATATTTTTGCTACTTTTATTCTTTTTTCTACACGCAAACACGTTAATGTGATCGGATTTCAGACTCAACAGATTTGTATGGTGCCTGGGCAACAGATTATTTTTATAGATAAAAAATTAATTCAAGACAAATATAAGAAGTGCTTCGCTCTTTTACGCTTCAATTCCGCGAGCGAAGCGAGCCGGGGGTTGGTGAGCGAAGCGAGCAGGGGGCGGAGCCCCCTAGTACATTATAATTTTTGTTATCATCTCCATAGCCATTTTATACGTATATTTGCGAATTCGAGGACGTAATTCGAACAAGGAAAGGGGGAGTAACGTAGTTATAGAGCTAGATGCACGTACCAATACAAACATAACTCAACCGACAGAACCACAGCCAGATACAATTCATAACATAAACACTTCTCAGGAAGCTCAAATTCAAAACATAACAATTAAGAAACAGAACGGTTCACAGGCAGATCATATAAGCCAAATGTAAACATAAAATATCTTGATAAGTCCCGCAGCTGCCGATTCAACTTATAAATAAATAATTTGCATCGACAGCATAATTTCTTCAACATATGCGCCTCGCGACAATGGTCACGTAGGCCGCAGCTGAAAATGAATTGTAAACATAACTTTTGAGGTTTCTTTATTCATTTCGATCGAAGATCGAGTTAGTCTTAATTTATTCTTAAGCTCACAAAGAACACGCTGAATAAAAACTTATCTGCACTTAAATGTGTTTGTGTTTTTTGTTCTAATATTAATTTCGGTACTTAGCGAAAACAAGTGCCAAGTAAGTATATATATATACTATAAGTATACTATAAGTAAACTCCTGTTTTATTTGTATTGTATTCTATGGCTACGTTTTCACTTTCTAACCAGTTTCGAAGGCTTAAACTGTTCATTCCTGTATCTCTGTCTGATTTAATTAGTTTTGGTTTCCCCATTGTGTTAAATATTGTAAGTAATGCTCCTTTTACATCGAGCCATGTTCTTGATTCTGTTTCTACGGCCATCACGAATTTAGAATATACGTCAATACAAGTCAGATAGTTCCGTCTGTTATTTATGTAATAATCTATCATATATTTTTCTCTGGTTTTATTAAGTTTCGGTGTAATTTCCATAGGCAATTTGGTAAATCTATGTTCTGCTTTAACAAGTTTGCAAATTTCACATTTATTAATAATATTCTGTATTAAATTATGGTAGTCGGGGAAGTAAAAATCTGAAGCCTTAAATTCGTTTACAACTTTTTCTATACCTTGGAGTAATTTTTCTTCATGTAATTTTTAAATCATTTCTTTAAAATCTGCGTAGCTTTCCATGTTTTTCTTTAATGTTGTTGATTTTTTCAATTTTCCTCTAGTTCTGGGATTTAAAAAGGTCAAGTATGTTCTTTGTATTAGCGCGAAGTCTTGATCGTCGGTAATATAAATTGTTGTATTTTTGGTTCCTACGACGTTTTCTAGTATGTCTTTTGCTTCGGTTTCATTAAATGGCGATAGGTATTCTATTTGCGTTATGTTCTTGTTAAAGTATTTTTTTTTGTTTTTACTTTATGCCCGGTTCCTTTAGTCATTATTATTTGCCTATTGTAATGATTTATTGGTCTTTCTGTTATCTGGATATACTGACTACCATCCTCTGATGCACTATGTATTGTTGCTAAGGTCGTATCAGCCTGACTATAATTGTCTTCACTATGCGCATCTCCCATAAATGTTTCATTTATTTTTATCCTAGACAGAGCATCTGCGACATGATTTTCTTTTCCCTGTATGTGTTTTATTTCAAAGTCAAATTCGTTAAGCTTTATTTTCCACCGTTGAAGTTTCATGTTGGGTTCTTTAAGAGATTCCAACCAAACTAAAGGTTTGTGATCTGTTTGTACTGTAAATCGGCGTCCATATAGATAGGGTCGGAAATATTTAGTGGCCCATACTATAGCTAATAACTCTTTTTCGATTGCTGAATATCTGGTTTCATGTTCATTTAGAGTTCGACTGGCAAAACATATTGGTTTATTTTCTTGTGCCAAAACTGCACCTAATGCAAAATTACTTGCGTCTGTAGTAAGGGTGAATTTTTTATTAAAATTGGGCCTTATTAATATGGGGTCGCTGGCTATTAAGGTCTTTAATTTATTAAACGAATTTTTATAGTCTTCATTATTAACGTCAATAGTTTGATTTCTTTAAAGATAATTTGTCATTGGTTTTGCTATTTTTGCGAAGTCTTTTATAAATTTTCGGTAGTATCCTGGCAAACCTAAGAATGATTTTATTTCTTTTGGATTTTTTGGTATTGGATAACGTTGGATTGATTCTATTTTTTGCGGTTCTGGCTTAATGCCGTCGGGAGTTACGATGTGTCCTAGAAATGAAGTCTCTCTTTGCATAAATGTGCATTTACTTAATTGTAGTTTAAGATTGTATTGTTTTAAACGATCTAAAACTTTTCTTATTGAAATCTCATGCTCTTGGAGTGAAGTCGAAAAGATGATGATATCGTCAAGATAAACAAGACAATGTTTTCCAATGATACCATTTAAAACGTGATTCATGCATCGTTGGAATGTTGCGGGTGCATTTTTTAAGCCGAATGGCATACGAGTATACTCGTAATGACCATGTTTTGTTGAGAAAGCTGTCTTTTTAATTGAGTTTGAATGCATTTGGATTTGATGAAACCCTTTGGCCAAGTCAAGTGTGGTGAAATATTGGCATCTGCCCAGCTTGTCTAGTACATGATGAAATTAACAAGGTGGAGTATTCACTCACCACAGCCCTCATTTTCCGGGCCAAAAATATTCACCATGATTCGTGGTGAAAGTAAGTTGTCAAAATTAAAAAAAAAAAATGTTCAAATTATTTGATTGAGCAAATTGTACCTTGTAAAAATGCCCAGGAAATGCAAAATCTGTGGTTCTCTCTTAAACGCGGTAATTCGTGTACCAAGGGATGGAAGCAAGAGAAATCTCTGGACAGATGCAGCTGGAGTTGAATTAGAGGAACAAAATAGAATTTGTCCACTGCATTTTAAGGATTCAGATTTCCACTATGCATCCAACAGCAACGTAAAACGGAGGCAATTGTTACCAAACGCGGTGCCTCAACGCAACAAACTTAATGTAAGACGGAGAGACACACATGGCTATATCGACTCGGAATATATATGCTTCATTAGTTCATGAGTTGGTCCTTCTCCCTGTAACATGCATTCCAACTAATACAATAGAAATTTATACTTAATTTAAAAATAACGGGTAAAACATATTTCCCAAAATAACGAAATAGAGAGAAGAGAACGACAAAAAATTTTCGACGTAGCATGCTTTTCAATGTCGTCTCTCTCTCTGTCAAAATGCTCTCAAAGTGGTGAAAACATTGGCGCCTGTGGTGAGTGAATACTCCACCTTGTTAATTTCATCATGGTCTAGTATCTCGTCGATGTTTGGGATTGGAAATCTGTCATCTTCTGTAACTTCATTTAGTTTTCTATAGTCTATTACCAGACGAAATTTACCGTCTTTCTTTCCTACCACTAGTAGCGGACTATTATATGGTGAGTTCGAATGCCTGATTATACCCTGTTTTAACATGTCATTAGTTTGTTCATTTACTTCGTTTTCGTGAATTTGTGCATAAGGGTATGATTTTCTATAAATTGGTTCTTCTGTTTTGGTTTTTATTTCGTGTTTAACACTATTTGTGAAAGTTAACACGTCGCCGTCGCTATATTGAATGTCTCTATAATCGGTAAGAATTTTTTGTAGTACATTTTGTTCTTCTGTATTAAGTTCGTTTAATGTCTTATTTTCCTTTACTTCTTCAATATTACCTAACCATTCGTGTGGGTGTGTAAGCTCGTATTCTTGATTAGCTTCAAGTGTTGGTTCTGGGTCTGGGCTTATGAATTCAAATTCTGTGTTGTTTAAAGTTACTGATCCCTTTATAAAATCGATGCTTGCGTGCATTTGTTGTAATAAGTCTCTGCCTATCAGTACGTGGTGGTTATCAGAAAAGTGGTGAACATACATTTTCGCTGTTGTGTTCAGTATATTTGGTAATTTAACATATTTAATGTATGGTATATTAATTGTTCCTGCCAATGTAGTGACTTTTAATGGATGAGTTAATATAATGGCCACTATATGTTTCCAAATATTTGGCGTGCAAAAACTAATATTTGACCCTGTATCGATTAAACATTTGCAACGCTGCCTTTCAATAAACAATTCTATGGTTGCTGTTGTAAATCTTTCTGGTATTGGTTGTATTCTTCCGGAGTTATATAGCTCTGCTCCTGGACTACTTATTCCTGATCCTGCTGATATTCCTCCTGACCTATTTGGTTGAACATTTGAGGATATTCTTGATCCTCTTGGTATTCCTCCTGACTCATTTGGTTCTGTAACTGTTCCTGCTGATTGTCCGAGGCTTGTAGCCGAAAATTTTCAACAACTTCCATTGGCTCTACGCGTCTTTGTTGTGTACTTTCTCTTTGTCTTTTAAATGGAACTCTAAATTCTGGCTGTTGCTGAGTTTGATTGTTTTGTGCCGGGTTAAACTGTGGTCTGGGTTGATATTGGCTAGTTCGAGGTAAAGTTTGTTGAATTTGATTCAATGGCTGATCTTGGACAAAATTTGGTCGTGGTATATAATTTGGATTGAAGATGTATCTTGGTGTATACAGTGGTACTGCGTTCTGTGGAATTGGTTGAAAAGTATAATTTGGTCTAAAATTGGTCTGGTTGTATTTGATCTTATTAAATTGATCATTTTTGGAATATTCATTATTTTGTGGACAATTGTTTAATAATCCCTTTTCCATAGCTATTTGTCTTAATTTCATAGGTGTACTTATGTCAAATCTACTTAGTCTAAACAAAATTCTTTCTGGTAATTCTTCATAAATGCAATCACTTAAAAAGTCATCAAGGGATGACGAATACATTAATTTCTCACTTGGAGTTCCGCTTAAATTTAGTCGATTATAAACCCGATTTGATGTAAATTCAAGATCGTTTATGAACTTACTGAGATCTTCTTTAAATTTAATCGTCCTGATGCTCGCTATTAACTGATGTAATGGTGCCCGGTCTTCAAAAAGTTGTAGTAGGGCTGCCCTTAAGGTGTACCACGTTTCGTAGTTCGCCTTCATCAATACCCGCATAGCGTCTCCGATGAGAAGCCCCTTCACTGCATTCAGCTGGAGTGTCATCTGGATTGGTATACCGGTGGAAAACAGCGAAAGCGCTGAATCGATGCTCTTCACAAACAAGCACAGGTGCGTTGGGTTGCCATCGAATTTCCGTAGGCTGTTAATATATTTTAAGCACATTCCAATTTGCTCAACGCTAAGCTCGGCGATAGCACTGCTGGCTGCATCTGGATCTGGTGCCATTTTTTAATTTATGAACTTTTTTTTTTAGTTAATTTTTTTTTTTTTTTTTACCAAAAAGCTTTGTTCGAGCTTTGATTGATTAAATATTTCACTAACCGAATGTTGTAATTAACGCGGTTTAGGAAATTAAGATTTTTATTTTTAAGTTTATTATTTTCACCAAAAAGCTTCGTTCGAGCTTTGATTGATTTAATATTTCACTAACCGAATGTTACAATTAACGCGGTATTGGAAATGTAGTTCTTTAGCGGATAGAAACTTTATAGTATACGTCAATAAATAATTTCTATCGGCCTACCGGCTGCGCCACTTACTTGGAACTTGTTTTCGCTAAGTACTGAAATTAATATTAGAACAAAAAACACAAACACATTTAAGTGCAGATAAGTTTTTATTCAGCGTGTTCTTTGTGAGCTTAAGAATAAATTAAGACTAAGTCGATCTTCGATCGAAATGAATAAAGACACCTCAAAAGTTATGTTTACAATTCATTTTCAGCTGCGGCCTACGTGACCATTGACCGAGGCGCATATGTTGAAGAAATTATGCTGTCGATGCAAATTATTTATTTATAAGTTGAATCGGCAGCTGCGGGACTTATCAAGATATTTTATGTTTTCATTTGGCTTATATGATCTGCCTGTGAACCGTTCTGTTTCTTAATTGTTATGTTTTGAATTTGAGCTTCCTGAGAAGTGTTTATGCTATGAGTTGTATCTGGCTGTAGTTCTGTCGGTTGAGTCATGTTTGTATTGGTACGTGCATCTAGCTCTATAACTACGTTACTCCCCCTTTCCTTGTTCGAATTACGTCCTCGAATTCGCAAATATACGTATAAAATGGCTATGGAGATGATAACAAAAATTATAATTTACAAAATTATTTCTTGCTGATTGGATTGGTAAAATTCTGTTTTACGCCGAAAGGTTAAAAAAAAAAAAAAAAAAAAAACTCCAAATAGCGGGTAATTTATCAAGAATTTAGCAAAAAATAAAAGTTTGGGGACTCAAATAGTTTTTTTTTTTTAAATCTTTGAAAATTCGAATAAAAATTAACTTTTTTGATGTTGCTTTGTGGAACTTTTCACTCTTTTCAGCCGTTTTCCAACACTTTTTTTGTAATTTGATTCCGAATCGGAACTGTCCGATTAATTGCATGTTTACCAACACTATTTATAACGGGAAACTGTCAAAAATTATTTGTCAGCAAAATGTCGTTCAATTTGGCTGCAATTTGTCTATGATAAAATTTCATAAATTCAGTGATGACCAATTGTTTGATTTCTTACGAAATCACAATGTCATTTTATCTGAACGGATTTGTCCGAGCAAAATCCACGAGATTTTCATGGCCATAGGAAAACTTTACAACCCATCAAATGTGTCTATAATTAATAAAGATGTAGAGTTCTCGGAGGTATGTTGAAGAAATTAGAGAAATGCGCCGATTTTTTTAAAAAAAAATTTTGCCTGCTGCGCTCTAATTACGATTTTTTTTTTAAATATTTTTGCTTTCGCCTCTTTAATCACGCCATTTAAAAAAAATAAATTTACGTACGGCTCTCTAATTCAGGGCCCCAATATTTTTTAAAAGAGATAATTATTTTCATATTAAGGTTTAAAAGCAGTGTTGGTAAACATTCAAAAAATCTTACAGTTCAATTGGTTCCAAATCGGAATCATATCACAAAAGCAGTGTTGGTAAACGAGCTGTTATAGTGACAAGTTGCACAAAGCAACAACAAAAATTAGCAATTTTCTACTGTTATTGTTACATTATTAATTTGAACGCCGCATTGATTTATTTGAATTAACTGATTCCCTGTAACCGAATATGGTGCTGATTTGCAATCTGTAAATAATGGCGTTGGACTTATTTTGTAAGTAATTAAAATATTCGGAAAGACATATTGAATCAAAGGTACATTCCCTTGTTTTGTTTTACATTGTAATTTTGATTTCTTAACTATTGATATAATACATTCATCAGTTATTAATGTTTTAGTTTTAAAATCTATGACATTGTCTTTGTATAAGTATGCTGATACAATATTATTTATTAACGTATGTTCAATAAGGATTTCATTATAGTCCGGATACGGTACCACTGTATACACTGGGATTTCAAGAGATTTTAATGGAATTTGTAAAATAATGTATAAATTATTATCTATTGATACCCAAACTGATGTTTCAATATGTAGGAGTTGGTCCTGGTTTAACTGAATTGCTGTGTCATGATTTAAAAGTTTTGGATCAAGTAAGCCTTGTCTTGCCAATTGCATGCCCATTTGAATGTCATCAATATACTCTAATAGTCTCTCTATTTGTTGGCGGGCCAAATTCGCTGTGTTTGCATCTTTTTTAGCAGATTGAATTTTATTTAGAGCTACATTTATTTGGTCAATTACTTCTTTAATTTGGTCATTACTGATTATATTTTTTCGAATATCGTTAATGTATTCATTTAAATCTTCTAAGTCATCGGCATCTAGAGTTCCATACAAATATTTGAAAGTTTTCCCCATAAAATTCATTAATCCCCGTTTTTGTCTTCCTGTGTTGGTAATTAGTTTCACTTGTAAATCTAGTTTGTGTAGTTCCCAATCTAAATCTTTTATTTTGGTTTTGTTTACTAATGTGATTATACTGTTATAGGTTTCTAAGATAGATGTCTTATTAACCACAAAAAAAACCTCTACACGAGGTAAAAGTCTAGTGACGAAAGCAATTTTTAGCTCCAAAATTTCTGATATCCAATTGTGTGACGAGCTAAATTCAGTTTATTATAAAAACTTTAAATAAAAATAAAAATTATTAAAAAAAAAAAAAAACACGAAAATTGGCATTGTGCACTGTGCTCAAAAAGGGAGAGCTTCCTTGTACATAAAAATTACTTTTTCCACAGTGCCGAATACCAATATGTTTTATATACCAAAAAACGCAGAAATTTACGTACTAAAACATACATCAATTTAATAAAAATCGTTAGAGCCGTTTTGTCAGAAATCGCCAAAATATAAGCTAAAAAACCTTATTTCACCTGTAAAATGTTACCTGAGTACTTTGAAGGTACGTCAAAAAGCCCTTAAACTCACCTTTCCAATGATATATAGGACATATCTGTAGCTTCTATGGTTTGCAAACTATTGGGGTGTCAATTTTAGCGGGAAATAGCGTTTTCCCGCTAAACTAGCGGGAAATTCAAAAGGTCGTAGAACAAACATTTCTATATTTTTGAAAAGAAACAAATCTTCATCATTACATCTAAGCTATTTTAGCGCTTTGATACGCGCAAACGAACCGACAAACAAACTGACTTTTCATCTCATTTTGAGAAGTCCACTAAAAATTTTAAATTTTATTACCTTTCGAACCAGTTATCGGTTTTGGGTGATCGGGGTATCAATCGACGCGTATTTTTGATTAGAATTTTTTAAAAATAAAAAATTTTTCAAAAAGGCCCCAACGGCCCCATTAGCTGCGATCGTTTAAATTTTTCCCCTCCAACTTACACCCCCCTATCTCATGAACCAGGTGAGTTACAAAAATTTAGTATGCCATTTTGTAAGTTAGGACTCAACCTTTCGATCGGTATATAACTCGATCTGATCGGACAGTCGTAGCAAATTTTCCAAATTAGCTGTATATATTGCTAGTCGCCTTTCGCACCCTTCGTGCTGCTTTCGTCACTAGAGCGAACTGCCGTTCGCAGTGATAGTCGCCTTTCGCACCCTTCGTGCTGCTTTCGTCACTAGAGCGAACTGCCGTTCGCAGTGATACGGATAAAGTGGTACGAATAGTTATACGGCAATTTAATTTTATCCACTTCAAGTAGGATAAATCCATTATTAGTTTTTATTTCCATCTTCTGTATTGTCTGGCTCCCGATTGGTTGTATTATTAACAGGATTATTGTCATCTGCATCATGGTCTGGAATATTTTCGTCGGGCTCCCTGGAATATTTAGATTTGTTTATTTTCTTTTTCTTCTGAAATGCCGTCTTGTAGTGAACTGTTTTATGTCCTCGGTTCTGTATTTCGTATCGTTTGCTGTCTACTTGTGTAACGTTAGTATTTTTTCTAAATGGGTTGTGCGATTTCTGAGTCTTCTGTAAATTTTTTGAAATTTGTGGGTCAATTTCATGTTCTTTTCTATTTGCATTTATTTTATCGATCTTAATTTTTTTATTATCTTGCACATTTCTTATTGGTTGTTTATTGTACAAAAATATGTCGGCGGGCGGGAACCAGTAGTTCCGTATATTATTTTATGGTTATAAGTATAAGCTATTTCCTGCATTTCTGTACCTGATTGTTCAATATCCTTAGTAGTTAATATTATTCTCATTTTTTCATTAATTGTTTTATGAATTCTTTCAATGTCTGCAACTCCTGTTTTATTTGTATTGTATTCTATGGCTACGTTTTCACTTTCTAACCAGTTTCGAAGGCTTAAACTGTTCATTCCTGTATCTCTGTCTGATTTAATTAGTTTTGGTTTCCCCATTGTGTTAAATATTGTAAGTAATGCTCCTTTTACATCGAGCCATGTTCTTGATTCTGTTTCTACGGCCATCATGAATTTAGAATATACGTCAATACAAGTCAGATAGTTCCGTCTGTTATTTATGTAATAATCTATCATATATTTTTCTCTGGTTTTATTAAGTTTCGGTGTTCTTTAGTTCGTTCCATCTGTTGGCGCAGTTCAGCGCGTTGTTTTTATTTTTTGGCGCATACTATGAAGTCTAGTGTTATTTAGGTTTAGGGCGGAGCGAGCGAATAATAAATCTTTCGTTGGTCGCTTTCAGAGCGAATTCGCCTCGCTTCGCCACCATAAGTTAGAGCTAGGCTTGAAGTTTTCAGTTGTCGAATTAAACTCACAAAGCACGAATCGCCGCCTTTTGTTTCTTTCGCTAATCCAGTTAAAAGCCACCAAATTTTCGAGTTTTTAAATATAAATTAAATAAAAGCATTTAATTTTTCATGGCGCCCCCGGGTGGACAATTTTAAACCGATTACACTAGGCAACAGCCAAAAAATTACACGAACCAAACCCACTTTTTTGGATAGATTTGGGGCCAAAAACGACGAAAAACCATTTTTTTTTCTATGGTGAGAATGACAAAACCGATTTCAAAAGCTTTACTATTAGGGAAAGTCAATGAATATATCTATAATTCAAGAATACAAAGTTTTAGATTTAAGCCAGTAGTTTAAGAGACATAAATTTTTGAATTAAGAAAATTATGATTTTTTTATAGCTTTTTTACTTTAAAATTCTATTAAAAGTCGAAAAAAATGTATTACATTTTGTCTTTAAATTTATTTGCATAGCTGCATTAATTACGCGTCGTTTAAGATATGTCTTATCAAAATCTGAGATGGCGATATAATATTTTTTTGTGTCTAGGCATGTTTTTGTCGATTTTTTTGACTTCCTTGTGGCATAGCCTTTAGTATGACTTCTTCTGGAGGAGGGCCCGGTTGGTCATAGGCCATATAACAGGACAGCAACCTTATCGGAGCTGACTGGAGTTCCAGGCTTGCTGCCGTGTTGTCCTCATTGCTGAAATTATGAAGCAAGAAAATACTCAAATGTTTTCTGGCCAGAATACAGGTACGGGTTTTACCTTGTGTTTCAGCAACTACTAGCTTGTAGTCTGGTGTTCCTAGTCCAGAAACCTTACCACCAATCAACCAGGGTTCCTGGACTAGGACTATGTCGGCTCCGTCTCCAGGCAGACGGAGTAGTAGTGCAGCGGAGGCTGCTTTACAGTGGTGGAGGTTTATCTGCAGAATCTTTACAGACATCTGAAGATGGTCCCTCCACCACTGTCACGTTCGTGTCCTCATCGTCCGACGCTACATCCGAGGTGGCCTCTCCTTCACCCAGTTGGCACATTGCCTTCAGATCCCGCGTTATGGTGGACGCATCGGAAATATAGCCGCGTTCAGCGTCGCTATGCTCCGGATCCTCTGGCTCTGCCGTTATGTCCTCCTCGACTGGCATGTCGGGAGAAACTATACCGGCCGCGGTGTCCGACCTATACACCCGAATGGAAACAGAGCTGAAACCGAAGCTCAGCTCGTTACCAGCGGCCTCAATTGGGGCGAGCGATTCTTTGTTGAGAATCAACACGACCTGGTTCGTTGGACCCTTCATCTCCTCTACCTTCACAACTTTCCAGTCGTGAGTGGGGAGACTCGGGTTGCATCGTTGGAGCATCTTAACGATTCGCTCCGGTTCCTTGATGGAGGATGGAATCCACATTCTGGCCCTGGGCCGGACCGGAATGTCGCTCCACTTTACAGCCTCCAGCTTGGCTCCAGGATACACCTCGCCGATATTGGAGACTGCCGCTCTGTAGAGCTCTGCAGACCTCTCATCGTCGCAAGCTATAACCTTCACGCTACCCTGATACCACCCGACATCTTTGCAGACCGGTGGTGGTCCAGGTTCCTGCTTCAGCATCTCAAAGCAGGCCGACGACGAGGAACCTGCGGTTCCATCGTCGTTGTTGTTTTTATTTTTTTGTGGTTTTTTATTTTTTATATTTTTGTTGTTATATATGTTTGTGTTTTTATTGTTGATTGTATTCATGTTTGAGTCCCACGAGTTGCGGAGAAAGGGTGGTCCGCCTGCACAGAGATCCGCAATATGCAGGTAAGGCTATCACAACCGGAGGGCGCCAGGTATCCGGCCGCTCCGTTTACGACTGGGCTATTTTTGGTAAGGGCCCCCAGCCAGGCTGACTATCGGCACGGGTCGCATGACACCTTAGTCCAGCCCTCGTTACCTCAAGACCATGACAGGAGCTTCAGGCATGCGTTAAGTCTATTAAGGAGCCATTACACATGTCTTCGACAAATGTCTTAGCTAACACCAGTTCCTAAGGGAACAATTGGAGTGTTATTACCAGTCGACACCCTCGTGGAGGGTTCAGTCGAGGGTTTTCGCCGACCATAGTAAATGTAAATCCCACAAAAAAAAACCTCTACACGAGGTAAAAGTCTAGTGACGAAAGCAATTTTTAGCTCCAAAATTTCTGATATCCAATTGTGTGACGAGCTAAATTCAGTTTATTATAAAAACTTTAAATAAAAATAAAAATTATTAAAAAAAAAAATAAACACGAAAATTGGCATTGTGCACTGTGCTCAAAAAGGGAGAGCTTCTTTGTACATCGAGCCATGTTCTTGATTCTGTTTCTACGGCCATCATGAATTTAGAATATACGTCAATACAAGTCAGATAGTTCCGTCTGTTATTTATGTAATAATCTATCATATATTTTTCTCTGGTTTTATTAAGTTTCGGTGTAATTTCCATAGGTAATTTGGTAAATCTATGTTTTGCTTTTACAAGTTTGCAAATTTCACATTTATTAATAATATTCTGTATTAAATTATGGTAGTCGGGGAAGTAAAAATCTGAAGCCTTAAATTCGTTTACAACTTTTTCTATACCTTGGTGTAATTTTTCTTCATGTAATTTTAAAATCATTTCTTTAAAATCTGCGTTGCTTCCATGTTTTTCTTTAATGTTGTGGATTTTGTCAATTTTCCTCTAGTTCTGGGATTTAAAAAGGTCAAGTATGTTCTTTGTATTAGCGCGAAGTCTTGATCGTCGGTAATATAAATTGTTGTATTTTTGGTTCCTACGACGTTTTCTAGTATGTCTTTTGCTTCGGTTTCATTTAATGGCGATAGGTATTCTATTTGCGTTATGTTCTTGTTAAAATATTTTTCTGTTTTTACTTTATGCCCGGTTCCTTTAGTCATTATTATTTGCCTATTGTAATGATTTATTGGTCTTTCTGTTATCTGGATATACTGACTACCATCCTCTGATGCACTATGTATTGTTGCTAAGGTCGTATCAGCCTGACTATAATTGTCTTCACTATGCGCATCTCCCATAAATGTTTCATTGATTTTTATCCTAGACAGAGCATCTGCGACAAGATTTTCTTTTCCCTGTATGTGTTTTATTTTAAAGTCAAATTCGTTAAGCTTTATTTTCCACCGTTGAAGTTTCATGTTGGGTTCTTTAAGATATTCCAACCAAACTAAAGGTTTGTGATCTGTTTGTACTGTAAATCGGCGTCCATATAGATAAGGTCGGAAATATTTAGTGGCCCATACTATAGCTAATAACTCTTTTTCGATTGCTGAATATCTGGTTTCATGTTCATTTAGAGTTCGACTGGCAAAACATATTGGTTTATTTTTTTGTGCCAAAACTGCACCTAATGCAAAATTACTTGCGTCTGTAGTAAGGGTGAATTTTTTATTAAAATTGGGCCTTATTAATATGGGGTCGCTGGCTATTAAGGTCTTTAATTTATTAAACGAATTTTTATAGTCTTCATTATTAACGTCAATAGTTTGATTTTTTTTAAGATAATTTGTCATTGGTTTTGCTATTTTTGCGAAGTCTTTTATAAATTTTCGGTAGTATCCTGCCAAACCTAAGAATGATTTTATTTCTTTTGGATTTTTTGGTATTGGATAACGTTGGATTGATTCTATTTTTTGCGGTTCTGGCTTAATGCCGTCGGGAGTTACGATGTGTCCTAGAAATGAAGTCTTTCTTTGCATAAATGTGCATTTACTTAATTGTAGTTTAAGATTGTATTGTTTTAAACGATCTAAAACTTTTCTTATTGAAATCTCATGCTCTTGGAGTGAAGTCGAAAAGATGATGATATCGTCAAGATAAACAAGACAATGTTTTCCAATGATACCATTTAAAACGTGATTCATGCATCGTTGGAATGTTGCGGGTGCATTTTTTAAGCCGAATGGCATACGAGTATACTCGTAATGACCATGTTTTGTTGAGAAAGCTGTCTTTTTAATTGAATTTGAATTCATTTGAATTTGATGAAACCCTTTGGCCAAGTCAAGTGTGGTGAAATATTGGCATCTACCCAGTTTGTCTAGTATCTCGTCGATGTTTGGGATTGGAAATCTGTCATCTACTGTAACTTCATTTAGTTTTCTATAGTCTATTACCAGACGAAATTTACCATCTTTCTTTCCTACCACTAGTAGCGGACTATTATATGGTGAGTTCGAATGCCTGATTATATCCTGTTTTAACATGTTATTAATTTGTTCATTTACTTCGTTTTCGTGAATTTGTGCATAAGGGTATGATTTTCTATAAATTGGTTCTTCTGTTTTTGTTTTTATTTCGTGTTTAACACTATTTGTGAAAGTGAACACGTCGCCGTCGCTATATTGAATGTCTCTATAATCGGTAAGAATTTTTTGTAGTACATTTTGTTCTTCTGTATTAAGTTCGTTTAATGTCTTATTTTCCTTTACTTCTTCAATATTACCTAACCATTCGTGTGGGTGTGTAAGCTCGTATTCTTGATTAGCTTCAAGTGTTGGTTCTGGGTCTGGGCTAATGAATTCAAATTCTGTGTTATTTAAAGTTACTGATCCCTTTATAAAATCGATGCTTGCGTGCAATTGTTGTAATAAGTCTCTGCCTATCAGTACGTGGTGGTTATCAGAAAAGTGGTGAACATACATTTTCGATGTTGTGTTCAGTATATTTGGTAATTTAACATATTTCATGTATGGTATATTAATTGTTCCTGCAAATGTAGTGACTTTTATTGGATGAGTTAATATAATGGCCACTATATGTTTCCAAATATTTGGCGTGCAAAAACTAATATTTGACCCTGTATCGATTAAACATTTGCAACGCTGCCTTTCAATAAACAATTCTATGGTTGCTGTTGTAAATCTTGCTGATATTGGTTGTATTCTTCCGGAGTTATATAGCTCTGCTCCTGGACTACGTATTTCATATCCTGCTGATATTCCTCCTGACCTATTTGGTTGAACATTTGAGGATATTCTTGATCCTCTTGGTATTCCTCCTGACTCATTTGGTTCTGTAACTGTTCCTGCTGATTGTCCGAGGCTTGTAGCCGAAAATTTTCAACAACTTCCATTGGCTCTACGCGTCTTTGTTGTGTACTTTCTCTTTGTCTTGTAAATGGAACTCTAAATTCTGGCTGTTGCTGAGTTTGATTGTTTTGTGCCGGGTTAAACTGTGGTCTGGGTTGATATTGGCTTGTTCGAGGTAAAGTTTGTTGAATTTGATTCAATGGCTGGATTTGGACAAAATTTGGTCGTGCTATATAATTTGGATTGAAGCTGTATCTTGGTGTATACAGCGGTACTGCGTTTTGTGGAATTGGTTGAAATGTATAATTTGGTCAAAAATTGGTCTGGTTGTATTTGATCTTATTAAATTGATCATTCTTGGAATATTCATTATTTTGTGGACAATTGTTTAATAATCCCTTTTCCATAGCTATTTGTCTTAATTTCATAGGTGTACACTCAGAAAAAAATGCCATCCTAGAATTAAGTACAACCGCACTTAAATTTATCCCGTTTTGTACTTAAAATTTTAAGATTCCTGTGTACTAAAAATCTTAAATTAAGTATGATTCGATCTTAATTTTAAATTTTTTACCGACAATAATGTGATTTAATAGTCCGATTTCAACCAAACTAAGTCAGACTTAGTTATACCATGCCAAAAGCATAATCTGTGAGTTTGATTGAGATATCTTTAAAATCAACAGAGTTTTGAGTACTAAACAACTATTTTAAAAATTTAAGATAGATTGTAGGCTTGGATCGCTGGTAAAATCAGCACCTATTTCGAAAGGTCGCTATCCAAAAAAATACACCAATATTAAATGGTATTTAATTTTGGTATTTTGCTTAATTTTAGTATACATACCAGAGTTGTTCCTAATTAACTACTTTTTTAATGAAATCGTCATTTCACTAGCATTAAAAAAAGTAGTGCTAATGAAATCGTCATTTCACTAGCATTAAAAAAAGTAGTGCTAATGAAATTTCATTTCACTAGCATTAAAAAAAAGTAGTGCTAATGAAATTTCATTTCACTAGCATTGAAAAAAAGTAGTGCTAATGAAATTTCATTTCACTAGCATTGAAAAAAGTAGTGCTAATGAAATTTCATTTCACTAGCATTGAAAAAAAGTAGTGCTAATGAAAAATTATTTAATTGGCATTGAAAAAAAGTAGTGCTAGTGAAAAATTATTTAATTGGCAATAAATGAAAAATTTTTCGTTGGCATTAAGTAATGCCAATGAAAACCCATTTTAATTAGCATTGAAAATAATTTTTTATTTTTTATTTGGGAATATTTTCTAAATTTGAAAAAACAATATAACATAAAAGTATGCTATTAAAGTAAATAACTTTAGTTATTTCAAAATATTATTTTCAATGCTAATTAAAATGGGTTTTCATTGGCATTACTTAATGCCAACGAAAAATTTTTCATTTATTGCCAATTAAATAATTTTTCACTAGCACTACTTTTTTTCAATGCCAATTAAATAATTTTTCATTAGCACTACTTTTTTTCAATGCCAATTAAATAATTTTTCATTAGCACTACTTTTTTTCAATGCTAGTGAAATGAAATTTCATTAGCACTACTTTTTTCAATGCTAGTGAAATGAAATTTCATTAGCACTACTTTTTTTCAATGCTAGTGAAATGAAATTTCATTAGCACTACATTTTACAATGCTAGTGAAATGAAATTTCATTAGCATTACTTTTTTTAATGCTAATTAAAAAGTAATGATAATGCTTATAGACCCAACTCTGATACATACTAATGTATGTTTTAAAATTACAATTCATTATTTATTAAAATTTTTGTACTTGAAATAAGTATATTTTGGATTAAGTTCAAGATTGTTTTGTACTTAAATAGAATATTTTAAATTTTTACAGACTTGAATTAAGCCCAAAACGTACTTAAAGTATCCCGAAAAAATCTCATTTTAACATTTCCGTACTTGCGAAAACCGAACTTGAACTAAGATTTTTGTACTCAGTTTTAGGAATTCCGAATTTACCCAGCTTTTGAGAACGTTTGTACTTGAAAATCGCCTGTTTAAGTACGGAAATTCTTACAAAATTCTTTCTGGTAATTCTTCATAAATGCAATCACTTAAAAAGTCATCAAGGGATGACGAATACATTAATTTCTTACTTGGAGTTCCGCTTAAATTTAGTCGATTATAAACCCGATTTTATATAAATTCAAGATCATTTATGAACTTACTGAGATCTCCTTTAAATTTAATCGTCCTGATGCTCGCTATTAACTGATGTAATGGTGCCCGGTCTTCAAAATGTTGTATTAGGGCTGCCCTTAAGGTGTACCACGTTTCGTAGTTAGCCTTCATCAATACCCGCATAGCGTCTCCGATGAGAAGCCCCTTCCATCGAATTTCCGTAGGCTGTTAATATATTTTAAGCACATTCCTCAACGCTAAGCTCGGCGTTAGCACTGCTGGCTGCATCTGGATCTGGTGCCATTTTTTTAATTTATTAACTTTTTTTTTTTTTTAGTTTATTATTTTTCACCAAAAAGCTTCGTTCGAGCTTTGATTGATTAAATATTTCACTAACCGAATGTTACAATTAACGCGGTATTGGAAATGTAGTTCTTTGGCGGATAGAAACTTTATCGTATACGTCAATAAATAATTTCTATCCTACCGGCTGCGCCACTTACTTGGCACTTGTTTTCGCTAAGTACCGAAAATAATATTAGAACAAAAAACACAAACACATTTGAGTGCAGATAAGTTTTTTTATTCAGCGTGTTCTTTGTGAGCTTAAGAATAAATTAAGACTAACTCGATCTTCGATCGAAATGAATAAAGAAACCTCAAAAGTTATGTTTACAATTCATTTTCAGCTGCGGCCTACGTGACCATTGTCGCGAGGCGCATATGTTGGAGAAATTATGCTGTCGATGCAAATTATTTATTTATAAGTTGAATCGGCAGCTGCGGGACTTATCAAGATATCACTGCGAACGGCAGTTCGCTCTAGTGACGAAAGCAGCACGAAGGGTGCGTAAGGCGACTAGCAATATATACAGCTAATTTGGAAAATTTGCTTCGACTGTCCGATCAGATCGAGTTATATACCGATCGAAAGGTTGAGTCCTAACTTACAAAATGGCATACTAAAACTTTTTGTAACTCACCTGGTTCATGAGATACGGGGGTGTAAGTGGGAGGGGGAAAAATTTAAACGATCGCAGCTAATGGGGGCCTTTTTGTAAAATTTTTTATTTTTAAAAAATTCTAATCAAAAATACGCGTCGATTGATACCCAAATCACCCAAATCCGATAACTGGTTCGAAAGATAATAAAATTTGAAATTTTTAGTGGACTTTTCAAATTAAGATGAAAAGTCAGTTTGTTTGTCGGTTCGTTTGCGCGTATCAAAGCGCTAAAAAAGCTAAGATGTAATGATAAGGATTTGTTTCTTTTCAAAAATATAGAAATGTTTGTTTTATCGACTTTTTGAATTTCCCGCTAGTTTAGCGGGAAAACGCTATTTCCCGCTAAAATTGATAAAGTAGGATAAATCCATTATTAGTTTTTATTTCCGTCTTCTGTATTGTCTGGCTCCCGATTGATTGTATTATTAACAGGATTATTGTCATCTGCATCATGGTTTGGAATATTTTCGTCGGGTTCCCTGGAATATTTAGATTTGTTTATTTTCTTTTTCTTCTGAAATGCCGTCTTGTAGTGAACTGTTTTATGTCCTCGGTTCTGTATTTCGTATCGTTTGCTGTCTACTTGTGTAACGTTAGTATTTTTTCTAAATGGGTTGTGCGATTTCTGAGTCTTCTGTAAATTTTTTGAAATTTGTGGGTCAATTTCATGTTCTTTTTTATTTGCATTTATTTTATCGATCTTAATTTTTTTATTATCTTGCACATTTTTTATTGGTTGTTTATTGTACAAAAATATGTCGGCGGGCGTTCTACCAGTAGTTCCGTGTATTATTTTATGGTTATAAGTATAAGCTATTTCCTGCATTTCTGTACCTGATTGTTCAATATCCTTGGTAGTTAATATTATTCTCATTTTTTCATTAATTGTTTTATGAATTCTTTCAATGTCTACAACTCCTGTTTTATTATACCCTGAGCCCATTAAAAATGGGCAAAAAAGGGTATAATGCATTTGGCAGAATGTATGTAACAGACAGAAGGGGGCGTGGCAGACCCCCAAAAGTATATATATTCTTGATCAGGATCAACAGTCGAGTCGATTGAGCCATGTCCGTCTGTCTGTCCGTCTGTCTGTCCGTCCGTCCGTCTGTCCGTCTGCTTGAACGCGTCGATCTCAGAAACCATAAGAGCTAGAGACTTAAAACTTGGTATGTAGGTTCCTGGATACCGTACGCAGATCAAGTTTGTTTTTATTTTTGTATCGGACAACTATAACATATAGCTGCCATAGGAACGATACATCGAAAATGAAGTTTTTGTATGAAAAGCATCTTTAATTTTTGAGATATCTCAACCAATCTCACACGATATATATTTGGGGTGTTATTATACATCCTGACCAAATTTGGTCCAAATCGGCCCACTATATCATATAGCTGTCATACAGTCGCTCTGCCGAAAATCAACTTTTAGTATGAAAAAGTTTTTAGTTTTTTGAGATATCAACACCAAACTGATAGAATATGTATCTGGGCTGGTATTATACATTCTGACCAAGTTTGGTCCAAATCAACCAATATATCATATAGCTGTCATACAGCCGCTCTGCCGAAAATCAAGTTTTAGTATAAAAAAGTTTTTTGTTTTTTGAGATATCTTAACCAAACTGATAGAATATGCATTTATGTTGGTTTTGTACATTCTGACCAGATTTGGTTCAAATCGGTTACATATATCATATAGCTGCCATAGGAATAATTGGTCGAAAATCAACATTTATAAAAGAGTACCTGGGCTCAGGGTATCCTACTGTCGAGCGTGCTCGACTGTAGCCGCACCTCACCGCGAGCGAAGCGAGCCGGGGGTAGGCGAGCGAAGCGAGTAGGGGGCGGAGCCCCCTTGTTTGTATTGTATTCTATGGCTACGGTTTCACTTTCTAACCAGTTTCGAAGGCTTAAACTGTTCATTCCTGTATCTCTGTCTGATTTAATTAGTTTTGGTTTCCCCATTGTGTTAAATATTGTAAGTAATGCTCCTTTTAGATCGAGCCATGTTCTTGATTCTGTTTCTACGGCCATCATGAATTTAGAATATACGTCAATACAAGTCAGATAGTTCCGTCTGTTATTTATGTAATAATCTATCATATATTTTTCTCTGGATTTATTAAGTTTCGGTGTAATTTCCATAGGCAATTTGGTAAATCTATGTTCTGCTTTAACAAGTTTGCAAATTTCACATTTATTAATAATATTCTGTATTAAATTATGATAGTCGGGGAAGTAAAAATCTGAAGCCTTAAATTCGTTTACAACTTTTTCTATACCTTGGTGTAATTTTTCTTCATGTAATATTAAAATCATTTCTTTAAAATCTGCGTAGCTTTCCATGTTTTTCTTTAATGTTGTTGATTTTGTCAATTTTCCTCTAGTTCTGGGATTTAAAAAGGTCAAGTATGTTCTTTGTATTAGCGCGAAGTCTTGATCGTCGGTAATATAAATTGTTGTATTTTTGGTTCCTACGACGTTTTCTAGTATGTCTTTTGCTTCGGTTTCATTTAATGGCGATAGGTACTCTTTTTGCGTTATGTTCTTGTTAAAATATTTTTCTGTTTTTACTTTATGCCCGGTTCCTTTAGTCATTATTATTTGCCTATTGTAATGATTTATTGGTCTTTCTGTTATCTGGATATACTGACTACCATCCTCTGATGCACTATGTATTGTTGCTAAGGTCGTATCAGCCTGACTATCATTGTCTTCACTATGCGCATCTCCCATAAATGTTTCATTGATTTTTATCCTAGACAGAGCATCTGCGACATGATTTTCTTTTCCCTGTATGTGTTTTATTTCAAAGTCAAATTCGTTAAGCTTTATTTTCCACCGTTGAAGCTTCATGTTGGGTTCTTTAAGAGATTCCAACCAAACTAAAGGTTTGTGATCTGTTTGTACTGTAAATCGGCGTCCATATAGATAGGGTCGGAAATATTTAGTGGCCCATACTATAGCTAATAACTCTTTTTCGATTGCTGAATATCTGGTTTCATGTTCATTTAGAGTTCGACTGGCAAAACATATTGGTTTATTTTCTTGTGCCAAAACTGCACCTAATGCAAAATTACTTGCGTCTGTAGTAAGGGTGAATTTTTTATTAAAATTGGGTCTTATTAATATGGGGTCGCTGGCTATTAAGGTCTTTAATTTATTAAACGAATTTTTATAGTCTTCATTATTAACGTCAATAGTTTGATTTTTTTTAAGATAATTTGTCATTGGTTTTGCTATTTTTGCGAAGTCTTTTATAAATTTTCGGTAGTATCCTGCCAAACCTAAGAATGATTTTTTTCTTTTGGATTTTTTGGTATTGGATAACGTTGGATTGATTCTATTTTTTGCGGTTCTGGCTTAATGCCGTCGGGAGTTACGATGTGTCCTAGAAATGAAGTCTTTCTTTGCATAAATGTGCATTTACTTAATTGTAGTTTAAGATTGTATTGTTTTAAACGATCTAAAACTTTTCTTATTGAAATCTCATGCTCTTGGAGTGAAGTCGAAAAGATGATGATATCGTCAAGATAAACAAGACAATGTTTTCCAATGATACCATTTAAAACGTGATTCATGCATCGTTGGAATGTTGCGGGTGCATTTTTTAAGCCGAATGGCATACGAGTATACTCGTAATGACCATGTTTTGTTTGAGAAAGCTGTCTTTTTAATTGAATTTGAATGCATTTGGATTTGATGAAACCCTTTGGCCAAGTCAAGTGTGGTGAAATATTGGCATCTGCCCAGCTTGTCTAGTATCTCGTCGATGTTTGGGATTGGAAATCTGTCATCTACTGTAACTTCATTTAGTTTTCTATAGTCTATTACCAGACGAAATTTACAGTCTTTCTTTCCTACCACTAGTAGCGGACTATTATATGGTGAGTTCGAATGCCTGATTATATCCTGTTTTAACATGTTATTAATTTGTTCATTTACTTCGTTTTCGTGAATTTGTGCATAAGGGTATGATTTTCTATAAATTGGTTCTTCTGTTTTTGTTTTTATTTCGTGTTTAACACTATTTGTGAAAGTTAACACGTCGCCGTCGCTATATTGAATGTCTCTATAATCGGTAAGAATTTTTTGTAGTACATTTTGTTCTTCTGTATTAAGTTCGTTTAATGTCTTATTTTCCTTTACTTCTTCAATATTACCTAACCTTTCGTGTGGGTGTGTAAGCTCGTATTCTTGATTAGCTTCAAGTGTTGGTTCTGGGTCTGGGCTTATGAATTCAAATTCTGTGTTATTTAAAGTTACTGATCCCTTTATAAAATCGATGCTTGCGTGCAATTGTTGTAATAAGTCTCTGCCTATCAGTACGTGGTGGTTATCAGAAAAGTGGTGAACATACATTTTCGCTGTTGTGTTCAGTATATTAGGTAATTTAACATATTTCATGTATGGTATATTAATTGTTCCTGCCAATGAAGTGACTTTTAATGGATGAGTTAATATAATGGCCACTATATGTTTCCAAATATTTGGCGTGCAAAAACTAATATTTGACCCTGTATCGATTAAACATTTGCAACGCTGCCTTTCAATAAACAATTCTATGGTTGCTGTTGTAAATCTTGCTGGTATTCTTCCGGAGTTATAAGGCTCTGCTCCTGGACTACGTATTCCATATCCTGCTGATATTCCTCCTGACCTATTTGGTTGAACATTTGAGGATATTCTTGATCCTCTTGGTATTCCTCCTGACTCATTTGGTTCTGTAACTGTTCCTGCTGATTGTCCGAGGCTTGTAGCCGAAAATTTTCAACAACTTCCGTCTTTGTTGTGTACTTTCTCTTTGTCTTTTAAATGGAACTCTATATTCTGCCTGTTGCTGAGTTTGATTGTTTTGTGCCGGGTTAAACTGTGGTCTGGGTTGATATTGGCTTGTTCGAGGTAAAGTTTGTTGAATTTGATTCAATGGCTGATTTTGGACAAAATTTGGTCGTGGTATATAATTTGGATTGAAGCTGTATCTTGGTGTATACAGCGGTACTGCGTTTTGTGGAATTGGTTGAAAAGTATAATTTGGTCTAAAATTGGTCTGGTTGTATTTGATCTTATTAAATTGATCATTCTTGGAATATTATTTTGTGGACAATTGTTTAATAATCCCTTTTCCATAGCTATTTGTCTTATTTTCATAGGTGTACTTATGTCAAATCTACTTAGTCTAAACAAAATTCTTTCTGGTAATTCTTCATAAATGCAATCACTTAAAAAGTCATCAAGGGATGACGAATACATTAATTTCTCACTTGGAGTTCCGCTTAAATTTAGTCGATTATAAACCCGATTTGATGTAAATTCAAGATCGTTTATGAACTTACTGAGATCTCCTTTAAATTTAATCGTCCTGATGCTCGCTATTAACTGATGTAATGGTGCCCGGTCTTCAAAATGTTGTAGTAGGGCTGCCATTAAGGTGGACCACGTTTCGTAGTTCGCCTTCATCAATACCCGCATAGCGTCTCCGATGAGAAGCCCCTTCACTGCATTCAGCTGGAGTGTCATCTGGATTGGTCTACCGGTGGAAAACAGCGAAAGCGCTGAATCGATGCTCTTCACAAACAAGCACAGGTGCGTTGGGTTGCCATCGAATTTCCGTAGGCTGTTAATATATTTTAAGCACATTCCAATTTGCTCAACGCTAAGCTCGGCGTTAGCACTGCTGGCTGCATCTGGATCTGGTGCCATTTTTTTAATTTATTAACTTTTTTTTTTTTTTAGTTTATTATTTTTCACCAAAAAGCTTCGTTCGAGCTTTGATTGATTAAATATTTCACTAACCGAATGTTACAATTAACGCGGTATTGGAAATATAGTTCTTTAGCGGATAGAAACTTTATCGTATACGTCAATAAATAATTTCTATCCTACCGGCTGCGCCACTTACTTGGCACTTGTTTTCGCTAAGTACCGAAATTAATATTAGAACAAAAAACACAAACACATTTGAGTGCAGATAAGTTTTTATTCAGCGTGTTCTTTGTGAGCTTAAGAATAAATTAAGACTAACTCGATCTTCGATCGAAATGAATAAAGAAACCTCAAAGGTTATGTTTACAATTCATTTTCAGCTGCGGCCTACGTGACCATTGTCGCGAGGCGCATATGTTGGAGAAATTATGCTGTCGATGCAAATTATTTATTTATAAGTTGAATCGGCAGCTGCGGGACTTATCAAGATATTTTATGTTTACATTTGGCTTATATGATCTGCCTGTGAACCGTTCTGTTTCTTAATTGTTATGTTTTGAATTTGAGCTTCCTGAGAAGTGTTTATGTTATGAATTGTATCTGGCTGTGGTTCTGTCGGTTGAGTTATGTTTGTATTGGTACGTGCATCTAGCTCCATAACTACGTTACTATATAAATATTCTTAAAAAAAAAAAATTAAAAACAATTAATCCGAATTTCAAATTTAATGCATTCGAATGCAATCTCAAAATACGATAATAAATTAGAAGTAGAAAATACATTAGACCACGAATCGAAAGTAGCAGATTCAACCGCAAATGTAATTAATAATGTCGAAACTGCCTCAGTAGATTTAAAAGTAATAACGGTTATGCTTATAATAATTGTTGTTCTTTTATTAGCAAATGTGCTAACTAAATTATATAAGTTGCACAATAACTGCATAAAGAAAAGATATGCAAGTGAAATGACGATTTCATTAAAAAAGTGGTTAATTAGGAACAACTCTGAAATCTATCATAAAGAACCAAATTTTACAATAAATGCATTACAAATATTGCAAAAACATCGCGAATTTATTAAAATAACTGAATTCGCAAACGAATACATAGAAACTTTTCAAAGTATTGCAAGCCCATTAATCGGTTGTTCCAATACTGAAAGGTCATGGTGTTGACTACATTACCTTATGTAATGGTAACAAGGGGGCTCCGCCCCCTACTCGCTTCGGTCGCCTACCCCCGGCTCGCTTCGCTCGCGGTGAGGTGCGGCTACAGTCGAACACGCTCGACAGTAGGATACCCTGAGCCCAGGTACTCTTTTATAAATGTTGATTTTCGACCAATTATTCCTATGGCAGCTATATGATATATGTAACCGATTTGAACCAAATCTGGTCAGAATGTACAAAACCAACATAAATGCATATTCTATCAGTTTGGTGTTGATATCTCAAAAAACAAAAAACTTTTTCATACTAAAAGTTGATTTTCGGCAGAGCGACAGTATGACAGCTATATGATATAGTGGGCCAATTTGGATCAAATTTGGTCAGGATGTATAATACCACCCCAAATATATATCGTGTGAGATTGGTTGAGATATCTCAAAAATTAAAGATGCTTTTCATACAAAAACTTCATTTTCGATGTATCGTTCCTATGGCAGCTATATGATATAGTTGTCCGATACAAAAATAAAAACAAACTTGATCTGCGTACGGTATCCAGGAACCTACATACCAAGTTTGAAGTCTCTAGCTCTTATGGTTTCTGAGATCGACGCGTTCAAACAGACGGACAGACGGACGGACGGACAGATGGACAGACAGACGGACATGGCTCAATCGACTCGACTGTTTATCCTGATCAAGAATATATATACTTTTGGGGGTCTGCCACGCCCCCTTCTGCCTGTTACATACATTCTGCCAAATGCATTATACCCTTTTTTTCCCATTTTTAATGGGCTCAGGGTATAAAAACTATCAGCGATACAAATTCAATACTAGGCACAGAAACCATATTTATGCTGCGCATACACCGCTAAAAATTCTATTTTCTATTAGACAATGGAATGGAATGCATTAGCTAAGAAAATAAATGATTATAAAGACAAGTTCGAAAAATCATACAAATGTATCAATTCTCATAAAACAATAAAGTCAGATACATTGGTACATCATGCGCAAATATTAACAGCTCAATATAATAACATAGTAAATACAATAAACAAAGTTAATGATAGATTAACGCATGAGCATAAAAATATATGTCAGAAAATTGTAATAAGTTTAAATACCAGATTACATAATATTGGTACTAGACGGAATATTGTAATAACAATCCCAGAAGATCCAAACCTGTTAGCAGAATTCAACGAGAACCAGTTAGAAGACTTAGATGAGTCTAAACCAATAATCAATCCAGATATTGACATTGATAGTGACATTGAAACGCTCCAAGAAAATACAGAAACAATTACTAACCAGGTAGCATTAGACAGGGAATACGTGAAGCAGGTTTCCTCTTCAGTCCCTGAATTTGTTGGTAAAAAGCTATCATTAAACAGATTCCTAACTGCTTTACGCATTGTGGAAAGAACTAAAGGAGTATATAGCAGTTGAGGTTATTAAATCACAAATAACCGGCACAGTTCTGTACAAAGTACTATATCCGGAATAATGAAGTTTTTAATCACTGCGAACGGCAGTTCGCTCTAGTGACGAAAGCAGCACGAAGGGTGCGAAAGGCGACTAGCAATATATACAGCTAATTTGGAAAATTTGCTACGACTGTCCGATCAGGTCGAGTTATATACCGATCGAAAGGTTGAGTCCTAACTTACAAAATGGCATACTAAAACTTTTTGTAACTCACCTGGTTCATGAGATACGGGGGTGTAAGTGGGAGGGGAAAAATTTAAACGATCGCAGCTAATGGGGCCGTTGAGGCCTTTTTGTACAATTTAAAATTCTAATCAAAAATACGCGTCGATTGATACCCAAATCACCCAAATCCGATAACTGGTTCGAAAGATAATAAAATTTGAAATTTTTAGTGGACTTTTCAAATTAAGATGAAAAGTCAGTTTGTTTGTCGGTTCGTTTGCGCGTATCAAAGCGCTAAAAAAGCTTAGATGTAATGATGAGGATTTGTTTCTTTTCAAAAATATAGAAATGTTTGTTCTACGACTTTTTGAATTTCCCGCTAGTTTAGCGGTTTAGCGGGAAAACGCTATTTCCCGCTAAAATTCAAACCCCAATAGTTTGCAAACTATATATCATTGTCCTATATATCATTGGAAAGGTGAGTTTAAGGGCTTTTTGACGTACCTTCAAACTTTTTTTCTAAAGTACTCAGGTAACATTTTACTGGTGAAATAAGGTTTTTTAGCTTATATTTTGGCGATTTCTGACAAAACGGCTCTAACGATTTTTATTAAATTTATGTATGTTTTAGTACGTATAATTCTGCGTTTTTTTGTATATAACACATAAATTTTGGTTGAGGGGTTTGGAAGATATTGCCTGTTAACTGAATATATATATTTTTCCATCGGTCGAAAATCACGTTTTAGTTCGAAAATCACGTTTTGGTACTAAAAACTTTTTGGTTTTATGAGATATCTCAACCAAACTGATAAAATACGCATTTTACATTGTTTTATATATCCTGACCAAAGTTGGTTCATATCGGACCACTATATCATGTAGCTGTCATAGGACCGATCGGATCAAAATTAGGTTTTAGTATGAAAAACCTTTTTGTTTTAAGAGATATTTTAACCAAATTGATAGAATATGCATTTAAGTTAGTTTTATACATCCTGACCGAAATTGGTTCATATCGGACCGCTATATCATATAGCTGTCATAGGACCGATCTGGTCAAAATAAGGTTTTAGTATGAAAAACTTTTTTGTTTTACGAAAGCAATTTTTAGCTCCAAAATTTCTGATATCCAATTGTGTGACGAGCAAAATTCAGTTTATTATAAAAACTTTAAACAAAAATAAAAATTATTAAAAAAAAAAAAAAAACACGAAAATTGGTATTGTGCACTGTGCTCAAAAAGGGCGAGCTTCTTTGTACATAAAAATTACTTTTTGCACAGTGCCGAATACCAATTTTCGTGTTTTTTTATTTTTTTTAAAAATTTTTATTTTTATCGTACTAAAACATACATAAATTTAATAAAAATCGTTAGAGCCGTTTTGTCAGAAATCGCCAAAATATAAGCTAAAAAACCTTATTTCACCTGTAAAATGTTACCTGAAACTTTAGAAAAAAACTTTGAAGGTACGTCAAAAAGCCCTTAAACTCACCTTTCCAATGATATATAGGACATATCTGTAGCTTCTATGGTTTGCAAACTATTGGGGTGTCAATTTTAGCGGGAAATAGCGTTTTCCCGCTAAACTAGCGGGAAATTCAAAAAGTCGTAGAACAAACATTTCTATATTTTTGAAAAGAAACAAATCCTCATCATTACATCTAAGCTTTTTTAGCGCTTTGATACGGACAAACGAACAGACAAACAAACTGACTTTTCATCTTAATTTGAAAAGTCCACTAAAAATTTCAAATTAAATTAAATTTATGTATGTTTTAGTACGTAAAATTCTGCGTTTTTTGGTATATAACTCACCTTTCCAATGATATATAGGACATATCTGTAGCTTCTATGGTTTGCAAACTATTGGGGTGTCAATTTTAGCGGGAAATAGCGTTTTCCCGCTAAACTAGCGGGAAATTCAAAAAGTCGTAGAACAAACATTTCTATATTTTTGAAAAGAAACAAATCCTCATCATTACATCTAAGCTTTTTTAGCGCTTTGATACGCGCAAACAAACCGACAAACAAACTGACTTTTCATCTCATTTTGAGAAGTCCACTAAAAATTTTAAATTTTATTATCTTTCGAACCAGTTATCGGATTTGGGTGATCGGGGTATCAATCAACGCGTATTTTTGATAAAAATTTTTTAAAAATAAAAAATTTTTCAAAAAGGCCCCAACGGCCCCATTAGCTGCGATCGTTTAAATTTTTCCCCTCCCACTTACACCCCCGTATCTCATGAACCAGGTAAGTTACAAAAAGTTTTAGTAAGTTAGGACTCAACCTTTCGATCGGTATATAACTCGATCTGATCGGACAGTCGTAGCAAATTTTCCAAATTAGCTGTATATATTGCTAGTCGCCTTTCGCACCCTTCTTGCTGCTTTCGTCACTAGAGCGAACTGCCGTTCGCAGTGATTTCAGCGAGGCCGCAATAATAGAGAAGGTAGTTACTATCCTCCAAAAGGTAGAGGCAATGGCCGCGGTAACTACAATTTCAATAATAATAATAACAGAAACAACAATAGAGGTGGACGAGGCTATAGCCGAGGTAGGAATAATTCCAAACGAGGCAACAACCAAAATAGAAATCATTATAACAATAACAATAGCAATAATGTCCGAGTTGCCCAAGATACTTCGGGAAACTAAGCAGACACCTCCAGATACTCGAGGATAAATAGTAAAATATATACTGTTAATTTAAGTCTCAACAATTTCGTATCATTTAAAAATGTTGCAACAAATAGAAAGATAACATTTTTGATTGATACAGGTGCTGATATTTCAATTATAAAAGAAAATTCTGATGTCTTTCATGACATCCAAATCAATAAAATTATAGAAATTCGAGGCATAGGAGAAGGAGTAATAAACTCCAAAGGACTAGTCTCAATCGAACTACAAACAGACAAATACATTATTCCATATAAATTTCATCTACTTCATTCAGATTTCGCAATACCTTGCGATGGAATAATAGGATTAGATTTCATAAAAAAATTTAATTGCCAATTAGATTACAATAGTTCAGAGGATTGGTTTATAATTAGACCACAAAATCTAACGTATCCTATCTATGTTCCAAAAATATTTAGTTCTGGTACTAATTCCACACTTCTACCAGCAAGTGATCACAAGTGATTCGCAAAATAGAGTTGTCTTCAGCAGAAGAAAACATTATAATTCCAAATCAGGAAATTATACCGGGTGTTTATGTTGCAAACACTATTGCTACAGCCCAAAATACTTTTGTCCGTTTTTTAAATACCACAGATAAATGCCAAATAGTAGGCATTAATAACATAAAATTTGAATCACTTTCGAGCTACGATGTAGTTCAAAATCTAAAAGACAATAGAAAAGAGTCTGTAATCAATAAATTAAAGAAAAATTTTCCAACTTTGTTTAAACAACAACTTGAAGATATATGTATCGAGTATAGTGATGTGTTCGGACTTGAAACCGAACTAATCACAACAAACAACTTCTATAAGCAAAAACTGAGACTTAAGGATGATGAGCCAGTATATGTTAAAAATTATCGATGTCCGCATAGCCAAATAGATGAAATCCAGCATCAAGTTGGAAAGTTAATTGAACAAAATATTGTTGAACCGTCAGTTTCACCTTATAATACGTGTAGCCCTCTCTTATTAGTCCCAAAGAAATCCCTTCCGGGCTCTAAAGAGAAAAAATGGCGGTTAGTATTTGACTATCGCCAAATAAATAAAAATTTGCTATCAGATAAATTTCCACTCCCCAGAATTGATGATATTCTTGATCAATTGGGTAGAGCTAAATATTTTTCATGCCTTGACTTAATGTCATGTTTCCACCAAATTGAGCTTAAGGAAAGCTCAAGAAATATAACGTCTTTTTCAACAAGCAATGGTTCATATCGCTTCACGCGATTACCATTTGGTATAAAAATAGCGCCTAATTCATTTCAGAGAATGATGACAATAGCATTCTCAGGCCTAGAGCCTTCACAAGCTTTCCTTTACATGGATGATTTAATCGTTATTGGTTGTTCAGAATAACATATGATGAAAAACTTAACAGATGTTTTCAAACTTTGTAGAAAACACAATCTGAAATTACATCCAGAAAAATGTTAATTTTTCATGCACGAGGTGACGTTTTTAGGTCACAGATGCACAGATAAAGGAATCTTACCAGACGATAAAATATTTGATGTTATCAATAACTATCCAGTCCCTACGGACGCAGACAGCGCTAGAAGATTTGTAGCATTTTGCAATTATTATAGACGTTTTATAATAAACTTCGCTGAATATTCACGGCACATAACAAGATTATGTAAAAAGAATGTCCCATTTCAATGGACAACAGATTGTGATAAGGCATTCCAGTCCCTAAAAAATAAACTTGTTCAACCAAATTTATTACAGTACCCAGATTTTAGCAAAGAATTTTGCATAATCACAGATGCAAGCAAGCAAGCATGTGGAGCAGTTTTAACTCAAAACTATGATGGACTCCAACTCCCAGTTGCCTACGCATCAAGACTAAAGGCGAAAGTAATAAAAGTTAAACAGAACAAGAATTGGCAGCAATTCATTGGGCAATAACTTATTTCAGACCATATGTTTATGGTAGACACTTTACAGATCACAGACCGTTGACATACTTGTTTTCCATGACAAATCCAAGCTCAAAGCTAACGCGTATGAGACTTGACATAGAGGAATATAATTTTACTGTAAAATATCTGAAGGGTAAAGATAATTATGTAGCCGATGCGCTATCATGAATTACTATTACGGACTTAAAAAATATTCAAACAAATAATAAAATTCTGATAGTCACTACCAGAAACCAAAGTAAACACAACAACAACAGAAAAAGAAGTAGAAGAACAAGTAGATTTGCATAAGCAAACTCCAAATAAAGCTTCTCAGCCCAACGTATACGAAGTCATTGTAAATGATGAGGTACGAAAAGTAGTGACCTTGCGAATAACGAATTCACTATGTTTACTGAAATATGGAAAAAAAGTTATGGCAAGAATTGACGTTAGCGATATGTACACCAATGGAATTCTTGACTTAGGTCAGTTCTTCCAAAGACTTGAAAAAGAAGCCGGTATACTTAATATCAGCCAACTCAAAATGGCACCGAGCGGAAAGATTTTTGAAACTATCTCAATAGAATCTTTTAAAATAATGGTCAACAAAATATTACAATCTCTAAGAGTAGCGCTACTCAAGCCGGTGACCCTATTGTCAAATAATGATAAAGAGAAAGAAGCAATACTGTTTACAATACAGATATATCAAAATATATAAGAAAATAACCCAAATGCCAAAAGTCAAAAACAACAAAACATACAAAGACCCCACTAACTATAACTATAACACCACAAATGGCTTTTAACAGGGTAATTGTGGATACGATCGGTCCACTACCCAAATCTGAACAAGGAAATGAGTACGTAGGAACCTTAAGCTGCGATTTAACAAAATACTTTGTAGCAATACCAATTAAAACAAAAGTGCAAAGAAAGTAGCAAAAGCTATATTTAAAGATTTTATTCAGAAGTACAGTACAATGAAGACGATCATTACGGACATGGGAACTGAATATAATAATTCAATAATTGACGATTTATGTAAAAATTTTAATATCAAAAACATAACTTCAACTGCCCATTATCACCAGACTGTACACAGAAAAAAAAATCCGGGATTCCAGGCTAAAATCAATCCAACCCGGTGTCAAAAGTACGGTAATCCCGAATTTTCTTAAACCAAGTACGACAAACTTGATTTTTTTAATACTGCCATTCTTAAAATAAGCGCAAATTTAGCCTGAATTCCATCCTGAATATCCTGAAATTTAGGATTAAATTTCGATCCCGACTATTCTTAAAATCAGGTTTAAAAAATTCAATCCCTTTTATTCTTAAATTCAGGCTTCAAAAATTCAATCTCGACTATTCTTAAATTCAGGGTTATTAAAAGCAATCAGGATTATTCTTAATTTAATGTTTCCATGACCAATGATATGACCCTAATATTAAACCGCTTGCCGACAGAATTTGTATTTTCGACATTGATCGTCAATCCAGCATGTGCTAATCGAATGGCAAGTTCTTTTAAAACGAGAATATGCCTATCAAAAGTATCGGACACGACCAGCAAATCGTCTAGTTATATAAATTTCTCATTTCGCAAAGAGGCTGGTATGACTTTGTCCATCAATTTGGACATCGTTTGAGGAGCATTGCATAAGCCGAAGTGCATTACCGTAAACTGGTAGAGAGGCCTTCCTGGCACTGCAAATGCTGTCTTCTCACGAGCTGATAGCAGTCGATACTTGTAATATATTGAGCTTTTGGTAATCGACTTAAAATACCATCAATTAACGGCATGGGATAATATTTTTAATCGTTACTTCATTGACTTTGCGACTGTCAATGCATAAGCGGACCTTCCCTGGCTTCTGAACAATAACAACGGGAGAGGACCAAGGACTGATAGATTCCTCAATGACTCCAAGTTGTAACATCCTATTAAATTCGCTGTACATAAGCTTCTCCACAGCTGGCGATACCGCGTAGTGACGCTGCTTTATAGGCTTTGAATTGCCAACGTCTATCTCATGAGTCAGCCAGTCAGTTTTGCCGAGTCCATTCTCAGCGAAGGATGGAAATGCTTTGATCGTCATAACTAATAGATCCTGCTCCTGAGGCGTTAGGGGTGTTTGGTCATCAATACAAGTTCACTAATAACAGGGCTCTGACATTTATTGGCTGAAAATACAGGAAGTAAATCGAACGATTTCCAAAAATCTATGCCTAAATAAAGATCTTGAGCTAAAAGGGTACAATTTGAAAAGTTATATACTTGCTGATGTTGCGAAAGCTAACAGACGCTGTAAATTTTCCAACAATTGCTTGTCGTTGGCCATCTGCGGTACGTACTGCTGACGAAAGAAGCTTATATAATTCTCTCTTGAGCAACAACTCAGCCGCAAACTTGCCAGCAATACAGCTGATCGAGGCACCGGTGTCCATGAGTCCACTAAGCGTCTTGTCGAGTATCTGAACTTCAGCGTATGGATGCCAATCTTGACTTTTACAACAGAACTTAATAAGGCTTTCTTCAATTCTTTTTGCGTTGCTTTATAAGATAACCAACAGATTTTCTTTCTTTTATCTGCTACTGTCTCATTATGGGTCTCAAATTGGGGGTTTTGCATCTGTCGATGCAGTGGAATGGCTGGTATTAAAGACAAATCCGGTAATTTACAATCCGAGTTGGGTTCCCTGAAGGTTACTCGGTGTTCGTGGCTATCGATTCTACTGGTTTGCGTGCACTTGTCTGCGCACGCGCTTGGCTGTTTTTTTCTGAGCATTTACGACATGAAGGCTTGTACGTATCGGCCTTGCCGTAGCCATAGCAAAAGTCACGACGCCTTGCTACGCAATCTTGACTTCGATGGCCATTGGCGTCATAATTCCAACAGGAAAGAGCTACAGCCGCTAATTCGCCATCGATGTCATCGGTATCAACCTTATCTTTGTTAGCCAAACTTCGTTTACAAACCGCTTTGGGGGAGCACGGGGGACAGGTTTGTCAACTGTTTTCATAAACCTCTCTTGCTTGCGAATTATTTCTCGTAGCTGAACTATAGTGTATATTGGGACCAGAGAGCTGCAACGGGTATGTTCGAGTATGTTCGAACATCAGTGCGACAAACGTGTTCGGTCGAGTCACGGGTATGATTCGTTTTGCTTTCGGACGAGTCACGGGTATGATTCGTTTTGCTTTCGATCGAGTCACGGGTATGATTTGTTTTGCTTTCGGACAATTCGGGTTGAGTAGACCGTTCGAGTATAATCGAAAGCGACAGTGTTGTTTTTGTATTTTTTTTTTCTGCTTGTACATGCATGTACATACATAAGTATTTATATTTCCGTTTTAGAGCAGCGGTGGGCAAACCCTTGCTCACGCTGCCACTCTGCTCAAAACAGTAAATTGGCTTGCCTGCGATTTTTGACTAGAGATGGGCATGGGCCGTGCCGTGCCTACTTAAATAAATTCCGTGTTGGGCCTCAGTTTTTACAAGCCGTGCTTGGGCCGTGCCGTGCCTCAAAAAGGAGGCCCATGCCCATCTCTATTTTTGACAATACAACAAAAACTTTTGACGCTGCGCGCAAATTTTTTATGACCCCCAATAAAACAAAACAACAAACATAAAAGTCATAAAAGTGTTAACCAAGCTTATACAGAAAAAACTAAAGACCTAGTTATGAATAAATGCATTACAGGAATATTAAATCAAGTATCAACCGAATGTAGATATTCAAAGACACACAAAACTTTTGAAACTAAATATGTAAAGCCTAATATAATGTTGACATGGAACTTACCTAGAACTATTTTAAATCAAAACTGTTTAAATAGAGAAATAACGATTGAAGGCAATAATATAATAAAAGCATTTATCTCTTCACTTCAACTAGATGAAATATTAATTACAAACACTATATTAGATTATACACAAACAATTTATGTAAACAACAACGTAACTAAATTCAAACAACTTTCCTATATTCAAGCAAAAGAAATTGTACAACAACAAACAAAGCATTATAATACATTTCAAATCATAACATTAACGACACTTATAATTATTGTAATCACACTAATACTATATATTAGCTATAAGTTTAAAAGCATACCACGCAAAATAATTGTTTATTATAAGAAACAAACAGAAACAACCCCACATCCAAATAATGTAAATTCAAATCCAATATCAATTGATAAAGAAAATGAAAACACAAATAATGTAATAGAATCCAACCCAACCTTATACCCCCAGATCACCGCCTGAGGACAGGCTAATTTTTATGGATGGGGAAGTAACATATGCAGTACACATACCAGAGAGCTGCAACGGGTATGTTCGATTATGTTCGTACATTTGTTTTCGAACGAGTCACGGGCATGATTCGTTTTGCTTTCGGACGAGTCACGCGTATGATTCGTTTTGCTTCGGACGAGTCACGGGTATGATTCGTTTTGCTTTCGGACAATTCGGGTCGAGTAGACCGTTCGTGTATACTCGAAAGCGACAGTGTTGTTTTTGTATTTTTTTTTTTTCTACTTGTACATGCATGCACATACATAAGTATTTATATTTCTGTTTTAGAGCAGCGGTGTGCAAGCCCTTGCTCACTCTGCTCAAAACAGTAAATTGGCTAGCCTGCGATTTTTGACTAGAGATGGGCATGGGCCGTGCCGTGCCTACTTAAATAAATTCCGTGTTGGGCCTCAGTTTTTACAAGCCGTGCTTGGGCCGTGCCGTGCCTCAAAAAGGAGGCCCATGCCCATCTCTATTTTTGACAATACAACAACAACTTTTGACGCTGCGCGCAAATTTTTTATGACCCCCAATAAAACAAAACAACAAACACACAGCAAATGCTCGAGTTTCGGCTGCGACGCTGACCGTCACTGTACACTGTGTGAAAAGTTTTGATGCGTTTTGATACGTTTTGATCCTAACCACATAATAAGCGTTCGACTTACAAAATACAATTTATTAAAATTTCTTTAAGTGTATAATTGTTTTGGCTGATCAAAACCAACAACAACCACACAGATCTTTCGTCGCGGCGCACAGAGTCATACATTTTTACACACATAAATACATATATATTATTGTAAGCGCAAACGCATCTGCGTGCGCTCTGTTTCGCACATTTTCTGAACGAGTCGATTCGAGTATGACTCGATGACTCGATGCGACCGTTTGAAGAAAACGGGTATCGCATCAAATCAAATCAGCCAGCAATTTCGGTCATGACTCGTGACTCGTTCGAAAAAAAAAAATCACAAAGGACACGAGTCAGCGTTCGAGCCTGACCGAACATCTCTTACTCGTTGCAGTTCTCTGGTCCACATATGTATGTAAAAGTGGCGTTTTCTTAAGCAGTTTACACAAAATTAACAAAATACTTTTCGAACACGAGGACTCCACAAGCATACAAATTATTATTTTCAATGTATCCCTCGATGTCCTCCGCCGGTTGCAGCTCAGGTCCAAGGGGTATCTTCATAAGTTGCGTGAATCACTCGCGTTACCGATGATTACTTTGGGAATGCTTACTGCAGCTTTCCTATCGCTAGCCTTTTGGCTTAGCAATAAAACAATATAAATGTTAACGGCTGTGGCCGGAGTAGTGCGATTTATTTAAAGAAGCAGTGCTTCGTTATATGTCTCATACAAAACTAAATTGACAAAGAATATGAATATGGATCTAGAGCTAAATACATAAATGGATAAGTGCTGATCATGCCGCAAGTTCATGGTCGGCAAGCCGACTCAGCATAAATACAATGTAAGCACAACGCTTGCGACATAAACAGTTGTCTGGCTATTGCTCCCACCCGTTAAAGCTAAGAATGTTGCAATGCATATTTGATGCATCAGCATTTCGGGTGCGCGGGTTATTCGAGAAATTCCAGCGAGGGTCGGTACTTAACTTGTTGGTTAACTATTCCCCCCTCAAGATCATTGCCGTCCTCGGTGATGTTTAATTCGCTGATCACCTTTTGTAGCTTGACTGAAGAATTCCTCCGGGTCCAGCATTGGTGTGCGAGGATGAGGCCACAAAATATAAGGCTAGTTATTACTCCAATTGCAAACCAGAATTTGGGGGACCCGCCGGATGTCACATCGTCTCTGAGTTCCTGAATGATTTGTAAGTTGTGTTCGTTCATTCGATGCAGCAGAGGTAGGCTGAGCACATGATCGTGTCCCGTGATGTTAAGAAGGGTCGAAGCTGCGATGCCTGGGCTTTTGCTTACAGAATTGTTGTGGTTCAGATACATGGTATCGTTTATCATAGCTGAGTGCTCGAATGTGATAAGGTGGGTACCTTTTGTTGTTATCATGGGCCCGTCGTCTACGCTGACTTTGGCGACTTGCTGGTTGATGATAATAATTCCCTCATCCACGATGGTGATTGGCTCCAGGTGGCTGGGTTGCGTGTGGCATATAGCTGATCCGCCTGAGTGTAATCCGCGGGCGCAGGTGTCATGCGGCGTTGATTTGCAGAACGTAGCATAGGAGGTTGTAGAGCATTCGGTAACGGCTAGGATTCCATCGTTGCATTCGGCCACTATGTTGTCATGTAGTTGCAGTACGGTGTTGTTGTGTGCGACGGGAAAAATTATGATTTTCTTACAAATAACTTTAACCTTGGGATATTCAATTAATATGTGAATTATACTTTCGGACTGAAAAACCTTAATATTAGATACTCCCATTAAACTAACTATAGGGACTTCCGTGAGCTGTTCGGTAAAAATGGATTTCAAATCATTGCGGTCAAAGATCGTGGGGTTTATTATATTTGATTTAGCGAGCGTGATAGTGAGCATAAGATTTTGTATTTCTGATATTAGCATTCTGTTTCTTGCCAGTAGCGTTTCGTATAAATGTGAGGTGTCTACCAGACTACCCTTCTTTTCTTTAAGTATTTTATTTATTGTATCAGTAAGTAGATTGGTTTGTTTTTGTGTTTCTGTATTAATTATTACTTGTCTATTGTTTGACCCTATGAGCTGGGCTTCAGTTATTTTAATTATTTCAAGGTCCGCTGCATCAGGCGTCCCTGCCACGACTTTTAATGCTGTCCCCAAGAAATCTAGACTTCTGGCAATTCTATGATGTATCATTAATGCGGATAATAAATTTTGAACCTGTTCAATATCTACTTCTAACAGTTTTCGCATATGCGAATGGGGGAACAATTCGGTCATTCTAATGGTGTCGTCTATAATGTTCGTAAAGTCGGTTAAGTTAGTCGAGTGTCTTACATAACTGCGTTGTTCCCATAATAAAACGTTGCCGTCCAGTACGGGAATATAGTTTGCCTGCGAGAAGTCGGTGATTCGTGCATTCGTTGCTGACAGGAGTACAAGGATTATTCCGATAAACCTGCGAAAAACGATTAAGTCAGATCTGTAGTAAGTGTATGATGGAAATTACTTCAGATTGTCCTTATGGACTACCCTCCCCTTAACAAGTACAGACGTTCCCAAGTCTGCTTGTATGTTTCCTTCAGAGCATATTGGTGACAACTTATTGCCTAACCTTTTGTTGTTTTTAAGGTACACTTTTTCACCTACATCGAATATCCTGTTCTGCCTCTCTGGGTTGCATCTGGCAAGCTGATCTTGCTGGGCTTTTGTTATTTTTTCCTTAATTGATTGCTTAAATTCATTAGAAACCGCGTGTACTATGTCGATTGGCCTTTGTCCTGTAACTGAAGGGATTGTTTTATTGTATTCTATTGTCGATCGTGCTATTGCTTGAGTTGTATCGCTGATTTTTTTGTCTATTTTAAGGCACCTAGCAATTTCTATCAACGTACTATGGAACCGTTCAACTTGTCCGTTTGAACAGCTATGGGGTGGGGGTGCGTTGACAATATCTATATTGAATTGGTTTTTTAATAGTGAAGTGATCGTTTCTGAATTGAATGATGCTTCATTGTCGCAATAAATGGTCTTTGTTTTTGGAAAAATGTTAACTAACTGCAAAATGGGAATTGTTATATCTGTTATAGAACGAGATGCTAACGGTTGTACAATGGCCAATTTGGAAAACTTGTCAATACAGGTCAGAAAGAGCTTTTGGTCGGTGGAGAAAATATCAATCTCCCTAAGTTCTTGCTTCTTTGGGTGACGGTCATATTTGGCAACAGCACACACTTTACAGTTTAAAACGACCTCGTTAGCCAACTTGGTCATTTTCGGAAAATAGTAATCACGAAGGATTTGTTTCACATTTTCCTGGGCTGCTCTGTGTGCCCGATTATGTTCGGTACTGATTATTTCTACTTGTTCGTCTTTGTTGGTAATGTCTGACACTATGTTCTTACAGTGCCAGAATTTTGTTGTCGGAAATAATGATACTAATTCGTGCTGAAAAGCGGCCAAAGTTGGGAAATCACAATGAAATGCGTTTACAACGTCAGGATTTACTACCAGTTTTAATGTCTCTATGAGGCTGCTTTTTTCTGTGAAATGTATTACATGGCGTGTCTTGCTACCGAACATAATAAGTCTTCGGTGCAGAGTGTAGCGTGCTTCTTCTAGAATCATTTGATTCCGGAAGCAGTTTACAGGTTTGTCCGTTGTTTCGATTGTGTACGTCAAGGAGAGTTCGCTGTGAATGGTGGCTGCATCTGATTGCGGCTCGTTTTGTAAAGCATTGATATCCTGCCGGGATAGGGCGTCTGCCACGAAGTTTTCTTTTCCTGGCTTATAGTGGATTATCGCATTGTGTTCTTCAATAAATGCCTTCCATCTTTTAATTTTCGCGTTAGTGTTTTTCTCAGACACCGCAAATGTGAGCGGTTGATGGTCTGTAAAAATGTGTATTTCTCTGGTGCCATACAGATAATTCTGCAATTTACCTAGGGCCCATACAATGGCCAAAAGCTCCCTTTCGTTAGTAGCGTAGTGAGATTCACATTCCTTAAGAGTTCGCGATATCATGGTTATGGGCCTTCCTGATTGGGACAACACTGCTCCAATACCACTTGCTGATGCGTCAGTTGTCAAGTCAAAGGGTTTCTTAAAGTCTGGGTACATGAGTATGACATCTTCTGATGCCAGTATGTTTCTTAAGCGATTGAATGCATCGCGTTGTGGGACATCGAATTCTATTGGTATTTTCCTAGACATGTGTTTACTAACAGTACCATTTTCACCCTTTAATATGTTGGTTAGGGGCCTTGCTATGGAAGCAAAGTCTTTAACAAATACCCTGTAGTAGCTTGCGAGGCCCAGAAATGACCTTAGAGCATACAAAATTTTTGGTTCAGCGTATTCTTGGATCGCTTTAACTTTTTCGGGGTCTGTTTTTGCTCCATTATTGGTTACTATAAAGTCTAGGTATTCGACACTTTCCTTGAAAAACTTAGTTTTTTCTTTAGATACTCTCATGTTAGCGTCGTAAAGGCGCTGAAGTACTACGTCAATGTCTCGGACATGATTGGCTTCATTTTCCGAAAATATTATTACGTCGTCAACATAGACGTAACATATTTTTCCAATTTGTTCTCGAAGAACATCGTCAATTGCTCTTTGGAAGATGCTTCCCGCATTCTTCAAACCAAAAGGTAAGCGACAGAACTCATATTTCCCGCCGTTTACTGAGAAAGACGTTTTCTCGCGATCTTTTTCAGCTAGATAAATCTGGTGGTATCCCGATTTCAAATCTAACGTGGTAAAAAATTTTGCCTTTCCTAGATTCGCTAAAATCATTGGAATGCTTGGCATTGGATAACTATCTGCAACAGTTTGCTCATTTAGCTTCCTGAAGTCAATAACAAGCCGTTTATTTTTATTACCGTTGGCGTCTAGCCCTTTTTTATCAACAACCCATGCTGGACTGTTGTATGGTGATCTTGACGGTTTTATAATGCCGTCTTTTAAAAGTTGTGCAATCTCATTATTAACGAAATCTGCAACACCTGTGGGGTATGGATATAGTTTTGAATATACCGGTTCATTATTTTTTGTACGAATTGTGGCAACGATCGAAGTGTTGTAGGGCAATTCCTCGTTAGAAGTCGAAAAAGCCTTAATTCTCTTCGTGATCATTTTCCTGAATTCTTCCCTTACTACGTCAGGGACTGCTATGTCATCGACACGTGTGAAGTTCACATTATCGCAAGAGTAGTGTCTTAACGTTTCCGTCGTGTTACCGTAGGTTATGTTGTTACCGCTCAGATTTAGAGTCACGCCAGCCTGCGTTAGCAGATCGAAACCTATGATGGCGTCAAAAGTGTCGAGGGTGTCTAAAATGAAAAACGGGGCAACTTTTCCAAATATCTTCATTGAACATTTTTCTTTAATTTTACTGGATCCATGTATGGAGTTCACAGTGAATGGGGTGTCGACAGGTGTTACGTTTTTTAGCTCCTTTACGGGTCTAACGTAATTTTTTGCCGCACCAGTGTCGATTAGAATTTTTAATGTTCTACCAGCCAATTGTCGCTCGACGAACGGCAATTGGGAGCGTTCCCTAAAAAATTCAATAGGTCATTATCCCCTGATGAATCACTTTCATCATTAATTTCAGCGGCCGCGGTTTCTGCTGTGTTTGCGTACCCTTGTTCCACTTGGGTGGGGGCCTGCTGCGCAATGTTATTGACGCGTTGGCGTCTTTGTCCTGACACACGTTCTGACGTGTTTTGCCTTTTTTGATTCTCACCTACTGTGGCATTATTTTGAGGCTTTCCCCAATTAGTCGGTTGTCTAAATTTGGAAACCGATGGATCAAACTCCATAGGTTGTACTTGGTTTTGCATTTGGGACTGGCCTTCAATCGATTTTGGGCCAGATTCACCCTGTTGTGGCCTGCTTTGACCCTGTTTTCCAACAAAATGTGAGTTTTTTTCAAAAGCTTTGCCTTGTCTAGCCTGTGGGCGGTTAGACTGCCTACTACCCTCGCCTGCGTGGTTTCTATCCTCAACTACTTTGGCGTATGATGCAGCAAACGAACTTCTCTCAATGCTGTTCTCAGCCTCGCGGGCCAACGCTAAAGCGGAAGCCAAATCTTTGGGCTGTGCTGGAATGACTAAAGATTTCAAGGATCTCTTTAGTCCTGCCATGAAAGCATGCAAGGCATCATCTCTAATTTCAGCGTTTAGGATAGTTGCCGATTGCTCGTCATGTGACATAACGATTTTGTTCGTGACGAGAGTGAGTTTTTTCTCAACTTCGTCATAGTATTCCATTAGGCCTAAGTCACCTTGCCTAACTAGCTCTAACTGTTGTCGGAGCACGCGTAGGGACGTTTTGTCCGCGTATGTGCAATCGAGTCTAGCAACGATCGCGTCAAAGTTGAGCACCGTATTATGTGACGTAAGCACTGCTCGTGCTGCACCACACACTTTATTTTTTAAAATAGCTACGGCTTCATAATGTGCTTCGCTGCCTACGTACGGTTTAAAAATCTCGTACGCCTCTACAGCTGCCTGCCGCCAAGATACGTATTCTTCGTCACTCCCATAGAACGTTGGGACTGCCTTCACGATGTCTAATCTCACTTCACACTTGATATTGGGGTCAATTGTTATTTTCTTGAAGGGCTCAATCTGTGGTGTCTCTACCTTTAGGGCCGTTTTCTCATCTTATTTTTAAAGCCTACTTTACTCATAGGGAACTTTGCTCTAAATGAAGGCTTTCACATTTTTCGTTCTCTCATCTTGATTTTAACGTCACATTTAGAAATGTGACTAAGTTGGCAGCTCGGTTCCAAAAAAAAGGGTCACACTTTTTAAAAATGAGCATCACTTGTCAGAAGGTTTAGCGCAAAATTTAAAATCCTGAAATTTTTGTGTGAATTGTGCCTATATCTCAACCGCTTTGAGAGCTAGTACAACCAAATTTGGTAGACGGACTACCATGAATGTGGAGTAATTCAATAGTCTTTCAAATTTATTCCACTCCACGGTTGTCCAATGCAAATCGCAAAAACAACATATTGCACCCACATTTTTGAGTATAAAACTCTTTTGTTTTTAAATAACGTTTCGTGTTATTTTTAGCCATTATTCAGCTTATTCTCATTAATATCAGATAAAAATTGCGGTTAAAAATTAGGATAAATGATGATAAGCAATTCAGGACCCTAAAGGTATGCAATAATTTATATACTTTATGGCGTTGCCCTTAGCAACACCGAAATAATCGTAGTTGGCGAATGTTAAGCCCTTATAGTATGGATGATCCGCCCTGTAACTTACAGCCTGCCTGCAACTAAATTTTTGACAAGAAAATCAAAGTTTCCTTCAAGGCCAATTTGTCTAGACTGTAAGGTTAAAAGCATGATGAGAAAACGGCCCTCAATGTGTCAACCTGCCTTCTTACGGCATCGAGTTCCGCTCGAAATTCATTTTTCAAACGCCGTTCTTGCTCCAGGCGAGCGTTGTTAACCGCGCCCTCCACTAAGGCTTTAAGTAATGCAGGGTCCATTTCTACCTGGTTTTGTTCTTCAGGGCAAAATCCTATTTCTTGACTTGGGTCAAAATCGTCAAGATTGTCTTTGTCACTATCACTGTCAGGGTCGTATTCCACTTTAATTTGTCTATATTCCCAACTCATGAGCGGTCAGTAACAATAGGACTCAATTGGTCATTAATCAAATTTTCAAAAAAATGATTGCATGGTCATTTATTACTTTTCGGATAACACAAAAACAAAATTTTTAGTTTTAATATAATATATAAAAATATTTATTACTTAACTCAACGCTCACTTTCACGCTGCGTTAACGATTTTTTGTTTTTTTTTTTTTTTTTTAAATTTTCTTATTTACTTGGATTATTTATTATATGATTTGAAATCTTATTGTTATCGCACAATCACTTACATGTTTTGTGGGACGTGTGTTCTTCTAAGATAATCTAAATCCCGTTGAGCGCCAATTATTATTTTCAATGTATCCCTCGATGTCCTCCGCCGGTTGCAGCTCAGGTCCAAGGGGTATCTTCTTAAGTTGCGAGAATCACTCGCGTTACCGATGATTACGTTGGGAATGCTTACTGCAGCTTTCCTATCGCTAGCCTTTTGGCTTAGCAATAAAACAATATAAATGTTAACGGCTGTGGCCGGAGTAGTGCGATTTATTTAAAGAAGTAGTGCTTCGTTATATGTCTCATACAAAACTAAATTGACAAAGAATATGAATATGGATCTAGAGCTAAATACATAAATGGATAAGTGCTGATCATGCCGCAAGTTCATGGTCGGCAAGCCGACTCAGCATAAATACAATGTAAGCGCAACGCTTGCGACATAAACAGTTGTCTGGCTATTGCTCCCACCCGTTAAAGCTAAGAATGTTGCAATGCATATTTGATGCATCAGCATTTCGGGTGCGCGGGTTATTCGAGAAATTCCAGCGAGGGTCGCTACTTAACTTGTTGGTTAACTTACACATTTCAAATCTATAACATAAAACAATTAGTATTATTATACATAAAATCAAATACTACCAATATGGTTGTTACCTATTAAGTATTTGCGTAATCTAAACTTAAACTCAAGTGGAGTTGAGTGGTCATGTAGACCACCTTTGGTCCGCATTGCACCTAAAAAGTGCTCCAATTGATCTTGGGATTTTCTACTTGTAATTAAATTTTCCACGTTACATCGCCCCACAACATATTCATTTACCATGTTTAGCGAAATGTTGCTAACAAGTATCGCCTTTTGAAATGGCAGACACCGTTTTCCATTTGGAATTATTTTTTGTGCCATAACTGCGCTTATTTTATCCAAAACTTGTCGCTGAGCATCTATACTTTGTCCAAATGGTTGCTTCATTGGATTATTGTTGAATTATAAATGTCGAACCAATCATTAGCAAGCTTGATGAAATCCACCGTTTCGCAGGGGTTGTAAATTTTTAAATTGCGCTGGCAGTAGTGTTTGATAACAGCTGAGTTGCTAGCTTTACTCGTTGCCTTGCTGGAGATCGGACGGTCAGGTGTTCTTCATTAATCTTCCACAAAATGGAGAGATCAGATGCGGAGGAGTGGTTCATTGCTTGCCTTATCGTTTATACATTCAATGCTCAAAGTATTGTCCATCTTTCTGGCAGTTTGCGGAATCCATCTCAAAAGAACTTTTCCGGCTTGGAGCTCAAGAAATAATCGACCCAATTTCCGATACCGTTTTCTGAAGTGAAGCGTACTCCTGTGAGGGCATTCTGCATTGATCTGAACAAGTGGTAATCGGAAGGTGCTATGTCTGGGCTATAAGGCGGGTGAGGTAGAACTTCCCGCCCACAGTTTTCCAATTAGTTTTTGTTGAAAAACCAGGCCCGAAATAAGAACAAACTTTATGATTAGTTTTATATTATTTTATTTAAGCACAGCACAGCACATCGATCTACACAAGTCAAGAGTCAAAACAAGATAGAGCCAGACTTAGCAACATTCATTGTATGCTAGTCAATTTCGTAAGGCAACATCATGTGTCCAGACTATCGTCGCGACAGTCAACATGACGATCGATGTTGCTTTTGCATATGTTATGAATTTCACCATGCTGCAAAGTATTGCGTAATGTTGCAACATGCGTGTTGCTAAACTTAGGGATGAAATTCATTAACATTCAAAAGTTTTTAACTGGTCTTGCAACATGTGGCCGAGCCTTGTCATTATGAAAAATTATCGATTTCCAATATCCAAGCTTCTGGATGAATCCTAACAATTTTTATCGTCTAGAAATGGTTGCTTGATCAAGTCCTAATGATTTTCTTTCGTCTGGCATGCATTTTCTTCGAGAAATGTCACCAATACCTCGTCTTGAATTTTTATTGGCTGTCCGGGTCGTTCTTCGTCGTTTAAGTTGAAATTGCCACATTTAACCCGTGCAAACCACTTCTGGCACGTTCGTTCGGCTAAAGCCTGGTCACCATAAACGTCCAGTAAAATTCGATAGCTTTCGGTAGTACTTTTCTTCATGTTAAAATAATGAAGAAAAAACTTCCCACAAAAACACTCTATTTGGCACAAATTTCGACATTTTTAAATGAGTGAAAAATATTGTGATTTTGTATAAGTTTGACGAGTTACGGCACATCTGCAAAAGCAGACACATTCATTGAAGGATCTGCTGGATTCTCAAACCATGTTTTTGCTATTCACAAAAAGAAAAAAAAGATAAATTAATGTAAGAAAATTTTTTCAGCATTACATTCCTACCAGGCGAAACTCCAAGACTTGACATCCATGGCCTTGTGAAAGTCAAAATATATTGGCTGCTTCCATGATTTCCGCAATCCTTGCGCCATTGCGACCTGAACGTAATCTTTTGGCAGCTGCACCGATTGCAGGGAGTGGACATATTCAAAGTTTGACGAAATTTTCATTACGTCAAAGTATCACTGCGAACGGCAGTTCGCTCTAGTGACGAAAGCAGCACGAAGGGTGCGAAAGGCGACTAGCAATATATACAGCTAATTTGGAAAATTTGCTACGACTGTCCGATCAGATCGAGTTATATACCGATCGAAAGGTTGAGTCCTAACTTACAAAATGGCATACTAAAACTTTTTGTAACTCACCTGGTTCATGAGATACGGGGGTGTAAGTGGGAGGGGAAAAATTTAAACGATCGCAGCTAATGGGGCCGTTGGGGCCTTTTTGAAAAATTTTTTATTTTTAAAAAATTCTTATCAAAAATACGCGTCGATTGATACCCCGATCACCCAAATCCGATAACTGGTTCGAAAGATAATAAAATTTAAAATTTTTAGTGGACTTCTCAAAATGAGATGAAAAGTCAGTTTGTTTGTCGGTTCGTTTGCGCGTATCAAAGCGCTAAAATAGTTAGATGTAATGATGAAGATTTGTTTCTTTTCAAAAATATAGAAATGTTTGTTCTACGACTTTTTGAATTTCCCGCTAGTTTAGCGGGAAAACGCTATTTCCCGCTAAAATTGACACCCCAATAGTTTGCAAACCATAGAAGCTACAGATATGTCCTATATATCATTGGAAAGGTGAGTTTAAGGGCTTTTTGACGTACCTTCAAACTTTTTTTCTAAAGTACTCAGGTAACATTTTACAGGTGAAATAAGGTTTTTTAGCTTATATTTTGACGATTTCTGACAAAACGGCTCTAACGATTTTTATTAAATTTATGTATGTTTTAGTACGTAATTCTGCGTTTTTTGGTATATAACACATAAATTTTGGTTAAGGGGTTTGGAAGATATTGCCTGTTAACTGAATATATATATTTTTCCATCGGTCGAAAATCACGTTTTAGTTCGAAAATCACGTTTTAGTACTAAAAACTTTTTGGTTTTATGAGATATCTCAACCAAACTGATAAAATACGCATTTTACATTGTTTTATATATCCTGACCAAAGTTGGTTCAAATCGGACCACTATATCATATAGCTGTCATAGGACCGATTGGATCAAAATTAGGTTTTAGTATGAAAAACTTTTTTGTTTTACGAGATATTTTAACCAAATTGATAGAATATGCATTTAAGTTAGTTTTATACATCCTGACCGAAATTGGTTCATATCGGACCGCTATATCATATAGCTGTCATAGGACCGATCTGGTCAAAATTAGGTTTTAGTATGAAAAACTTTTTTGATTTACGAGATATTTTAACCAAATTGATAGAATATGCATTATATGATTAAGTTAGTTTTATACATCCTGACCGAAATTGGTAACCGGTAATCAAACCACTATATCATATAGCTAAAATAGGACCGATCGGGCGAAAAGTCTTAGTATGAAAAGTAGACAGTAGTAACGCGAGCGAAGCAAACAGGGGCGGAGTCTCTTAGCTATATTTTTTACTATCTCCCTGCATTTATGATAAAGTTCAAATGTCAAAAGCAAAAGCATTTGCAAAAATTTCTGATATCCTACAAAAAAAACCTCTACACGAGGTAAAAGTCTAGTGACGAAAGCAATTTTTAGATCCAAAATTTCTGATATCCAATTGTGTGACGAGCTAAATTCAGTTTATTATAAAAACTTTAAATAAAAATAAAAATTATTAAAAAAAAAAAAAAATCGAAAATTGGTATTCGGCACTGTGCAAAAAGTAATTTTTATGTACAAAAAAGCTCTCCCTTTTTAAGCACAGTGCACAATGCCAATTTTCGTGTTTTTTTTTTTTTTTTAATAATTTTTATTTTTATTTAAAGTTTTTATAATAAACTGAATTTTGCTCGTCACACAATTGGATATCAGAAATTTTGGATCTAAAAATTGCTTTCGTCACTAGACTTTTAGCTCGTGTAGAGGTTTTTTTTGTAGGATAAAATACATATCTTGTCCACGTCTTCCATATCAAGTGCGTCTTCCATTAAGTCTATTACAAAATATAATGGTCCGGGCTGAACATCGACCGTGCGCAACCAAACAGGCAGGGGAATGGAAAACCCTTTCTTAAGAGGTGGCGATAGGCTCTGGGTCCAGCAGCATGAAGACAAATCGCATTCGATACGTCGTCACGATTCCATACAAGCCTGGCTCCGCCAGTTCGTAGTTTCTTAATTTGAGATTCAGTGAATATTTGATATCAATGAACTCATCAGGGTCTCAATTTCGCGAAGTTGTTCCAAGAATATAGCATTTTGCTTTTGCATTTCGGCAACTTTCTTGTGCAAGCGCATATTCTCTAGAACAAGCCCTGCGAAAAGACAACATACTCGGTTTGCGAATTAAAGTCCAAGGTACCAACACCATATTCTGAAGCCTTGTGCTCCGTAAAAACTTGCTGTGCCTCTGCCTTCTGCGGGACAGCATTTGGCGTTAGTCGCCATCGGTATTCTTGAAATGCTTCTCGGAAATCCTATCGCTCTTTGCGAAGTTGATACCGGTGCTTTTAATCCAAAGCTGCCTCTTGTCTTAGTCCTTTGGTACAGCAACAACGCTATCAGACGTTTTGGATCGGTACGAAACACAATATTTCATTGACATTTTGGATAAAAATATGTAAAATCGAATTCAGTTCGAACGTTTCGCGGAAAATCGTTTGCAAATTTTAATTGAAAAAACAAAAATAAACAGAGAAAAAATATGATTCCGTTCACAATGAAGTTTGCTTCTCAACTGTTAACATACCTTACTCAAAAGAGGGCATCAGTGTTGAACTCGCCATCCAGTGGCAGACTCACGCGCAAGGCTTCACGGGTTCAAGACCTGCCGGTTCAGCCCAGGCAAATAATACTTTTTATACAGTACAGGAGTCTATTGGGTTTGTTTTAACGAAAATGTGCGTAACAGGCAGAGGGAGGCGTTGCAGACCACATAAAGTATATATATTCTTGATCAGCATCAATAGCCAGGTCGGTATAGCAATGTCCGTCTGTCTGTCTGTATGAACACATAGATCTCAGAGACTAAAGAGCTACAGTGACACCAAACTAATACTGGGTTTCCACTATGGTTTCGTTCACACTTGCGTGACGAAATTTGAGAACGTACGTTTATTTCCATACAAAATCATAGGCAAATGAGGACATGGAAATTTTTGCGTTACTGTGGACGCTGTTATTTGAGCAAAAATAACGGAAAATGAATTTTACGAATGGCAAGTTTAGGTTAAATAATTGTATTTTTATAAAATATAACTTTTGTTTTGATCACAATTAGTAATATTTCCAAACACGTAAACTTTGAAGGGGTTTGTCACTCAGAATTGGATGCGAGTCTACAATAGAATCACCTTTGGGAAATTTTTTGCGTTGACACTCACGCAACGTCCTGTGACGGCCAGACAGGTCGCATAAAGAGCAAGTAAAGGCGACGTTTTAAGGAGCCGACCGACCGAGACACAGCAACAGCAACAGCCCTTGCCCAACAAAAACAACTCGACCTAATTCAGGCCATTTTGTTACACTCAACGTGTGTCTTGTGCGAGCAACATAATTTTATAATTTCTCAAATTGGCTGCCCCGAAAAGCATCTGCTAATTATACGCATCAGCCGCCGCGCTACTATTGACGACATATCGCCTATGATATTCATTTGTTTTCTTCCCTGTTACGGGGTTCTTCATTGCATGACAAGAGGTGTTGGCGTCAATCACAAGAGCAGGGAGAGTCACAGGCAAAGACAGCTCCGCCACAACGCTTGTGAACAAGCCTACAATCAGCGGCTCAAAAACAAACAGAAAACAAGCGGACGGACAAGCTAGCCTTGGGAAAACGGCGGTACAAAGCAAGGAGGAAAAAAAGGCGCTGAAAAAAGCGACGCTTTCTACAGCTACAACGGTAGAGAAGCCAAAGACGGCCATCATGGATAATAAGAATGAGAAGACAAAAGAGGACAAAACCATCATGGCGGTCAAAGGTTAATTAATACAAATGAGCAAGAAACCAACATTTTTGCGGGAAAAAATGTATTCTACAATAAATATGATAATGACCACAAAGGCCCTTACATCGTTTACATTGATACCATTAGTGATACTAACGCAAGAAAAGCAATAAATGAATTTGATCTCACGGATGCTCTCCACAAGCTAAAGGTAGACGGCATTGTTTAGGTCTCGAGAATAGGTTATGGTCGATGCTAGGTTATGTGTAACTCTGCTTCTAGTGCAAATCAAATTGGAAATCTAAAATGCCTGTCAGCTCGAGGCTATAAACCGTTCATCTTTAGACATTTTTTTCGACATTCCAACATATCTCATCTGAAGTTAAAATTGAATAGATCTTTTATCAATTTATTTATTTACGTCAACTAAAATCAGTCGACAAAAAGTTAATTTATTAAAAATGATAAAATAAAATTAATATTAAAGTTACAATTTAAATTAACAATTAAATTATAATATGATATGACTAAAAATAATAAAAAAAAGTAAGATTAAATTAAGTTAAGTTAAGTCTGGGGAATTCAAAAAATTATTTAATTGATCCAACATTTGTTGCAAGTATTAGGGAAAACCAGGAAAAAACCTAATCTGATCAGTGATAGAGTATAATGAAAGTTATGTTGTGTTAGTGCCTACGGTTTAAATAGTTTAGAATTGGATATTTAATAATAGGATGAGAACCCTCTGAGTTAAAAACTCGATAAAGTCGATTATATATTTTTGTCTCTAAATTTGCATTTAAGCATCAGCGCGAAATTGCATCTTTCAAAATTTCGTTGCATGAGTTCCATTTCAAGTCACCTAATCCTAGAGCTAGGCGTCCGCCTAAATCGCCATCTGTTGCGTCAACATCGTCGGCCAACGTTTTAAAAAAACTAAATGCTTCTTACATTTTACACTATCAAAATGTAAGAAGCCTTCTGGGTAAACTTAGCAGACTTTTCCTTGGTAGTGCCGCTATCGAAGCTGATATAATCGTTTTTACTGAAACATGGCTCACCCCAAAAGTTAATAGCTCTGAATTATTTTTCGATACATTTTTAACATACCGACTCTATCGTCCTGTTCGACGTGGGGGTGATGTACTCATATCTGTGAGTATCAGCTTACCGTCTGAGCGAATTCCATTATCCATCGACTCTGACATAGAATTTCTGGCCGTTAGAGTAAAACTGCAAACATATTTTTTGTACATAACGTGTTCATACATTCATCGCGGATCTAATGACTCTGTCTATCTTAGCAACTCTCGTGCTATTTCTTATGTGAACTCATTTCTTTCTGCTTATGACTCCTTGATTATTATTGGTGATTTTAATTTGCCTCACATTGATTAGAAGGTTTGTGATGATTCCAATTGCCTCACCCCTTTGTCACAGCATTTCTTTATTGACTCACTATTTGACATGTCTTTGCTCCAGATTAACCATATTCGAAACTGTAAAAATCGTCTTCTTGATTTGGCTTTTCTCAGTTCCATTGATAATTGCCTATTATCGAGAATACCACCGCTCACCGTCCCAGAGGATGCGTCTCCTTTCGGCGGCTTTATTTTGATATGGGTTCCATCTTCGAAGTTTATAAATTATCCTGGATTGAATTTTATGATCATTTTTTAGTAAACGTACCAATCTCTTAATAACCACGGAGCCTCAGTGACAGCAATGGATATTAAGAAGAAAATAAAAACGTTGAAGCGAAAGTACAGGTAACCATAATAAATCACGTTTTGTAAACATAATAAATACATATTTATTTCTATCCATATTCCATCAATATCCAAAAGTATACATTTCGATGAACTGATTGAAGATAGCTTCCGTACGTAAATTATTTACATAGATGCTTCTTTTTTTAAATTTAATTTATCAAAAATAACTTGCAGCTGACTGTGATCCAAGGTAAATCGCAAGTGTTGAAGAACTTGACTTGTCATCTGGATCGCAACCACCGAATAAAAGGGTTCGACTCGACAGGCACGAAAAATTAATGAAAAAATTTAGTGGCAGTCACAAATTCAGCCGCTGCCCATACAAAAACATGGCAGTTCATGACAGTTGAGTTTAAAATAGTGACTGCCGCTGTTGTTAGCGACTGTCGGAGCCAGTGTTGGTAAATAAAATGTTAACAGAGTGAGATAACATTGTGAATTTTATATTTTGCAACACTGGA